>CM052281.1:4867079-5089986 GCA_028455765.1 Lasioglossum oenotherae | reverse complement strand
ATCAGATTACGAGCGTCCGGATATCAAGTAAGTTTGGTCTGATGCATCTTTTTCTATCTTCAAAAGCAATTGTATATTGTTTTATTTAAACTACACCTATACTCATTTTCGTCATACATGCATCAAATCCGTAGTCGTATAATAAGGATCGTAAGATGGCAGGTGTTCAGAAATGAACAATTAAGGAATGTCGTTCACCGATGATCGTAACCGATTGCCGAAATCCGCCGCATTAAAGGAAATGGACTGTTCGATCGACAGCGTGAATAGTAAATAACGGGGACTGTCTACGTGCCGCATTATCTGCGGCTCGTGTAATGGCCACGAGGCACTCCAACTTTCTTCGGTAGGCGAGAGATTGATTATTCAACGAGTCGCGCGCCTAATTGAAAAACGGGCGGCACGCTGTCGCCAAAAAGCGAGAGATTATACAATAAGCGACGAGGCTAGTCTGACCACGCGTGAATAATTATGTAAAGCATACATTTAAAGGATTTAAAGGCCACGATGTGCGATGTATCACGATGGGCGTGCATATATTTCAGATCAATATTACTCTCGTTCGGTTAGGTCTGCACGCTTGCACGTTGAAGGGGATCGAGTTTACCTCGTCCGAACGAAAAAGTTTGTTCTCTTCGGCAGAAACATGGAGATTAAAGCCGATCGACGGGCACGATCCGCCACGAATCTCGCGTAAATCTCTCCGCCGCGTTGTGCTGGTTGCAGTGGCGATTGACCCTGACAAATTTTTTACTCGTTTATCTTGCACTCCGTTCGGCCCCGTGATTTACGGTCTTAGGTGTGCAATAATTTGCCCGATGTTTGCTCGAGAGGAAACAATATTTCACACGATCATTTGAACGCTGGCGACTCTCTTTCGCGACCTTGCCAATTTTTCATATCCTCTTTAGTTCCTTAAATTAATACTCAATTTCCATACCACTATAATTTGCCCAACGTTTGCTCAAGAGAATACAATATTTCAAACAATCACTTAAACACTGGCGACTCTATTCTGCGGCCCTGTTAATTCCTCGGCACCCGAACGGTACTATATGATGTCTAGACAGCGGATCTTTATGCAAAATGAAATTTTTCCACGCGAATTACAACAAACATGGGTGAAATAGAAATTTATTTCCTTCCTCGACCCCTGCTGAACAGATTCTGATAAAAATATAGTTAATAATTTTCTTTAAACCGAAATAAAATTCTATTTTAGTTTCGTTAATATACAGGGTGTCTCAGCTGAAGGAGGTCACAAAAATATAATTTAAATTAGAATGTACCAAAAGAAAGCATAGAAATTTTCTTTTACATTGCAATCTTAAATGAAACTGTTAGATGACGTTATCGAGGGTGACTTGTTAGTTCTCGATGAAAATTGCTGTTGCTATTGAAGGTTCCATTAAAAAGTATTTAGCCTTTTACCATAGATTTTTCAAAATCATGCAATAATCACCGGTCGGTAATGTGTTAATAAATAAATTTGTTCAAATTCCCTAAGTGTGTTTAGTTTTGAATTTCTCCGTGCAGCAAACTCAGTGTGACCATGTCCAACTGTGTTCCGTGTTGCGTTACATAATTTACGACTGCAACGGAGATCAGACAACGTGTGTTCAGTGGCCTTTACACATCCGTGCCGAAAATACACCGAATTAGGAAATAGAAACCACTCCACATATAGAAATTTCTAAACGCGAGATCGAAACTTCGGACGTCCTCCGTTTCGCCATCTATCGCCCGATGCTATCTTCATCCTCGTAATAGAAACTATTTTGGAAAACAAATGTAGTAGCTTGTCGAGGTGGTAATTTACGCTGGAAATAAATTCGGCGAAACGTCTTCTTCGATCGAGCAGCTGTAACGTTGTGAAACGTGCGGGAAGAAACGTCCGTAAGTAACGTATATAAATTGGAAATTTGCGGAACGATTTCCATCCGGCTGTTTCTCCTGGATCGGTTACGATCGAGAATGTGAAAACAGACCAGCCATGATGAAAGAGAAACAAATCTCTGTACGACTGATTACCACACGAGAATATCGTGTGACAGGGCTCTGGTTTAAAATTTAAGGCCATGTAACGTAACGTTCGGGCCCGCGACGTTCAAAACAAACAGGTGGGTCCCCAAATGGGTCATAATATTGGTTACAATGTTAGTTACAATATTGGTTATAATATTGTCCACAAAGTTGGTCATAATATTAGTTGCATTATTGGTAATAATATCGGTTACATTATTAGTCACAAGTTTGGTTAGATCATTGATCACAAGATTGGTTACATTATTGATCACAATATTGGTTAAAATATTGGTTACAATATTAGTCACAATATCGGTTACATTATTAGTCACAAGTTTGGTTAGATCATTGATCACAAGATTGGTTACATTATTGATCACAATATTGGTTAAAATATTGGTCACGAGAATGGTTATAAGTAGTTTAAAATTTAAGAGCAACAAGGTTCCACTTACAATAATTACAATAATTCAATTGTAATTCTGCATAGCTCTGCTACTAGTGAATTGGGGAAGATATAATATATTTAGATAGACGATGGAAATAGGCTTCTGTAAAAGGGTGGCAAATGAAGGGTTGTTTTCAATAAACTATTTCATGTATTTAGGATTACGAAGTACCCGTTTCTGTATAAATTTAGTAGCCTCGCTTCATTTGTGTTCGCGATCGAAGCAAGACAAGTGCTCGTTGGATCTCCCGCTAGATTCCACGATTTATGTATCGACTACCGACAATAATCGACAGTCCTATCGAGGTACGCGCCTCGCAATTCGAACGTGGAATTTTTATCGATTTCGCTGCACCACACCGCCGCGCCGCGCCGCGGTTATGAAATCGAGAGGAACGAGCCCATCTCGAGCGCGTAGCAAACGATGCGTGGAGGTTCGTGCGTTGAAAAGAAGGGAAAAGGACAATGACAGTTTCCGCTGTCGAAACTGACCGAGAGATGATTTATGCAACGCACGACGCGCTGATACGCACCGTGTATATTCCAATCCGCGGTTTTCGCGCCGCTTCGTTCAGTCCCAAATCAACTTTCTGCCCGATACACAATCCGCGATTACGCGAAAGCGATCGAACGACGCAATTTCGCGCATTGATCGGGTGAAAACGATCCCCAACACTTTTGATTGGCCATTCGGATAGACGATGACGGGGAAATCACAACTGCATCGGGAATTCCGTGCTTCGTTGCAAACGGAATAAACAAATTGCGAAACATCTTCCAAATTCGCGCTTTCGTCGACTTAAACGACTCTGGAGGCTCCGAGCAATTTTTCGAGCAATTTATCGAATCCTGAATTCTGTAATTTGTTCATCGAAAGTCGCGCTTTCGTCAATTTAAACGAATCTGGAGGCTCGACGAAATTTTTCGATCGATTTACCAAATCCTGCATTCCGTAATTTGTTCATATTTTTTTTACAGTCGCATTGATTTCTTGAGTTTTAGCAATTTCAAGTCTACTATGCTGTTATTGTTGAGAACAGTCTCAAGGGAGACTTCATTCAGTTCTCAAGGGAAAACAATTGATTAAAGGACAACTTTAAAGAAGAAGACACAGAAAATATAATTTTATCGTCACAAATGTATACACGACTGTGAATGCATATACGAATTAAAACATTTTTGGGACACCCTGTATGTGTAATTGTGTGTGAATTGATAACAGTAAGAATAAATTTTTACGTAAAATTTTAATTCCATTGGATAAGGTAAATAAGGTACCAGTTACCGAATATTTAGTGTCGACTTGGAAGGTTTTTCTATTAATTTGAAGCCATTCTGTAATTTATTTTGCACTATTTCTGACAAAAGATTGATTGTCAACCTTTTTTCTGTATCGTCAAATTTTTCTGGACGATTTTGTTAAAAAGTAAAAGAAATATTATCGAAATTTTGGTCCTATTTACTGGACGTAAGAAATTTGTGATGACAAATTAGTTAATTAATTTCTTTTTATAATCGGAAACGAAAAATTGCGTTGTTTCGGGGAATAAAGTTTTCAACTAATCTTTTCTATGTATATCTTAAACAAAAATTATATGCAATCCACTGCTATAAAGTGTATCAGCCCTTCGTGGTCGCTAATACCTACACTAGTAAAATTAATTCTGAACACTTTGAATAAAAATAATCTATATTTCACATTCCTGTAAAAAAATTGTATATGTATTCTGTTATGCTAAACTGATACCGGAATATTTTCATTGTAATCTACAATATAATATTTATACTTAATATTTTCACATGCTTTGGTTTGTAAATGTTAAAAAATTTTAATTTTAAAAAGTCTAAACTGTGTTGTTATTGTGGTAGGAAGGATTGTAACAACCAATCAGGAATGCCTTGACGGTCATTAGAAACAGTTTCATTGTTGTTTCAGTCAGCCCTTGTATTTTCAGAATCGAGGACCTTAATAATGTTTTTAAATGTGTGAATAGCAACTGAAACAGCTTCGAATACCTCGAAACGTGCTGAAAGTGTTATTATCATTGAAAACAATGATTAGAATATAAAATATAAATAATTATATATTAAATATAATTTGGATAAATGCGAAATCTAAGTAAAAAGTTAAAAGTGTCCAGAATTAATTCCACTAGTGTAGCTCTTGACGCGACCTTAATAAATATAAATAAAGAAAAAAATGGCCGAGAATCGACGCTCAAATTTCCCCCGATTTCCGTCTGGCAAAGGACAAGCGCGGCGGCGAACAAAGGACGAAAATATATGAACCTGTCTGTGGAACCAGTCGCCGATCATTCACTGCCCCGCCCGAAATGGCCGCGGAGCTGGATGCTGATCGGTAGCGGTCGAGTTTACGAGCGACATGAACTTGAGCGTCCCCGTCAACCTTCGCTCCCTTTCGCAGTTCTCCGTATCGCGAAGGTTGCCCGCTTTTCTGCGCGCGTATTCCGTTTTTTTGTCTGTTTATTCGATCCGTTTTTTTCCTCGAGCGAAGGTGCATACGTACGAAGTATAACGTGCAGCAACTTATTGTTAGAAGAAACTCGCGACTCTCGCGCACGGAACAAACGTTAATTGTGCGCGTCGTTCGCGGCCTTGTAACACTAAACAGCGGCCGAAGCTCTTCCGAGGGCGGTTAGAAAAATCAATTGGATCCCGATCAAGATAATGAGTCACCGATCAACGGGAAATAACAATCCCGGCCTTAATAAGGACAAGGTGAACCGGGGGGAGTCTCGAACCTGATCAGGGTCGCCGGTAGGGATGGGATCAAGTTCAATATGTACTCGCGAATCCGAGTCAATCTCAATAACCAAGTTTCATGTCCTGGGTTTTAATTACTACTTAAAAGCAATCATGTTTCAATGATTAATAGACTGCGGATGTTTATGCAAATGCATATTTATATAGAAATCTGATAAAGCAATGGGACTTAAACAGAAATATGTTTTGCGATTAGGGGATTCCAAAAATATGGTTTTTATTTTGCACTTTTTGCGTGATGCAAAATTGAAGTTGAAATGGAAAGTTTGATGTTGAAATTAAGATTTAAGAGTTGAAATTAACGAATTAAAATTGAAAAATTGAAGAGCTGAAATTAACGAAATGAAATTGAAAAATGGAAGTTGAAATGGAAAAGTTGAAATTGATGTTGAAATGGGAGAGTTAAAATTGAAGGTGAAATTCAAGTTGAAATGGAAAAATTGAAATTAACGTTGAAATTGAAGAGTTGAAATTGAAATTGAAGTTGAAATTGAAATTGAAGTTGAAATTGAAATTGAAATTGAAGTTGAAGTTGAAATTGAAATTGAAGTTGAAATTGAAATTGAAGTTGAAATTGAAGAGTTGAAATTGAAATTGAAGTTGAAGGGGCTCCAAGTCTCCACGCTTTTATTTATAGTCACTAATGCCTAAACAATTATTTTCTCCTTTTTAGTGCATTTTAATATAAGCGTGGTTTTCAAAAAGTTATTTTTTACATGTTTTTGTCGGAGTACTTATAGATAGTTCGAATTGAATCAACCAAAGTTCGAACCTGTTTGCGAGGTACTTGATCACATCTCTAGTCTCCGGTCTCTCGACAAGCTTGCGACTCCCTACGACGGAGGGGGTTAGTTCGCCTCTAGAATTGGTCGGCCGAGCAATAAAAACATTTCGCGAATCCCTTCGCCCACCCCATGAATGTCCTCTTCTTCCTCTTTCTTTTTTCATCGAGGGGCCCGTTGAGTGGCTCGTCTGCTCGTTCGCCCGTAATAAGCAACCGTTTCTCGGAACGAACGTCCTACCGACGTTATTCAAAGTGTCAGATGCAAAATTTGAAATTCACTGCGCCCGTCGAGGACTATTAATTATAGACACTACATGCACCCGACCGAACAGATCAGCTGTCGGTATTCTGAGGGTCTGTCTATGGACTTTTGGGTTCTCTTCGTTGAGTACAGGGATTGCAATTCCGCAATCCCGCAGGATTCCGCGTCATTTTTCGAACCCGCGTTTCTTAAATAGGTGATACGGAATCCCGCAAATTTTTGGCTGGGATGATACAACAAGATTATGTTTATATCTAATAATATGAGTGTCCAAAGTAGGGAAAAAATCGAGAAAAAATCCCGCAGATTTCAATGTACTTTTCTGTCTCTAAAAGCCGTTTTTGACTGATGTGATGACCAGAGCCCCCTGCGGTGAACCTTTCTCTTTCGAATGAGCCCTCACCCAGCCCAAAATTTGCTCGTATAATTACATTAAGTGAAAAATCGCGAACTCATGTTTCGACCCCAAATCTAGTAAGATTCTAGTTATTTGCTAGTTTCGTCACGTGACATCCTACCGCCTTAAACGCGACTTTACTGTATAGTGATCCACGAAAGTATTTGCACGCACTTTAAAACAGTATAACTGTTTTATTAAATTGATTTACCAAATGACATGCAAAGAAGATTTTGAAAAAATTGCAGTTGCTGAGAATTACATGACAAAGTAAAAGAGGCACCGTTTATAACCTTTTTTTATTAGAGCTCGTAATGGATATTTAAAATATGCGTCTCGTAGATGTACGTTTGTTATACACATGCTGGAAATTTCAAAGAAATCGGTTGACGCATCGAAAGATTGAAGAATCTTTGGATTTTAAGCAGAAGCTGACCAAAAGTTTCGAGAAACTATAATTTTCACCACATTATAGTTCTTGCGTATGTTAATCGATTTTGATGAAATTTTCAGGCTTCGTTTTTGAATTATTAATGTAATTAAGGATTTTAACTAAAGTTCAGAATTGTTTAGAACGAATTAGGTATACATAAACGAGCTGTCTGTAAACTTTGTTTTAATTAAAATAAAATCTGAAAAATGTTCAAATTGTTTTATAATTTTCTTTTATACAACTTTAAAAATATGATCGTAAAAAGATTGCTCCTTAAATCATTGCAAAGATGGACGAAATTTCTATTTCACCATTTTTATTCTGCACATAAAAGAAATTTTCGGTCGCCTATAATCTTTATTTTAATTTTAATCGGCGAAATTCTTGTCATCCCATGACTTTCTTCTCTTTGCTCATAAGTAGACCGCTGATTTTATGCATTTGTGACAAAAATGAGTAAGTGTAATTTAAAAAAGTAAAACAACTAGAAAAATTTGAAAATACTGTTACATTATTTTGAATCTATTCTATTTTATATTGAATCTGTTAAGAAACAGATTAAGAAAGAAAATAAACTTCCATTTCGCTCCCGTTTGTTGCAATCCGGGTACAACATTTTTATTTTGCATAAAGATCCGCTGTCTACTGATAACCGTTCTAGTTCCTAGAATTATTAAAGATCAAGCGAACTAAGCGATTTTTCGAAATCCTCAAAAATAGGTCGCATGCATTGTGTTAAAAACGTCTTGCTCTTTCCTGAGATGATCCGACACATGTTTAAAACATGAAGTTAAATCTACGTGTGGGCATAAAATCGAATGAAATGTCACGTCTCGAGCGATCCGAAGAAATGATTAGTAAAAATTGATTTCTAAAACTTCTTTAGCTCGGCCAACAACGAAAATTCCAAAGATGTGTTTTGCAAACTCGATCAAAAGTGGTATAAATTGCAATTTTTCGTGATTAGGTCTTTATACATTTATGGCTTATGAAATTTTTGAAAAAAATGCTGGAGTATTGAATTCAACAGAGTTTAGTACGATTTTGATTTATTTTGGATCTCAAATCCTATTACCAATGAAAATATAATTTCATTTGGTACCATTTTCTTAAAATTTGTCTACAAAAATTGAAAATTGCATAGACATCCGCAATCTAGTGATCAGTTATGTTCCTAATTGTAGACAGTCTTTTCAAACAAATTTCTAGTCGCATCATACAGAAGTCCACTGTGTTTGAAAATCCAGAATATATATAAACAGAGAGTAGAGTAATGTCTTTCTTCAGATTCAAATTGCATTAATAATAAAAAACAAAAGCAGACAGTTTATAATATGTATTATAGTGTTTCCGGAGTACTTACGAGGATACACCCAGTGTTGGGCAATAAATAAATTTATTTAAATAAAAATTTAAATAACAAGTTATTTATTATTTGAGCATGTCTAAATGAATGATTTAAAATAATACAGTTAATTGTTATGTACAAATACAATTTCAAGTATTATTTGTATTGACAAATAATAAATTAAATTGTATTCTTTTATAGGTCGCTAGAAAAGGTTGCAGCTAGAAAAACTATTTATTTGATTTCCACCTCGATCCAAATAATAAATAATCTTTTATTTGCAAATAAGAAATAATATTTTATAAAATAATATTTTATTTACATAAAAAGTTTAGCTGTTATTCGCAATTAAAATCACACGTTTTTTATTATTTAAAATAAAATTTGCCCAACACCGGGTACACACTTGTATATTTCAAAGATTTGCTGCGCAAACACTGCTTCGACTCTCCAATAAAATATACTTTACAAGTTGTAAATTGAGAGCTTGAGACAAAATATAAGGCATTAGTGTGCGCATATTAGCATTCTAAGAAAAGGAATAAGTATAGAGGGAAGATCCGCGTGAGATATTCTACACCCTTTCGTCGAAAATAAAGGACGAAAACGTTTCCGAGCCGTTCGAACGTCATTTTTAACATTTTATGATTCCCTTCTCGCTGTTTTCGGCTGCATCGACGCCGAAAAAGCAGTTGCTCACGTCACTATATTAGCATAACGATTTAGTTGCGATATCAAAAACAAGCCGATACACCGGCGACGAATATGTTTCAACGCTCGAACGATATTTCGAGAGATTACCTCATTAGGAAATACGAATTAAAGGAAAAAAGTAGCTGGATATTTATATCTAGTGTTAAGCTACGTCCACATCGAAGCAACGTCGAGAGACTTGTGGGGATAGTTCTTGGTTTATTCGGTAAAAGTAATAGTTACTCGTTGTGGATAGAACTTTACCGAGTTATCTCGATTCGTCCGGTTAGTTTTTGTATTTGCGACCTTCCTTCGGTTCATTTTTAGCTTCTCATTTCGGAACAGGTGGTCGGTTTACGAGCAAGACTGTGTGAAATCACAGGAATTCTGGCCCGTTTATGCAACGCCGAAAAAATCGGCCGTTTCTTTCGAACGTTTCTGGTATTTCAGGAAACATATGATTAGCCGAAATCGGAGAATACGGAGTAGTCCAATTCTCCAGGTCCCTTTATACGATTTAAGGTAACGCTCGCAACAATACTTTCTCCGTTTCGTGTGTGCTAATACTAATCTCCTACATCAGTTTCGAAATTTCTGTTAAAATCAATCGGCTAAGAGTGTCGAGAAAAAAAAACTACCTCGTGATCAGAATATTTAAAATTCTGATAAATTTTTTACGAAAATGCACGAAACATTTTACCTATTGATTTTAGTTGTTGTCTGCGACAGGTACGATTAGATTTGATAATAAAAAACATTGTTTCCGAGGCTCGTCCATCGCACGATTATTAATATTCGATGCCATCCTATTTTTCTTTACTTTTCCTATTTCCCAGTCAATATTATTATAGTATGTTCATATATTATAGCAATATTTACACTGATACTAATATATGTATAGTATATATTTAATATTAATTAATATTAATACATATATTGTATGTTTAATATTCATTTATACTAATATATAATATATATTACGAAATCCAAATCTTCATATGGAGTAATAAATCCATTAAATCGCATTATTGCTAGCTCTAACATATTTTACAACAATATCGATTTTTTTAATGGCACGTTACAGGCATTCAAAACAAAATTGCGCAATACTATTTGTTAATCATACCTGTATTTGTTTAGTTTCGCGCGGTCCATTCTTATGTAAATTTTAGTTAAGACTGGGGTTAAGATTTTAGGTCAAGACATTTTTTTTGTTATGTCTTCTTTTTCTTTTTATCAGTTATACTGTAAAAACTGTATACATTTGTATAAAAGGACCTCGATCCGTATATAATAATAATAATAATAATAATCATAATAATCATAATAATATACATATATTCAATATTCATTCATACTAATATATAGTATACTATATATTTAATATTCATCAATAATAATATATGTTATATATTTAATATTCGTCAATACTAATATGTACACTAACGAGCATAATTCAACACAGTTTAAATCGGAATAACTTTTTTAAGAATGGACCAAACGACTTCAATTTCTCTGTAAGGCTAGAAGAGTTAGTTTAGTAAATGACGTCTAAAGAATATTTTGAAAAAATGCATTTGGCCAGAATTCCTAAAAAAGATAGTAAAAATCAATTTTTACTACTTTTTTAGCTGGGCCAATAACGAAAATTGCAAAGATGTGTTTGGTCAATTTGTATAAATTATATACGCTCCGAAAATTTCATTGAAATTGGTTAATTGATTTACGAGTTATAAACGATCAAAAGTGGTAAAAATGGCAATTTTTCAAGATTTTTGGCCTTGGATAGTTCTAAACGTTTGTAAATTATAATTGAAAGCTAAAATTCAGATATGTATTCGTGGATTGATTCAATAACACATTTTCCATTCTGTTCTATTTACTTTTTGCCATTTTCGAGGTAACTTCTCGTGTTATTGAATAAACCTATGAACAAATACCTGTATTTAATCTTCGATTCTTAATTTGAAAACGCTACGAACTTTCTTTCCAACCGAATACATTTCAAATAGTATTTGAAATATTTTCTCTCGAAATTTCGCCGAGGTCTGATTTCCAGTGGACTGCGGTCTACTCACAAAGCACGGTGGACATCGGTCGAAATCCCGAGCCGATCCTGACGTCACTAGATGCACATATCGAACAGAGTCAATTAGCGAGTGGAAAAAGGCACCCTGACGCAGACGAGTGGATGACTAGCAGCAGACTGAGGTGCAAGGATCCCGAAGTATTAATCAACAGTGGGGGGATACAATTTATCTTTCGCAAGAAAAAAGAGCGTGGCGAGCTTTGCCTTGGTTCGGTTTTCGGGGACCCCTGCGCGCTCCCCACGCCCAATTTCTTTTCACCGTTTCTCGGGGCCCACCACTTGTCTACCACCTCCGACCTGTTCAAGGGTTCGTCCGGCTGTATAAAAGCAGAGGATCTTCTTGGTATATCATCAGTCGCAAAACAACGACGAACCAACTCCACTAACGCAGCACCATGAACGCCAAGGTGAGCACAGCGTTTGTACCTCTTCGACTAGCGGAACGGTCCTGCGGATCAGTCTTTGCCGAGGATCAGGACCGGCCGCTGGTACCATTTTCTATCTCGAAGGGTTTCCAACCCTTTCGATAACAGTGTCAATATTTCGACCAGTTTCTGCTTCAACTCGCAAACTGATTTTTTATAAAATCAACGATCGGCTCTCGGTACCATTTTTGTTACTTTTTCGGTTCTTGTGTTGAATTATTTGTTTATGCTTCGTTGGAATAGTAGTTACTATTTTTCAATCTGATATTATCGATTTTTCTAGTAAATAACATTTTTGTGAATTCGTAAAGACGAGTAGTTCGGTTTATTTGACTAAATTACTGCTACGTTGGCTGGAACAAATGGTAACAAACATGTTTGAGAAATAGTGTTGTTGAAACTGGGTCGAGAAATTAATTTCTGAAGTGAACATTATCGTTTAGTACCGGTTCTAACAGTTCATAATAAGCTAAATTATAAAACATCAGCATGTTCAATATCACTGTTCCCTAAGTAAAAATATCATTGTTTTAAAAATTATTGTTTTAACGCTACCATAGCAATAATTGCTACAGTTTTTCCTTTATTTGTGACAAATATCGAACTCAAAAATCTGTACTATTTCTATTCTGAAATTTAAATATTTGTTTCACATAATCGTGTTCTAAAAGATTTCTTAACCTTTTCACAACTTAATTCGACATTTTTCGGAACACAATTGTTAATTAAACCAGTATATATATTTTATAATAAATAAAGATCGCGTACATAACAGTTTATACATCAGTGAACAGCAAGTAACAATCAGTAAATGAAATTAAAACGAAAGAAAATTTTTTTAATGGCATATTTGGTCTTTTAGAAATGTTTTTCCACTTCTATATTTGTTTCCTTTCTTATTACTATTCTTTACTGTCTTTACTCTCTTATTATTCGTTTCCTCTCTTATTATTTTTTTAATATTGAAAAACCAAGCTCAAGTGAAACATTGAAAATGGTAATAAAATGGTAATAAAAGCGTTTTAATTCTTCGCTGATTTCCAAATTCTGAGGTAGGCAAAATGGCGTCGTTAACATTACACCTACTATGGTAAAATGGTTAGTTTTATATTTTCCAACTATCGAAATTAAAAAAATTCATTTAAGGATAATACTGGAACAAATTTTCTTGTCCTAGCATTTGTTATATTAAAAATTGCAGACAAGCTCAATAAATTTCATGAAATTTGCCATTTTTATAAGGCTACATTTACCAGATACTGTTTATTTCATTTCATTAATTTCAATGCATTCATGGAAAATAGTGGAACAAACTTCTTTGTCCAAGCATTTGTTATATTAAAAATTACAGACTGGCTAAATAAATTTCATCAAATTTGCCATTTTTATAAGACAACATTTATCAGATACTCTCGGTCCAGTTGGACAAGGAATAAATTTCCTTGTCCAAGAACTTAACTTTTGTGTAAAACATTATTTTGTATAAATATTGGAACAGCATTTAAGGAAATCAGTGAAATAAATTTCCTCGTCCAAGCATTTATTATATTAAAAATGGCAGCGATCTCAATAAATCTCATCGGAGCCATTTTTACAAGGCAACATTTACTGTCCGATTCCGTTACGTCCTGGGTCCTCAGCTATTCCCGAGGATCGTAGAAAAGTCATTAAATAATATCCGTAAAATTCTGTTGCAGCTTTTATTAGTCGTCGCCTTCGCGGCAGTAGCTTTCGCCGCCGAGGAGCCCGCGAAGCCCGAAACCGCCGAGGAGAAGCCGAAGGAAAAGCGAGGAGTGTACGGCCTGGGCTATGGCGGATACAGCGGATACAGTGGATACAGCGGATACGGATTGGACTCTGGTTTGGGACTGTCCGCGTACTCTAGCTATCCTTCCATCGGCATCAGCCACGGTGTTTCGACAGTGTTGACCAAGGAAGTGCCCGTTGCCGTGCCTCATCCAGTCGCAGTCCCTGTTGAGAAGCACGTCCCAGTACCAGTCAAGGTACAGAAACGTTTGTCTCTATGTGAAAATGCGCCGGGTAAGAGAGTGAACGGGCCACTTTCGATCTCGTCGGAATCGTGTCGCGTGAAATCGTTAATGATCTAATCCTTCCCCGAGCTCCGCGCTCCACGCAGAAGCGAAACGAAACCTGATGTGCGAGAATATGGGAACCGTGTCTCGGTCTATGTATATGTAGAATCACGCTCTGTTTATCGCCGAGTATCCGTTCGCGATCGTCGCACGCCGCAGCCGTGCCTTCGTCATCATCGATCGCTAATTTGCGTTCCAATGCGAACGGGTGTGCGATTTCGTAAGACGGGATCGTTACAGTGCGCGCGCGCTGTGTTTTCTAGGAAATCTCTCTGAACCGCGGTCAACACCGTGAGAAATCAGTGTCTTTCATTGAAATGTGCAATGCTTCTCCATATCACGGTCTCTTACCTCACATAGCTAGTTGTGGCATCGATCATTCACGAGGAGGTCGTAGAGTCAGCAATCTAGAGTACCCCGTTTGAATTATTTCGAGGATTAGAATGTGCTTTTAATAATAAATATATTTTTTAATACTGTTTGTTCGACAAGAAAATATCTTACTTTGTAAAGAGACGGGGTAAATGGAATTGGAAAGTCAATTTTGGTACTGAATTTATTAATTGGAACATGTCGACTAGGCTTAGACCAAGTTTGTTAAGTAATTTTTTAACTATTTTTAAATAATCATTATTATGTTTGCAATAGAAAAATTTTATTCTGCATAAACGTCCACGTCTAGTGAAAGCACTTGAATCATTCTGGAGGTACGAGTAGTTGTCCGGACCATAGACCATTGCAAAGTGGAATAGCCCTTTTATTATCAAAGACTTGCATTTATGCAATTACAAACAAATTCGAATTTTAAACGATCTAGTGATTCTTGACCGACCCTGTATAAATGGCACTTTGTGCCTTGTAATAGTAATAGTAAATTAGGACATGATGTCGCAAGCAGACCTGTTTAGCAGATAGCAAGGGAATCCTCAAATCTTTCCAAATTTCCATGTGATGTATTTGGTTTGTGTCGAGATTCCACAATGCCTATAAGTACACTCAAGTGTGTCAGTCGCTATTCTTATCAACACCTAAACGTGGGATCTCGGGATTTGCGCTTGCCTCTCTACTATCAGATTTTTAGCGTCCCTTCGCACGAGAAGAATATGTGACAACAGTTGACTAGCAGCGGTAGTAGGAGTAATGTGACGTCACGTGTAGACCTCCTCGTGCAAGAGAGTCGCTAGAGGAGAGCCACATTTAGTGATAGAGGGAGAAGCATTAAGCTACACATCCCCTCTCCTTTGACGTGAAGTGACCTACCTAGTTGAATGTATCAATAACCTAATATAGAATCAGGATCCGAAGAACAGAATAGCACAGCCAGCCTAGATATTGTTTACAGGAATCACAGGAGGATCATTTAACGCAGTCGATCGTGTCGTTTAGGTACCCAGTGCTAGGTGTAGGTACTCAATTGCACATTTTCCCTCTGCTTTCACTTGAAGTGACCTATCTAATTAAATGTACCAATAAGTAGAGTTAGGATCAGAAGAGCAGAATAGCACAGCAACCAGAGGATCAAGAATCAGAAGGACCATCTAACGGTTGCGGATTGTGTTATTTAGGTACCCAATACTAGGTATTGGTATCTGAGGTGCACATATGCTCTCTCCTTCCTTCAGTTGAAGTGACCTACCTCATTAAATGTACTAGTAACCTAATATAGAATTAGGATCCGAAGAACACAGTAGTAGATCCAGCCTGAATATTGTTTACAGGAGGATCATCTAACGCAGTCGATCGTGTCGTTTAGGTACCCAGTGCTAGGTGTAGGTACTCAGTTGCACATCTTCCCTCTCCTTTCAGTTGAAGTGACCTATCTAATTAAATAACCCAATAACCCAATGTAGGAGTTGTGATCAGAAGGGCAGAATAGGACAGCAACCAAAGGATCAAGAATCAGGAGGACCATCTAACGGTTGCGGATTGTGTTGCAGGTACCAGTCGCAGTGCCGGTCGACCGCCCGTACCCCGTGCACGTCCCGAAGCCGTACCCAGTTGAGGTGACGAAGCACGTCCCAGTGCCCGTGGACAGGCCAGTGCCGTACCCAGTCAGCGTACCAGTGAAGGTTGCAGTGCCAGCTCCATACCCCGTGAAGGTTGCCCAGCCGGTCGCCGTCCCCTACGTGAAGCACGTCCCAGTCCCAGTGGCGCAGCCGGTCGTCGTTGAGAAGCAGTACCCCGGCTGGTCGTCTGCCTACTCGTCTGGCTACTCCTCCTGGTAAACGGCAAACAACTTGATCGCGAACTGTTCTCGAGGGAGCCAATCCGAGGGGGGGCCAGGAGCAGCGCAACGCATCGCGGCGAAACGACGGACGGACGGATCGTCAAGACCACCGACAGAGAAAGTTCCTGAAACGACGCCACGCAATCCTCATTGAGAGCAAGCGACCTTCGCCGACGATCCGACCGACCGCCCGCCGGACACCATCACGTTCACCCTTCACTCGCCTCTCTTTCCGCCTGTTCTTTTTCTTACCTCGTCTGATCTCTTGGTCAGTCACTCACGGACAACCCGCGCCATCCCAAGATTGGCTCCCCTTGAGCCACGGGGCTAACGGATCAGCCCCGAACACCACCCGGCCCTCGCCACCGGTGTCCTCGAGAAACCGATCGCACCGACCTCCGACGAGAGCCGTGAAAACCAATTGGATCGAGCGTCTCGCTACTGTGACATTAGTCGTAATTTTTTCTACCGGCGTAATTGTTTGATATGTTTTTTTTTTGTACGTAACTCGACGCGCGTCTTGCAACACTGAAATAAAGATATCTTTTTTCGTACGAAAATAACCGGTTTACTTCTACTCCCGCCTGATTTATCCGCCGACGAAAATTGGAGCAACGTTGCGAAACCTTCACCGCAACCTTTCCACCGTCATCCTTGAACACTTTCGGGGGGCGGCTACCGCGAGACGGATCACTTCACTGCACCGAGAAGAAGCAAGACATTGAAACGAAATCGGGTCAATGCAGGTTACACGCCTTTCATACGTCTCCTTCGGCTTTGCCAGTATTTCGGAGGAGGGCACAGTGGTCCGACCGGACGACCTAGCAGATGGTGAACAGTTTAATATTACTTGGAAGTTTAAAGGCTAACAAGGTAAGTCTTTGTAGTCGTTTTGCCGTCAGCTACAATATTATGAAAAATATAATATTGATCCTTAAAAATTAAAGGTCACCTTGATTTCTTAAATGCAGTAAACATACTTTAACTTTTGTTTACTGCATTTAAGGAATATAGTGGAATAAATTTCCTTGACCAAGTATTTGTTATATTGAAAATTACAGACTAACTCAATAAATTTTTATAAGGTAACATTTACCAGATACTCTGTGTTCATTTCATTTCATTCATTTCAATTCATTTATGGAAATTTGCCATTTTTATAAGGCGACGTTTGCTAGATCCTGTTTATTTTATTTAATTAGTTACTATTCATTTATGGGAAATAGTGGAATTAATTTCCTTGTCCAAGCATTTCTTATATAAAAAATTGCAGACAAGCGCAATAAATTTCATGAAATTTGCCATTTTTATAAGGTAACATTTACCAGATACTTTCTGTTCATTTCATTTCATTCATTCAATTCATTTGTGAAAAGTAGTGAAATAAATTTTCTTGTCCAAGAATTTATTATATTAAAAATCACAGATCATTTAACTTTTGTTTAAAACTTTATTACGTCTCAATATTCGAACTGCATTTAAGGAATAAAATGAAATAAATTACCTTGTCTAATAATAGTTATAATTATAATATTAATAATGTCTAATAATTAGACCTGCCATTTTTATAAGGCAACATTTACCAGATACTGTTCATTTCATTTCATTCATTCAATTCATTAATGAAAAATAGTGGAATAAATTACCTTGTCCAACAACTTAACTTTTATTTAAAACATTATTTTGTTTTAATATTGCAACTGTATTTAAGGAAAATAGTGGAATAAATAAATAATTAAATAATATAATAAATGGGATTAAAGCTGCCATTTTCATAAGGCAACATTAACCAGATGCTGTTCATTTCATCTCATTCATTCAATTCATTTATGAAAAATCGTCGAATAAATTTCCTTGTCTAAGCATTTATTATATTAAAAATTACAGACCAAGAAATTTAACTTTTGTTCAAAACATTATTTTGTCTCAATATTGAAACTACCAAAAAAATCATGTTCAGTTTTCAAATAAACAACAATCCATAATAGTATTAATAAAATGTTGATTTTTAAATGCTTGTTCCAATTATAATTTTTATTCAATTTTCTTGATATCGACGTTCTCTAAAACAATATGGTTCCTGTAAGGGTGTTGGCTCAATTTTCAAATAAACAACAATCCATAATAGTATTCATAAAATGTTGATTTTTAAATGCTTGTTCCAATTATAATTTTTATTCAATTTTATTGATATCGACGTTCTCTAAAACAATATGGTTCCTGTAAGGGTGTTGGCTCAATTTTCAAATAAACAACAATCCATAATAGTATTCATAAAATGTTGATTTTTAAATGCTTGTTCTAATTATAATTTTTACTCATTTTTATTAATATCGACGTTCTCTAAAACAACGTGGTTCCTGTAAGGGTGTTGGCTCAATTTTCAAATGAACAACAATCCACAATGGTATTCATAGAATGTTGATTATTAAATGCTTGTTCCAATTATAATTTTTATTCAATTTTGTTATTGTAATATCGAGGTTGTCTAAAACAATATGGTTCCTGTAAGACATAGTGTTGGATCATTTTTCAAATAAACAACAATCCATAATGGTTTTCATAAAATGTTGATTTTTAAATGCTTGTTCCAATTATAATTATTATTCAATTTCATTAATATCGACGTTCTTGGCATTGTTAAACATTAAAAAAGTAATATTGATGCACTAATTACCGGTATACCATTTTGAGAGGATGTAGAATCCATCTACGATGATATAATTTCTGTACACCCTGTATGTAGAGTTAACTTGTAACAAAGTGCTCCGATTGAAATTAATATGCGGAGGCAGGTAAAAGTGGACTTTCATGGAACGAGGAACGGGAACCGCATTTTCTTTTTCAATGTATTTTCTAGAGCCTGTTATAGATACTTGCCGCCGCGTGCCACCCCGTTTCCTACTTCCCATAGCGGGAACGTTAACCGCAATTTTCCTGATCGCGCATAGATCAGAAATAACGTCGAGGATCGAATATAGATCACGCAGACATTGAACCAGTCGCGTGACTCATCGAATTGTGGCAGGACAATCCGCTTTCCATTTCATCGGACCGTGAAAGATCGTTCTCGACGCAACAGCATCGCTTTTGCTCCTTGTGAACGGCATCAATCCGTGCAGCCACGTTGAAAAACTGGCGGACGTACATAAATAGGATCGTAAAAAAATTGCTCGAGCGATACACAAGTGTTAATTTTTATTAAAAAAAGAGTCGATAACCAGAAGAAACTTCATTAACCAACAAAAACACATTACAAACAAAAACTTAACGACTTAACGGTACAGAGTACAATCGGTGGAAGCGTCGCGGACAACGTAGTCAATTTTTTCCCAGAGTTCCGCTCGCTACCTCGCGCAAACCTCGATCATAATAGTAACATTACACTCGGGACTGGACTGTGGATGTTTATGCAATTTGCAACTTTTGTAGACAAATTTCCAGAGAATCTTTAGATCAGAAATCAATTAAAATCGTACTAAATTCTGTCAAATTTTATATCCTAGCTTTTCTGACAATTTTCAGCAGCCATGATTGCATAAAGTTCCGCAGCCTACTCGGGAAATCCACAAATTCTTAAACATAGAAGCTCCCTACGTCGCAGATTAACAGAATAAACGCCATAACACGAAACATCAATAGGAATAAAAAATCCTCCCACTATCCAATGTAACAAAAAATAATACTTTCGAACGGTTTCAACTCGAGGAGTCGAAATGAACCACAAGACAGTATACCTGAAGGGTGGCAACCCCCTGGTACATCTTCCTCGGAAGGGATTTCAATAATCAGCAATATGGCGGTTGAGAATGCCAACGCCCTCTTTCTCCACCAACTATACCGACGTACACTATGGAAAACAGCGCGTTCCATTTGTCTCGGGAAGACTATTCCGATCTATTTCGAGAAATAGTAGGTCTCGAACACCATTATGCATTAGAAGATTCAAGTATCATTAAATGAGATTCGTCGAAAACGGTGTCAGAAGTCAAAAGTAGTTGTACACGCCATACTGAATTTTCTAACAATATTAATTGCTACTTGATTACGTTCCAATGAAATTTCTGTACACTAACGAATATCAACATTTTCTACAACATTTGTCTTGAATAATGTACTGAAAAGTATGTGGACAAATTTATACAAACATTCAGAAAGGTCCTAGGATGATACTTGATAATGTGACTAAATACTATACCTTTTAAGGGTTGAAGACGTTCAAGTCACACTTAAACCCTTCCCACCCTGTTTACCCTGTTATACAATTATAATAATCCTTATACAAGGACCATCCACAATTTGATTCGTTGACATCGTCACCTTGACCAACAGTAATATTTAATCAGACCCCGATCATCCCCTCCAGCTACCATCTTTTTCAGCCACGTGCAGTACTATACACGATCCAAGGAGACGAGCTAGCCTAAGTGAACAAAACACCAACGTGCGTCCTCTGCTATCTGTCTGGGACACGAAACCTCAACACCCAAGTGGCGTTTGTTTACCTTTAACCTGGGTTTACAGCGGGCCAAGCCAGCCCTGGATCGTGAATAATATTTTCAATAGAGTGTCGTTGTTCCAGCAAACAATCCAGTCGTCACACAGTCCACTTGTCGATCTAGTGTCTACCCCCACCATCAAGAAGACAAGGTCTAGGTACGTAGTAGATACTCAACGAGGATCCAGTCGTCCGACAATGTACCCAGACAGTCAAATAGTCATCAGATAATGTACTCAGACAATCAGACAGTCTACTCAGACAATCAGACAGTCATGTGACAGTCTACTCAGACAGTTAGACGGTCAGACAGTCTACTCAGACAGTCAGACAGTCTACTTAGACAGTCGAACAATCAGACAATCATAAGATAATCTACTCAGACAATCATCTAGCCTACTCAGACAATCAGAGAGTGATGAGACAGTCTACTCCGACAATTAGACAGTGAGACAGTCTACCTAGACAGTCGAACAGTCAAACAATCATAAGATAATCTACTCAGACAGTCATCTAGCCTACTCAGACATTCAGACAGTCATGAGACAGTGTACTCAGACAGTTAGACAGTCAGACAGTCATCAGATAATCTACTCAGACTGTCGAGCAGTCAGACAGTCATCAGATAATCTACTCAGACTGTCGAACAGTCAGATAGTCATAAAATAATCTACTCAAACAGTCATCTAGTCTACTCAGGCAATCAGACAGTCATCTAGTCTATTCAGGCAATCAGACAGTCATGAGACAGTCTACTCACACAGTCATCCAACAGTCAGACAGTCATCATGTCTGATTGTCTGATTGTCATCCACGATCCTGAACAATTTCCAGTGGCACGTAAGTAGCTGGATCCATCGACTGGCCTACTGTAGAGCCAGCTTTACGACTCGACTGATAGGACGAAGTCTAGGAAGTCTTGAAGTCTTCTTCAACGTCATGTGGGAATCCAGTGCGTAGTCTTCGAGGCAAATGGAACGCACTAGTTTTAGCAACGTATTATTCAGGTTGTTCAGTGGTTGTAGTCGGGCTGGGAAGGCTGGAAGTGTCCATGGAGTCCCGAATGATCTTGATCGTATCCATGACCCTGGTCGGTCACCGTGTAAGAGCTGTAACTCCCGGATTCGTGTCCCACATGGTCAGATCCCGAATCGTAGCCACCGGAAACACCGCCCTCGGACTCGCTGTGAGCTTGATAAGGTATGGGGTGCGGTACCGGGTAGAAGACCGGCTTGCTAATGGCCACCGGCTGAGGAACAGGAACCGGCTGTGGAATCGGAACCGCCTTCGGCACCACCACCGGCACTTGCTGGTGGATCTCGATCGGGACTGGCTTCGACACCTCGATCGGCACCGTTTCCTGGACTTTCACTAGCTTCGGGTACGGAACCGCGATCGGATGGTTCACCGGCACCGGGACGGGTATGTGATGGGGCACCTAGAGAGAAAGGGATATTCTAGATCAGCGGGTACGAGATCCACAAGTGTCTCGCGATCGATCTCGTCGAAGAGAAACCGTCGCTTCTGTCACGCAGTTGGGGACGGGGGGGGAGCTGCTCGTTATTGGGTCGAGTTGCAAGCTGACGAGGATTTCATGCGTTTAAATAATCCATCAAATTTAAGTTGTATTTAATATGCATCAGGGTGATGCATCTAATTTAAGTCGTATTCTATATGCATCAAAATATGAATTTGAGAATGTCAATATATTATTTTCAACTGTATCAAGATTATTAAAGAAAAGATAGAAAGGTTCTACAGTTCCCGAGGTAATTTGAAGCGACAGTTTCCTTTGCGAAAATGGCCGCCGCGGCTTTGCGGCTTTGCCTAGGAGTTATTAACGAGGAACATAGACCACTCAGAGCACGACCTACACGCAAGTTGGCACAGTCGGCCCGGCCGACGAAATCTGTGCCAAAATCAAAGAACTTTCGATAGAAATGAGATAGAACGATGAAATTTTTTTAAAATGAAAGCTGAAATTTTGTAGAATATGGGATAATTATGGAGATTCTGGTACGAACGTTTTTTAGCCTTGAGAGAATTCGTTAAACTTGCACAATTTCAAGAAAATTGTGATTTTTCCAATACCACGCGCGGAAAAAAATTTTTTTTAACATGTGACGTATCATGTCCCGTAGATTTTTTCACGCTGATTTCAAATCCGGTTTCAAAATACTTCATTATGATTATTTTTAATGTGTTTTATATATGAGAATACAATATTCCTTCAAACTAGTGGGTTACCAATTCATTTTAACGAAAAAATGATTTAATAAGTTGTGTTCACGAAAATCGATTCCTTGCCAAATCCTGAGGTCGTAGACAAATTTTGAAAGCAGATTTGAAATCAGCGTTAAAAAATCTACGGGAAATGGTATGCCGCATGTTAAAAAAAAATTTTATCCGCGCGTGGTATTGAAAAAACCACAATTTCCTTAAAATTGTGCAATTTTAACAAATTTTATCAAGGTTAAAAAACGTTCGTACCACAATCTCCATAATTATTTCATATTCTGCAAAGTTTCAGCTTGCATTTAAAAAAAATTTCATCGCTCTATCTCATTTCTATCGAAAGTTCTTTGATTTTGACACAGATTTCGTCGGTTTGGCCAATAGTGCGGCGCGTTTAAGCTGAAACTAATATATCGACGTTCTTAAATATTTTTAACACGTGTTATTTCATAAATGCATAAAATCCGTAGTTTATTAATTAATATTCCTTAATGAATTCGAACTACTACACTATAATTCAAAGGTCTCTGTGTTTCATAAATTGTGAAACGTTCTCAGGTGTAAGTAAACAAACAGAATGGAGGAGGTCACATTCTACTTTTTTGAGACTCGGTGAAACACTAAAACAATATGGTTTCAGTAACAGTGACGTGTAGAATACAATGCAATGAAATATAAATATGACCTTGAGATTCAAGGTCAAGGAGAATTTTGAAGGGACTTTTTCTTAACGATGTAGAAAGATGTAGAATACGCCTATGGCAACCAAGACCAAAATTTCTTAACATCCTGTACAAAAGCCAGATTAACAAGCCTCCGAATTCAATCAGTTAATAAAATTGCTGGTAATTATGCTATCGCGTGTCCAGCACGATGTTGCAAAAATTATACCGCCGAGACGGTTCAGCTCTGTGCTCCCTGTCAAAACGATACCCTCCGGCCTGACGAGGATGAAGTTTAGGTGAACGTTTCGGAGTGAAGTTTCTTTTCTCGGTGATGGAAAAAGTACAGGTTGTGTCGTTTGAATTAATTCACGAGCCGCTCTTCAAAAATCTGATGTAGAATGTATATGAGAAATACCGAGCAATGTTTCGGTGAGAAAATTTCAGAGAATTGTAAACTGAAAGTTTTATTGTCAGAATATATTCTAGGTTTTACTAGTTTTCGTTCCTTATACGTTGCTCGGGATAAATATTTATCGATCTTTTTGTATCTAGACACTGTCTCATTTGGTTGGGTATCAGATTGTAAAATGTGTTTCATTAAAGTACGATATTATAAATGGAACACAATTGGTTGATTGAGAATATTTGAATGTTAGTGTAGCCCGTGATTCTATGGAAAATTAATATTGAATGTAGCAAAACGTGTACACCATCCTTCCTAATTTTTATTTTAATTGGAAATTTTCCCTCCATTTCCAATTTTATATGAATTACAATCAATTTAATATTTTAATTTAAAATTTCCCTTCAATTTTAAATTTTATATAAATCACAATAAATTTAATATTTTAATTTGAAATTTTCCCTTCAATTTTAAACTTTATATGATTTACAGTGAATTTAATATGTATACTAAGCAAGTTAAGTATATGTATAATAAGTAAAACGTGTTCACTCTCAAAGGGGTTAGCAATTATTGCACTGTGGATGTCCATGCAAATTTTCCATAAAGTTTTATACTTCTAAATTGTAAATGTTTTCTCTAAAACCCGTATCAATGCCTCCGATCGGAAACATTATGCCACAGGTTGTATGATGTAAACAATAGACCAGAGTGAACTGAATATTCGCGAGGATATTGTAACTAGTAGATTACGGATTTAATATATTCATAAAACAGGTGAGTAGATGAAATTTAAAACGGTGACGAAGAAATAATAAATAATTTAAGTATGTCGATATACTTACTACAACTTTAGAAAACGTTTAAACGAAGTGGGATATTTTTAATATGGTCTGCAGTCTAATAATTGGTAGGCAGATGCAATGAAGTCAAAATCTGAATGTGAGGATAGAAGTAGTAGTTAAGGGACGTACCTTGACGGGATACGGCACTGGCACCTTGACGACGGCGGTCTTGGTGACCTTGATGATTTTCGTCGGTATCTCCTTCAGGTGTACCGATTGCGAGATCAGCTTCGGCTCACTATGGAGGCCATGGCCTTCTAGGGAGGAGAAATAAGAGGCCCTTGCGGCGGCCACGGCCAGCGCGAACAGAAACTGCAAAGTTGCAATCACGATTGAAAGCTACTGAACCCGCTCGAAATTACAGGGCGAGGGAACCTTCGACTCGGTCACGCTAGGAACCCTTTCCTGGGAACGTAGAATCGAGTCACGATACTGACGTCTCCTTAAGGCGGTAGGATACCTACGCGGTAGGATTGTAACTAGAAAGGGACTAGAATCTTACTAGATTTTGGGTCGAAACATGGGTTTGCGCGCTTCGGTTGTTTGACCTTATTTGAGCATATTTTGAGCTGGGTGAGGGCTCATTCTAAAGAGGAAGGTTAGGTGCAGTGCGCTCTGGTGACGATTTTAACGAGATTATGTTTATATCTAATAATATGAGGGCCCAAAATAGAGAAAAAATCTAGAAAAAACCCGCAGATTCCAATATATTTTTCTGTCTCTAAAAGACTTTTTTGACTTATATGATGACCAGAGCGCACTGTGATGAACCTTCCTCTTTAGAATGAGCCCTCACCCAGCCCAAAATCTGCTCAAATGAGGTCAAACATCTTCTGGGCGCAAACCCATGTTTCGACCCATTTTTCTAGTAAGATTCTAGTCCCTTTCAAGTTACAATCCGAAGGTATCCCACCGCTTTAATAAATAATAAATGTATTATTTTCAACCTTTAACAATTAAAGCACTTTTAAGTAAGTTTTTAATTCACTAGCTTCTGTCCGTAAATAAGAAAACGAAAAATCAATTTGGAAAAAAAAGCTGCAAAATAAAAAATGTTCGCATTGATTGCAGAACACTGGAGCCAAATTACAATTGTATTCTTCTTTTGATTATCCTACTAAGCTGAAACTACATTGATACATTGATTACATTTTTGTCATAAATGTATAAAATCCGCAGTCTAATAATAATTAACAAGTTTTCAGTTGTAGCAATATTTCTAACGGTCTGTGAGACATGCTGCACAACGTTATTATTAATTAACCAACTATAACAATTGCAGGCCCACAAATGCTGCAAGGTAGACGTAGGAATGACTAACCGGCAAACGGAACAACTTTCTCCCGCGTCCCTTTCGGTATAATGCGAGATTAAGACAATCTACCATGAATTTTCGATCGATATACTTTCCCCAAAAAGTGCAACCGCTCTACTTTCATTCGACCGTGTTCAAACCCGCCACTTTATCGGAGACTCGCTTCGCGACCAGGATTTTCCACTACGGTTACACCTCCACGAAACGGAAAGCAGAAAAGTGAAAGGGATTTCGATCCAGTTCTTTTTTTCTGCGACACACTTCTCTTCCGGTTTCTCCGCGGACGATCCTCGAGTGAAGGGCTCCCCCTGAACGATGATCAACTTACAACTCGCAACATCGTGATCCGGTTCGGAAACTTGTAAGCAGATAGGGCGCTTCCGATGAGACGAGTCACACTGACAATTGCAGTGCCTGCAGTTGCTTATATACGAGGACCTTCACCGTCACCGATTCACGAAGAAAGCACTCTCTTTCCGATTGGCTTGCGTTCTCCTATCTTGTCCCCGGTGCTCCCCTTTTTTTGCTCTTCTCGCGGCGGCCTCCCGGAGTTCGACGACCGACCACGCGGCCCCGTCATCTCCACGCTCGATTTCAACTGTAATTCGAAAAGGATCCTCCTACCAGCCGCATCCCACGGACGCTGAACCGCGAGCGCAGTTCTTCTTCGACGTTTCGTAACTAATCGCGTCGCGCATTGCGTCATCACCAAGCGCATCCTCATTGAGCTGCTCTCTCAGTGTTCCGGATGATGCTCGAATGACGTTGGTACAATAAGAATTGTGGTTTTCATTGAACTCGTCTTGACATCTGCACTTGAACTTGACTCACTGGCGTACTTGAGATCGTTTCATTGAACTCGTCTTCACAACAACACTACGAAGTTGAAAACGTGTGGTGCCTTTTAGGAATCACCGATGACATTCAGAAGACCTTGAAAATTATGAGTTTATTCTTTTTACTGTGCATTAGGGCGGACCTGAAACACACATTTTTGAAGTTACCATTGATTTATCATTTCGATTTTCTAGTTCAAGGTCTTGACTTCACCTACGAGAATATAAAACTGAAAATATGTGTTGTTATTTTAAAAATCATCGATAACCTTCGAAAGACCTTTGAAACGACAGCAATCAGAATATCTTTTGCTTTGAATTTGAATCACCGATGTCTTCATTTTTCTTGACATTTATTCTTCATATTATGAACATGTATACAATAAAAAGATATATAAAAAAAAATTTTTTTAAACCACGCTTATATTGAAATGCACTGAAAAGTGGAAAATAATTTTTTTAGACATTAGTGACTATAAATAAAAACGCTAAACTATATTGACGTGATCTTCGTGGGCGTTTCATGCTTTTATTTACAGTCACTAATGTCTACAAAAATTATTTTCTCCTTCTTAGTGCATTTTAATATAAGCGTGGTTTTTAAAAAGGTTTTCTTATATATTTTTTATTTTCTACTTTTTAGTCTTTTTTAAATGGAAGGCAAGATATAGTAATACTGGTATGAAATAGTAACGACGTCTCTTGATGGAGTCCGAAATTGTCGGAAATGGAACTGAATGAACGGAACACCACACTGACTGAGCTCCTCCGGTGCGAAATGCGTCAGTGGAGTGGGGATGAGTCGGAGTGGGAGCGCGCAGTGGAGTAGGGAGCTGTGGCGCGCGGAGTGGGGATCACTGAACGCGATCACGTACTACCGAGTGTCGCGCGACAGGGCGTAACGGTTAATATTATAATTCTTTTTCTCCTGAACGCACAATTTTTTTTTAAATCTGTTTTTTAATATTGCATTGTCATCCAGTTCTGAGCAATGTTTAAAGTTTCAAGTCGCTAGCTCATCGGGAAGTGGTTTAAAATTCGATTACAAGATTTGACGCATACAACAACAACGACAACTCGGCAAGCTAACATAAACGTGGTAATAATAAAATGGATGCACATCATGTAACAGGACAAGAAAGTAGCTCCGAACAGGCGTTCTACAATCAAAGCCGTGAATGAACCAACGAGCTTGCGTGTATCTAAATACATGACCGGACAGTTATAATGATTCCATCGAGATTCCTTAGCCGTGTGCACGATATAATTATCGCGTGCACGAGATAATTATAATCCCCTGATTCATCCTGGTTCTCCAAACCTGCGGATCGTACAGCGTCCAACCATACGCAATAAACTATCATGCAATAAATACGTT
Organism: Lasioglossum oenotherae; assembly: GCA_028455765.1. Classification (NCBI taxonomy): domain Eukaryota; kingdom Metazoa; phylum Arthropoda; class Insecta; order Hymenoptera; family Halictidae; genus Lasioglossum; species Lasioglossum oenotherae. The sequence continues at coordinate 5,061,803 of CM052281.1, read as the reverse complement.
AAGTTACGTAACTAATAACTAAATAACATCGTGTTCACTGCGATGGCACTCGATCGTAAACGATTCATTCCTAAACAGTTATCTCGTAGACAGAACGAGTCATTCAAGGATTCAATCGAGTTCGCCGAAGTGCACGCGTGTCGTTGTAATTTACTCCGGGAACTCCCTCATCTTGCACCCACGAGATCACGACAGCTGCACTTTCTCCGGTAATCGCATTGGCTCCAGCTCAGTCGTTACGAGTCCGCTGAAAGTCATGAAAGCGAGACTTTTGGAACATTTTTAACGATACACGGCTTTACTGTAACTCTGGCTGTTCGGATTTTGCAAATCCACATTGCTGGAAAGAAATGGAGGAATCTGTGATTGGAACATCGATTTAACTCCTCGTGTGCTGTGCTTCAGGGAACTGGAAAATTTATTCTTCTTGTTTTTATAAGAATAGCCAAGGTCTAGTCCTTCATTAAACAATATACAGGTAAACAATATATTCGTTTATCTGATAACAGAAATATCTTGTGACGTACTGAAGTTACGAAAAAAATTTGTTTACAAACATTGTTCGGTATGAAGGTTACAATCATATAGTCTAATTTTTTTAGGGCTAGAACGGTGGTGACGAGGATTTCAAAGTCAAATTAAGTTTTTTAAACGGAATGTCCTATTTTTTTATACCATAGATCGATAGAGTATCAAATTCTGACTATAAGAGTGTTGACCTTCAATGTGTCCTAAACCTAATAGTTTACGAGATATTGTCCAAAGAAGAAAGAAAATTCTTTTCGATAATATCTCGTTAACTATTAGATTTAGGTCATTCACCTCCATAGGTGAATACATTTTTACTCAGAATTCGACAGTCTATCGATTCATGATATAGAAAATAGGTGTTTCCATTTTGAAAAATCAAGGTGACCTTGAAATCTCCTCTATGCCTCCACCCCCGCAGAAAATGTTTATGTCACAATATGCCCCCCTCTATACCGTTTAAGTGCTGTATACAGGGTGGGGCAATAACTATGTCCACCTTAAATATATCCGTTATTTATAATAATATAGAAAAATGTTATGAACAAAACTTGCACGGTACAGAGGGGGCCATATTGTAACACAAACATTTTCTGCATGGATGGAGGCATAGAGGAGATATCAAGGTCACCTTGATTTTTTAAAATGGAACGTCCTTTTTTTATACCATAGATCGATAAAGTATCACATTCTGAGTATAAAAGTGTTGACTCTCATATTGAAATTGGAATTGGAAGTGAAACAGGAATTGAAATTGAAGCAAAAACACAATAATAAAAAAACAATTCTTTTTCGTTATAAATGGATTGAATATTTTTAGTGGATTTCGTTTAAAATCTTCTCGTCACGAGCCTGACTTATAATGGAGGTGTGGAGAAGGGTTGAAGAACAATCACGTTTAATAAATATGGTAAATATAACGATTTCCGAAGATCTCCTGTGTTCTCGTGTGTGACGCGTGAAAGACTTTCACCATTTTTCGGATGTTCATCGCACTGCGCCGGGTGAACCGATGCAGGAAGTAATACTTCCGAGCCATAATAAAAATGGTGAGAGCAATCGGACACTTTGAAATGCGAGCCGAAAGAGACGATTCGCGGGCGAGGGAGAGAACGGTGAAAGGATTACCACGGACACACTGAAAGAATGTCCAAAGTAAGAGGACTAATCTGGATCATCTGGCTCTCATGGAGAAACGGATCTCTTTTGTTACCTACCACCACAAAAATTACTGGAATTTAGTGGAGTTTTGTACGATATGGATCCCAAAGAAAACATTTGACTTTCATTGAATTTTTGTTGAATTTAATTCAATTAAATATTTGAGTTTAATTTGTAACATATAAATAATATAAAGGTATGTAGACTGTGTATACAACTTTCCATGAAAAATTGTAATGTTTAAAAAAAAAGTCTTTCAAACTGAAACTAATTTTTATCATATCTTTTAAACAAATCATTCTTTGAAAAATTAGTTCAGACTTAAAGGATCGTCATTCAAAGCCGCACAAATTGCACTTTGAAATATTCGTAAAATATATTTTTCAGCCCCAAATCCGAAGCTATTTTCACCCCCTAAACACTTTAGCCGGCAGCTAAAAACAATACGTGTCACACATTGTTTTCAGTTTCCCATCATACAAAAATTCCATTAAAACCAGTGTGTTACAATCTGAAATAGCAGAGTTGAAATTGCAAAATTTGTTCCACAGCTTAAACTCTTCTAAAGGATAACAATCCTAATAAAATTGTGTCGATTAATATGACCGACGCTTGAAACAGTGATAACTAGACTGCGGATCTTTATGCGTTTACAAAGAAATTGGTTGGCCGAACTATAAAAAAGTGACAGATTTAAACAATTCAAGAATGTTGTAATGTTGCTATTAATGTAACAAAGTCGTTAAGGGATGAAATCAATTTTTATGTTATTCCTGGTTCCCGCAATCAATGCAAAACATTTTTATTTTGCATAGAGATCCGCAGTCTAGTGATAACTGACACGGAATGGGAACATCAGCTTTACGTAAAAATGGACGTACGTCGAGCATCTGTTCCACTGGATATTGAACCCAATTTGTTCATTCAAGCTTTAATGAATGAGATATTTTCCCTTTTGTTCGATGATCTTTTGCAAGAAAGAATAATTAAGAAAATATTTTATTGATTAAAGTTCATCGTTTGAATAAAGAAATTCGGTTTTGTCACTTTTTATTATTTTATTATTATCGGTTTTATATTATTGTTTCACCTAAAAATACGGAAATTACTTTCTTATAAGTAACACAATGCTATGTTCTCACATCCCGAGAGGATCGGTTTCTCGCAGTGTGGATGTGCCGTTTAAGCAAGGGTAATGGAGTGTTCGGCGAGCAAAAGTATCGGGTATAATCGACGACGTCGCGTCGTCGAGGTCCCATCGCGTCGTAAGGGCAGTAAAAACCGGTTCGTTACAAAAGCAAAAGTAAAATCGTTATTTGCCCAGTCCTCTTTCTCCTCTCACTTCTGATGAAAGCTGGCAATCCCGTACCAAAACGTACGCCGATTGGTCCTTCGTGCAGAACGGTAATAAGATTACGCCGGAACCGTTTCCGCATATCCGGCTGCAATATCATTTTCATCTACCTCGCATCAAAAATTTAAAAAAAATGCAATTACCTCGAATTAAATTTTCATCGATCCTGTAACGCAGCCAGGAAATTAACATCGTTTTTAGAGTGGCGCGTTTTGCATCGGCACACAGATACTGTCACGTTTTTTCATGGTTCATCGGCATTTCTTCCTAACACAGCATTGATAAGCTTCTGCCTCAGAACCAACAAAAAAGAAAAACTAGCAATTTTGTAGAATTAAATTTTCGTAGATCCTGCAATGCGCATTTTGCATCAGCACACAGGTCTTTCCACCTTTTATTTATTCACTGGCATTTCTTCCTAACAAAGGATTGATAAGCATCCGCCTCAGAACCAAAAAGAAAAGAAAAAATAGCAATTTTCAAGAATTAAGTTTTCATCAATCTTGTAGCGCAGGCAGGAAATTTATATCGGAAATTTCGAGTGGCGCATTTTGCATCTGCACACAGGCCCTGTCACTTTTTAATGAATGACTGGCAAAGTATTGACAAGCTTCTACCTCAGAGCAAGAAAAAAAGTAAAAGAGAAAACAGCAATTACTTCGAAATCAATTTTCATCGGTCTTGTAACGCAGTCAGAAAATTAACATCGTTTTTAGAGTTGCGCATATTGCGTCGGCACACAGGTACTGTGTCGTTTTCATGGTTCACCGGCGTATCTTCCCGACAAACGATTGATAAGCATCCACCTCAGAACCAAAGAAAAAATGACAATCTTCTTGAATTAAATATTCATCGCTCCTGTAACGCAGCCAGGAAAATGAATACCGTGATTTAGAGTGACGCATTTTGCATCGGCATACGTGAGGACAGGTCCTTTCACGTTTTAATGGTTCACTGACATTTCTTCCTAACAAAGGATTGATAAGCATCTACGGTAAAAGTTGCTAGTTCCTATTTTGCTGATTTCGCGGGAGAAAGGCAGAACGAGGCAAAACGCGCAAATAAAAGGAGACCGCTGTGAGAGGAAAGGCCCGCGAGTTTAACAAACCTGAGAAGGTTGATCCCAATCCATTCACGCTCGATCTCGTCTAGGAACAACACAATGTAGCTTTCGTCCCTTTCATTCGTCAATGATTTTTCTTCCTGTCCTCGCCAATTACTTGTTTAGACGTTGCTCGAACGCGGAGACGCCTGGTTGGATCAGATGCGCGGGCGAAACGGAACTTTTACTTGTGTAGAAAGGACAGTTTGTTCTTGTAAGAAGACGTGGCTCGAAATGGGTCACGAATTTCATACCGAAAGCGTGGACGATTCGATAGCAGGTGCCAATCGATCGTGACGAGTGCTCCTTTGGGACACACCCGTACAAAAGAATGTATTTTTCAATAATTATTCTTGAAACATTTTTCTTACTCTTCAATATACAGGGTCTGTCCGGAAAGTAATGCGACCACATTTTTTTCTATTTAAATCTATTGAACATATGGGTACAAACCTTTAAATTTCTTCAAAGTAGGATCCTTGGGCATCGATACATTATTTCCAGCGCGATGTCCATGCTTCTTATGCTCGTCGCAGCCTCGTCGAGCACTTCCGCCCAAAACTTTTCCGTCGATTACGGGGAAAACAGTAAACGGTACTTCTTAGTTGGATCACAACACTTCCTCAACCCCCGTACAGTCCTGACTTGTCTCCCGCCGACTTCTTGTTTGCAAAAATTAAAAATGTGCTAGAAGGATGCCATTTTGAAAGCGTGGAATGCGTCAAAGAGGCTGTGACGAGGGTACATACTACCATGGACCTACAGGACTGAGCATGAGCCTGGCGGGGGCGTAAGAAAAGACGGAAGGGGTATCAACTTCGGCCATCTTGTTAGGCACCACATGTGGTGCGCTCTATAGGCGACTCTAAATACTAGTGTAGCGTCTGTAGCACGTGGAATAACCCCACTTCTCCCGCTACTTTATATAGATGGCAACACTTGTGGTGCCTAATGACATGTCCGCACCGCGACCATCCCTCCCCGCCGTTTGGAGGCTCCTCTCGCCTAAAACCCTACCTTATGCTCAGTGACTGAGCCTCAGTCCTGTAGATCCATGCATACTACGAGAGGTTCCAAAAAACGCCTTCCAGGGAGCATACGAAGCATGGAAATCGCGCTGGAAAAAATGTGTCGACGCCCAAGGATCCTACTTTGAAGAAATTTAAAGGTTTGTACCCATATGTTTAATAGATTTTTTTTCAAAAATGTGGTTGTGCATTACTTTCCGGACAGACCCTATACAGTATTCATTACTTAGTCGTTTGTGAAACTGCTTTGTGAGCATACAAATTTTTCTTTTTCAGTAATAACTAAACTTGATGCAAAATAAAATTTGTCTACCTGAATTGCAATAATCTGAAGTGAAATATAAATTAATTTTCTTTCTTAATATGTTTAATAGGTTCCAAATAATGTTGTATAACAGTATTCTTAAACTCTTCTAATGTTTTTTACTGTTTTAAATTACACCTACTCATTTTGGTCATAAATGCATAAAATCAGCTTTCAAGACTTTAAAAAAATATTTTCATTTGCATAAAACAATATTTGAATTTATTGGGGGAAGACAGGCACCCTGTATATCGAGTTAGGTTACTAGCAATGGATCTTTATGCAAATAAAAATGTTCTACCTGAATTGCAACAATCTCGAGTGAAATAACATTTATTTTCTTTCTTACTATGTTCAATAAGTTGAAAATAATATAATATTCTTCATAAATGGCTTCTGAAAATTTTCAAAAAATGCCAGAATATGTCCTTCGACGGAATTTAGTCAAATTTTGATATATTTCAGATCTACAAACGCGCTGCTACCACTGAAAATAATATTTCATTTACGTCCCCCTTTCGAAAAATTGTCTCGAAAAATTGCAAATTGCATCAACTTCATTTTCAATCAGATTTTTTGGAGGATCAAAATTATGTACAGGGTGTCCCAAAATGTGTTTCCTTGAAATGGATGATTCCTGAGATGATTCCAAGTAACTTTTTCCTTTGCGAAAATCTTCTCCGCGGCTCTGTTCGAGAGTTATTAACGAAAAACGTGGACTAATGAGAGCACGATTGACGCCCACGCCCACTCCCTCTGATTGGTCTGTCTTTTTCCTTAATAACTCCTCAACAAAGCGTCGGACAACATTTTCGTAAAGGAGAAAGTTACTTGAAATGACCTCAGGAATCAGTCCTTTCAAGGAAGTACAAATTTTTGGGACAATAATAATAAATATACAACGATAATAATTATAAACGTTTAGATTCTCAGCCAGTGGGAGACAAGGAAAGTGAAGTTTGCATGTATTTTTAAAGGAACTTGTATGTCGAGGGAAAATGATTCGAGGCGTGTGAGTGAATTCCGTGAAATGCACTTGCATTTGCATATAAGCTAGACAAGATAATTAGAGCGGAAGCCACGGACCTTTCCTTCCGGAAACTCGCCAATGAGGCGTTTCTTATAACATCGGCTCAGAAATAGACTAGCATAATACGCTCCGGTCTAATGATCCGACGATTTGACCACGGTGCAGGCGTGCCGGCGCTAGTCAGCAATTTATGGAACATTCACTCTCACCGCAAAGTCGATTTTTCTCGCAAAGACGAAGGAGTGCACTGGGCCATATATTCATAATTGGGATCTCACGTCTTCGTAATTGGTTACAGTCGATTTAAGAAGATAAATAACATGGTTTCATCTAAAACTTCGAATTCGATTTACCGAGGCTAATTGTACCCGTTGTAATTCACTATTTGCAAAACTAATCATTTATAGAGCTGCAAACCGTGCAGGAATATGTTTCTTTGCCAGCAATGATTCGCTAAGCATAAATAACATTGTCAGAACACGTTAGAATTAAATCAGGGTATGAGTAAAATCCATTTGAAGTTTATTTAGCATGAACAATCAATTGATCTTTGAATTCTTGTCTCGGCCCCTTAAGTAGGCAATCTTCTAGCCGAATTGCCTAATCGCAGGCCAGAGCATAAATCGCAATCACACAGTTTCATTTGGTTTTATTAATTTTTGCCATTGTTTGCCAGCAATGATTCGCTAAAGATGGATAACATCGTCAGAACACGTTAGAATAAAATAAGTGTATGAGTAAAATCCATTTGAAGTTTATTTAGCATGAACGATCAATTGATCTTTGAATTCTTGTCCCGGCCCCTTAAGTAGGCAGACTTCCACTCGCCTGTACCACCAGTAGCCTGATCGCAGGCTAGAGCGTAAATCGCAATCGTACAGTTTCATTTAGTTTTGCACAGATTGAGCCACCGTGCCGGACTCCGTTAGAGCTTTCTTTGGCAATAATAAAGTAAACACAAATGCACTTAAAAAATACAATATTACATTTATGAATTTATGATACACAGTTATCGTAACTATAGATATTGATTTAATTGTTTTCCACCTGTTGTCAAACATTGTAATACTTTCTTTCTTTCTAATGAGATACAATGTTAAGCCGAATAGAAGATATAAAAATAAATTTGGAATTTGGCTTTCGAAGTATTTAAAGAACAATATTATAGAACTAATTGTAAGAACAATAGTACAATATTAATCTAGACTAATTATAAGTAGACTGCGGATCTTTATTAGTTCTTTATTAGAGTATTTATTTATTACTATTTATTAGAGTAGATGAATGATTTCTCCTCGATTAAAATCATTAAAGGAAGAAATAACATTCAATTAGGTTTCGACTTCTTGCAATCGAGGCAGAGAATTTTTGTTTTGCACTACCTGTTTTACACTCTTGTTCTGTTGTTCTGTAACTCATAAATGTCACACGTGATCCCAGCCTTCGAACGGCATCTTTTTAATGTAAATTGATGTAAAGAACTGGCTTCAGAGGAGTGTTTCTCGTCCAATCCTGTTAATTACCGCTCTAAAAATTTATTCAACCTCAACCTCATTATACAACTCAAAATCCACTGGATTTCTAAATCGACGCCTTCTTATTCAATCATCTCCGAATTAACAAAAGATAATATTGTTGAGTTATTCATCGGTCAAACGTATCCTTCAAGAATGTAACAACGCGTATAAATGTGATAAAAATACTAGCAGTTCCGAGACGATTCTCGTTGGCCAAGGTTACAGATCTATAGCTACTGGAAGATCGAGTATTATCGAATCCTGAGCGAGATCATTCTCCAAACATCTGCAGTCGCGAATAAATCCTCATTTATGGCTTATAATCTTCTGTACCAAAAGGAGGAAGAGTCAATTACATGACAGCTAATCAATTACAGGGTGACAAGAAATAACGGAGTTAATCATTTCTTATTATAATTCTGTCAAATTGAGGAATTTTGAAAAACCAAATAATGAAAACCATAACATGGATCTTTAGTATTCATATATTTAAGAAGTTTCGAAACGGCCACCCTTTGCGCCGATACAGAGGATCAAACGTGTCTTGAAATTTTACTTACACCGTCATTGCATGTTCTTTCCATTCATTCAATTTCATTTATGAAGAACAGTGACACAACTCGAGAATTATGTCAGTTCTCTCTTCCAGCTGGTTCATATTTCTAATAAAAAGAACAATGTCAGTTTGATCGAGGCATCCATAATATCATTTTGCACAGCCTAATCGACTTCACTTCTAAGAATGTACTTTTGAAAGCTTAGTTTGTACCGTTTCGAATTTTATCAATTTTTAAAAATCGTTACTGTGAGAATATTGCAATTTTTCGTTGTGTTACTATTTATGAATCACCCTGTATAATTGCCACAGTATTTTTTGACATAATGTATAGTGAACTAGTTGTTCGAACTTCCAAAAATATTTTCCTGAAAAATTAGTTTGTACTATTTGGAATTTTATCATTTTTTAAAAATTGTTATTGCGAGAATACTCCATTTTTTTCGTCATGTCACTATTTATGAATCATCCTGTATAATTGCCACAGATCTGCAAAGTGTATTTTCTAATTTTGAATATACATAAAGAAGTTGTAAATTATAACTTTCAGTGTTTCCTCTGCAATCTGCAATTTTTTCAAAATTTCTAGTGGTTCTAACTTTTCGAAAAAATTGAAGCCCAACATTTAAAAAGTTATCGTTTCTCCGAGAGTTTCCGAATTATAGTGGGAATCACTGTATGCAGAATGTTGCAAAATTACTTTTCTGAAAGTTGAGAGAGGTCTATTTCGATGAAAATCGTACAATTTTTTAAAAATCGTTATTCTGAGAACACAGCAACTTTTTTCTTGTGTTACAAATTCATTATGTCTTTAACTCACATTATGGAAAAAAGCGTTCAAATATCTGGCGACTCCCAATAAAATTATCTGCAGTGTTCAAATCAGTTCAACAAATCGAAATATTATGCAGGATCACTCTCGATGGATCGAATTTTTTAATACGTCAATGCTGGAGGATTCTTCTTCATTTACAATTCAAATCAAATACATACTTGTCTCTAGTCGTTTGCAGACACGTTTGCAGAGATGCGACGCGTGTTTTACCTTATCACCAGCCAAACAAGGGAATAAATAAATAACGAAACGAAGTTGTTTGCACGTGGTCGTGTTAAAGCGTGAATTTACGGAGAAAGTTTCAAGAAGCTCCATTTTAATGCAGTACAATCACGTTTCTACTGTTCTCACGGGGACACAGACTCTTCGGGAAATTCGATTTGAATGACATTTTCGGCCACTTTCTATTATTGCACACGTTTCCTATCTTTCGTCAAGCATTCGATGCTTCCGCTTACCAAACACTTAAAGTGTTCGACATTGCTCTATCTCATTCATCAGCTGATTAATTATGCACAATAAATCTTGTCTACATCAATCGAAAGGAACTGATATCAAGTAGAAATTTCTTTCGTTCATTAACAATCCCTGACATTCAAATTGCATTAATGAAGAAAAAGACTTCACAAAATACATTAATACTCTAAAATCCTTTCAAATTTCACCTACCCATTCTTGCCATAATATGTAAAACGTTTTAAACGACGCACAGTGGGGTATTTCGCTAAAAAACGGGAATAAAATATTGTAGCGTTATTTATGGGCTCAGGGTCATAAATAAGTAGGTCGTTGAATTCATCTTGATGCCAGCTATAACATTATGAAATAAAGAATGTACTTTAACATTAAAAAATCAAAATATTTTTTATTTTTTGCAGAAAAAATTTTGTTTTCGGAATTCTAAATATAGAATTTTGTACATGTCATCTTCAGCACTACTTGTGCTGAAGAGTTAGCTAGTCAAATAAGGCAAAAATTTCTTTTTCACAAATAGTAAACTTTGATCGCGGATATCTCGGAAACTATGCGAGATAGCGAAAAACTGAATTCAATCAATCTTGTGGCATATTTTGTCAGCTTTAATTTTATATAGAATGGTCATATCGCTAGGACGTATAGTTTCCAAGATATAAGCGGAAAACCGAAAAAGGGGACCTTCTGCGTGGCCCCCTGCAGCCCTCTTAGGAGTGGGGACTTTTAGTATGTTTACCTCCTAACTAGTTCAAGCAAAGTCCAAACTTAAAAATTGTGTTCCTTCCATTTCCCTATGCACTTCCCTTATGAGCATTCATTGATTCACTGGACTATAAATGAATAATACAACTTTCTATGCAAACCACAACTCGTACAATTAGGCGGGCAATTTTTATGCGAAATAAGAATTATTTGCATCGATCACAATGGAGCTGAACAAAAATTTCTTCGCTCTCTTTAAAACAGCATTGAAGCTTCTCAATTCTTCCAGCCTGTCTCTTCAAATTGTACCTGCTCGTTAAAATCTGCAGTCTGCTTATTAATTATTATTGCGAAGAAAGGCGGCGGCCACCTCATCAGGAAGGAAGACGATTGCGTAAGCATCGGAAAGGCGAAGCATCCTGATTCGCGCGTGTCATCGAGGGCAAAACCCGATCAGCATTCAGCGGACCCATTAATGCGTGGACACCGAGATTCCTCGTTATCCGAATCTTTTAAAAGCTTCTCGGTCTGGTAACAAAGCCCGATAATGGGCGCACGTACCAAGGGACGTCTGGCCGGGGAGGGGAGAGAGAATCCTGAATAAAATTGAAAAAAGAGAGGATGAACGTGTCCGAGGGAAAAAGAGTTGTCCGGGGGATTTGCATAAATCATCCTCGTCCCTCCGTGCTGGAATCGGGAGTAAAACACACGGAGGTGGGACCAGTGACAGAGGGGCACCAATACCAATACGAGAAGAACGAACGGAAGATTTCTGATGTGTTCGACGTGGTCCCGGCACGAACACCGACACAGAGGATACACACCGCGGGCCGTCTATTTCGGAAACGTTCGGAGCATCTTCGAGGAGGCCTTCGGGAGGAGTCAATTAAAAATCTAGTTCTCCCAATGCCAACGGTTGGGAAATAAAATGGAGGGAGCATCGGCCGTGTATAAAAGGTCGAAATATCTTTCGGATGATACTCAAATCCTCATCCAATCATCACCCGCTCAACATGAGGCTCCTGCTGATCGCTCTGGTAAGGATCCCTTCGATCACCGCCATTTTCGACCAACGACACTCTTCTAAGCTCCTCTGTATATTATCTCTGTCATCGGCAGACTGCACGTCTGGCTTCTCTTCGTGAAAAGTTACAATTTTCTGCATCGACTGCGAGAAACTCTGATGTTTGTACTTTCTTGAATTTTTCTTTCTGTTATCAATGCATACGATTCGGAGTCTAATTATCAGTTCACAAAGTATAAATCTTTTCTGCACCGATCGCGAGAAACAACTAGTAAATAACAATTTTCTTTGCACCTTCCACAGACGTGATACGTGAGAAACAATATAGGGCAGTGATCTTTAATTTTTCTAATCGTTTTAGCTTTTTAAACATGTTTTTCTCTTATAAATGCATAAAATTCTAATTATCTAATAGACCACTCAATGAATTCTCATAAAGGGGGTGTAGAGAGAAATCGAAGGAACATAATTTTTAACTTTGTGTCTTTGTTTGGACTAGTTAGGAGATAAACATACTAAAAGTCACTACTCCTGGGAGCTAAGCAGAGGGACACGTAGAAGGTCCCCTTTTTTCGGTTTTCCCCTTATATCTCGGACACTATGCGTCCTAGCGATAAGACCATTCTATACAAAATTAAAGCTGACAAAATGTGTCACAAGATTGATTCGATTCAGTTTTTCAATATCTCGCATAGTTTCCGAGATATCCCCGCTCAAAGTTCACTAATTGTAAAAAAGAAATTTTTGCCTTATTTGACTCGCTAACTCTTCAGCACAATTAGTGAACTTTGTGCGCGGATATCTCGGAAACTATGCGGGATAGCGAAAAACTGAATGGAATCAATCTTGTGGCACATTTTGTCAGCTTTAATTTTGTATAGATCGGTATTGCCGCTAGGACGCATAGTTTCCGAGATAAAAGCGGAAACCGGACTTTTAGTATGTTTACCTCGTAACTAGTCCAAACAAAGATCCAAAGCTAAAAATTGAGTTCCTTCCATTTCCCTCGACAACTTCTCGTTGATTGGACTATAAATGTATCTCAAAAGAAGATTTTTAAGATACGTGGAAAATCTGATTAATCATCTCACATATCAACCCACTTTGCGTAACACAACAATCTAAAACGTATTTATGAAAATGGTGTTAAAATCGTGTTTGTAAAATACTTGACCCTGCTCCTTGTGTAGACGAGCCACAGATCGCATCCTCGCCGAACAGGATTCATTGAAACGTTACGTAACTCGATAACTATTTCAGACCTGTCTGGGAGCTACCATAGCAGCGCCCCAGCTGAAGCAGAAGAGGGACATCTTGCCAGGCGATCCACGCTACAGAACCGATTACCATCATCATCACCATCATCACGGAGAGACCATAGTCGAATCAACGAAATCCACCGGTGGTTACTCTTACGACATCCCGGAAACCCCGTTGCAGTTACCGCCGGAAATTTATGGACCCCCTCACTATGAGGAAGAGATAACCGTGAACAATGACTATTTGCCACCGGCACTTGTCACACCGGGCCCGAGCTATGGCGAACCCATCGGTGTCAACGTAATTATCCTTTCTCTGTTTAATCTATATAAATAAAAATGTAAATGTTTGTTTGTTCAAAACCTAACAACTCCGAAACGGTTGAACGTAGAAAGCTGGGGTTTGAGCCATTAGACGCAGCGTTCCTTCGGGAAGGTTTTTGCGATAATCCGCATTCGAAAAAGTCCATTCGTTCAAAAGTTGTGACGTCATTGACACAGTGACCACAGACAACTTTTTCGCCCTCTTTTGGGCACGTTTCTGCTTATAACTTTAGACTGGTAGCACCTATATTCAATCTGAGGCACTCATTGGATTCAGCTCGTCGAGTTCTTTCAAATGGCCACTGATCCAATTCTCTAGGTTGCATAATTTAGGAGTTATAACACAAAAAGTGTACGTTTTTCTGAAACTTTTTGGTTTACCGACTTTTTAAACAGCTGTAGCTTTTCAACGGTAGGTTTTAGGAAAAATCTGTTCATCACCTTGGCGATTGGAAATTTAATTCTCTACAACTTCCATATTTCACACTTTTTTCTCCGACGCGATCTAAGGGGTCATGCAAAAAACGATATAAACTCGAAAATGGCAGTTGGTACATGGCGTGGCCGGGTACAGCTAGTTCATTAATACTATTACTAATACTATTTCTAAAAAATTTCTCTCATGAATTTGTTGAAATGAATTTGTATTTAACTCCTGCTGTCCACAATCGCTGCTGAACATTTTTATTTTGCATAAACACCCATATTCTATTTATAACCAACTAAAGTGATCTGTAACCAGACAATGAAACTGAGAGATTAGTTAAACTTGCCTTTCAGTGCACATTATTTATAATCAACTAGAAGTGATCTCATTTGTAGACAATGGAATGAAGAAATTAATTGTTGGTTCTAGGCTCCTCTGGAGATAGCCCCGGAAGAATCGGCCATTGTGGACGTGAAGACAGTGTTGTCGAGCACTCCGTTGCCTCTTCCACTTGAACATGTCCAGGTACACTTCCATCCTAAGTCGAAACCGATTACATTTTTTAACGCTAACCGTATCGGGTGCAAAATGTGTCGGATACACATATTATTTTATAAAAATTACAAGACTGAATTTATTTATGATAGTACGTGCTCGAATAAAGAAGTTAATTGAATAATTTCTCTAATGGAAGCACATCTGTATAATTTCAATAATTAAAAATGAACGCGATAACTTGACCGACCGAGCTCAATCTTCTAGGGTCTAGAAACGTGAAAGCTTTTCCTTTTTCACTAAGAAGACAGTAAAACCATGAATAACATTCCCACAGTTAACAAAAATGTTCATAAATTTTTGCAGACTGTGACCCCGTCCCCCCTGACGACATCCTACGGCACGCCTGTGGTCGACCATGTGAAGGTAAATTAATATATTCATCCGAAAAAAGTATATATTCAGATGTTTTATAACGTCCGAGCATAAACTTCTTTTTCAGACTGCTGTGAAAACCTTCGAGACTCCAGTGAAAACGGTCAAAACCGAGATTCATGGTCACGCTACGTTGGACGTGGCCAAGCCCGTGTTGAAGGTCAAAGAACCTCTTGTCCAAGGTGAGAACATTTTTATTTCTTTTTCCTCGAACAGAAGTGGCTTACATGTGAAAACTAGCGAGATCTCGAATATCGTACATATCGTTGCGTAACGTTTCGATTTCGAAACGTTGTCAATACACTTCGTGCTGTGTCCATCGACGATGGCTTGTCAAACAGCAGTGTTGCTGTAATTTATGCGCCCAGAATGTTCGGCCCTGAGAAACGTCTCTCTTGTTGTACGCTTACGTAAAATTCTAAACTGTGAGAACATTAGAACGATTCAGGACTATTGCTATCTCAGTTTCCATCTTATAAATCTATTCAATGAAGAAGTACTGATCGTCCATCGGAAGATGACAGTGAGACGCTTGGGGATCACGTGACATCCCCACTCCGCGCTACACGTCTTCCCCTATTGGCCGAATCGCTTGACGTAGAGACAGCAAATGCTTCCGCCAGAACCTAAGCGCAAGAGTGGGGGATCTACGAACCACTGTTGAATTCACTGCCATCTGATGGACGATCAATACGTTCTTATCCATCTCCAACATTTTTGTAATCGATCTAGAAAGTTCGTATTCTACATAAGGATCAGCAGTCTTCTTATAAGTCAGTAGCGGTTCGAGTCACGTGGAGGCCCCAAGCGGTAAAAATTTTGGGGCTCTCAAACTCGAGTTAGAAATAAAAGTTACAAGAAAACTCTCACAAACTTATTAACAAAAATGAAAAGTAATGAAAAATTTCATATCGTTACGCGTTAAATAAATTTATTTAAAATTCGGGGCCCTATGATGTCCCGGGGCCCCAGGCGGCCGCTTAGTCCGGTTACCGTTAGATCCGCCACTGTTATAAGTAGATTGCAAGACACAGGAATGTCAAGCCCTTCCAGGTGGTTCGAAACCCACCTTAATAAGCTGTAGCTGCCGTTATAATGATAAAAATAGGAGAAGCCCGAACTGATATGGATCGTCAAAACTCATTCAAAACGCTAGCAACCCCTTCCTTCCAACCTGAAAATATCAATGGACACAATTTCAGGAATTCACGTCGCCACCGGAGTCAAAAGCATCCCTACAGTGGCCACCACTGTGACGAAGAACTACGTCAGCGGTAGCCTGATCAACAAGAGTGTGCCAACACTGCACTCCACAGTGGGCCTTGTCCCCACGTTCAACGCCGTATCCCACACCCCCTCGGTGTTCGACCATTCGACAACACTGACTGGAGCCCACGTAGACTTCTCTGGATTTGGAACAGACCTGACATCGATCCACGGATTGAAGTCGCTCAACACCGACACAACCTTCAGCTCAGGATTGTCTTCCGCCCACATTGGAGGACCCCTAACCTCGTTCAAGAGCATCCCGACCGTCCACCCTCTCCAGTATCAAACCTACGGTGTCCCCCACACCAACTTCCAGCTCCCAGAATCTCTCACTCACATCGAGGAACACGTTGCACCAGCTGTCAAGACGTTCGAGACAGTGACACCCGCGCCCTTCCTGCACTCAGTTAAAACCGTCCAGCCACAGGTGCAGACTCTTCATACTTATCAGGCCCCACTCAAGTCTGTAGAGACCCTGACTCATGTACATCAACCTCTGCACCAGACTCTGACTCACGTCGCACCAGTGAACACCGTGAAGACCCTGGATACGTTGACTTATGCTCGCCAGCCTCTGCAGCAGACTGTGACTCACGTCAAGCCAGTTCACACTGTGAAGACCGTGGACACATTGACTCATCAACCTCTGCACCAGACCTTCACCCACGTCGAACCAGTACACTCTGTGAAGACGCTGGATACGTTGACTCATGTTCATCAGCCTCTGCACCAGACCCTGATCCACGTCGAGCCAGTGCACACCGTGAAGACTTTGGATACGTTGACTCATCAACCTCTGCACTCTTACCAGCCTGTGCACACTGCACACTTACCCCTGCCCACCATTCAACCACATACCTCAGTGAAATCCGTCCACCATGTCCAGCCAGTCACGTCGATCAAATCCGTGAAGACTCTGACACCGGTGCACCACCTGGAATCGGTGCACACCCACCCAATCGAGTCTGTAGAGACTCTTCATCACGCAGTCGACTCCGTGGACGTTCTCCCAGCTGTCCAACGAACGCACACTTACACGCCAACCGTATACCAGAAGAACGTGAACGTCCACGTGCAGAAGGACGCCTTCAGCGACTTCTTCTCCAACTTTGCAACCAACTTGCCAACCCTGCCATCCTTGCCCCAACTACCGTCGCTGCCATCTCTGCCGTCGTTCCAGTTCCCCTCGCTGGAAACGTCCACCGCTAAACCATTAGGAGTGCCCACCGTGGTGAACACCTACGTGTCCGAGGACCACGCTAAGGACTCCATCACGGTCGACAACCCACTCTTCCGCGGTGATAACGTGCCAAACCATGTCTTCGCGCAGCACGTCACACCCTCCAAGGAATACCTGCAACCTACCGACGCGAACGGCGGGTACGTCTATTGAGATCAATAGATCCGGACGATTCAGGGACCAATCAGTTCACACGGAACTGTTGGGACCCGAAGAAGTGATTTCTGCGGAACTCGCGTCTCCTCCTTAGAGTCTCTAGCGATTAGAACCGGTTGGAGGTCGTGAGCGTTCGGTGTGTATATGATAAGAATGAATGTTTCAACACACTTTGTAAGTAAATAAAATTTTTTATTCCAAATGTTCGATCAATCGATCACAATCCTGTCTGTGGACCAGTAGTTTGTAGACCAGTGATAAGCATTTCTGTCAGTGGTCAGATCTTGTGCAAGATTTCTCGCGCATGCTCACCCATTTTAGCCTCGGTGAAGTATAATTCTCGGTAAAATGGGGTACCTTGAACACCCCGTAAAATATCGGTACTTTCGAACGTAATTGTCCCAGAGGTCATTCCGTGCCAAATCGATCACTTTTTGCAGGCACCATCGTCGATTCTGTTCTAAATGAAATATCTTGTAGTCCATGTGAAACTAGGGGGGTTTTAAGTCATCATTTTGCCGGTTTTTAATCTTTTTTAGAAATGGCAGGCCTTCAAAGTTTCCAATTTTTTTCCTTTTCGGCGAAAACGGGCCTCCTTACGAATTTTTATCTCGGGAACTGTTTGACAATGCTAGTGTACGGAGATACACGGCGTACTTTACCAGCTCATTGTGACGCCAATTTTAATGATACCATCTTTTTCAATGGCTCATTTTAAAGGGGAAACTTCAAGGAATATAAACATATTTTTTTCAAAATTTAAATCACTCCGACCCCTCATCGAAAAAAACGTAAAAAAATAATTTGTTTAAATTTTTCGACATTATAAACTTGATTTTCGAGGTTGAAAAAATTATTTTGTAATAGCCCAATCCTTTCAGAATAAAACAAAAAAAAAAGAAGCTCAATCGGACAAACAGTTCCCGAGATAAAAATTCGTAAGGAAGGCCCGTTTTCGCCGATATGAGTAAAAATTGAAAACTTTGAAAGCTTACCATTTCTAAAAAAATTCGAAACCGACAAAATGATGATTTAAACCCACCCTAATTTCACATGGACTACAACATACTTCATTTAGAACAAAATCGACGGTGGTACCTGCAAAAAGTGATAGATTTGGCATGGAATAATAATAATAATAAATAAATAAATAAATACATTTTGCACAATATCTCACAACTGGTTTCTGTCCCGATTCAGACGAGACCCACTGGCCCCCACTAGCGTCCGCCGTTACCTCGGAAGGGGACGCGCTCCGCCCCGCAGTGGCACAAATCAATAAATTCCGTGTCAAAATTAAAGAACTTTTGATAGAAATGAGATAGAGCGATGATTTTTTAAAAATCAAAGCTGAAATATTGCTGAATGTGAAAAAAATAGAGAGATTATGGTATGAAGTCTTTTAACTTTGAAAATCTGTGTTGAACTTGCAGAATTTCATGAAAAAATCGGGTTGATTTCAAATCTGGCAGTAAAATATACCATCGTGAACAGTGGCAGGTCTTAAAGAGAAGTTGGTAGGGGAAGCAGGCGTTTGAGGGGCCCCTACCGTGCCCATCACTGATGTAGACTTACAGAGAGGTCATTTGCGAGGTGTTGGGGAATACTGACGATAAATAAAGAATATACAACTTCCATAAATTTAATTAAATCGCAATTAGTTCGAGGGGTTCGGACACTTATCCTCTCATCTGACGACTTAACAGTTTCGTAACAGTAGAAACTTTTCTAAGGCACTCAATTGTTGATAGACTGCGGATCTTAATGTAAAATCAAAATTTCTTTTTCTCCTTATTTAATAATTACTAGACTGCGGATTTTTATGCATTTATGGCCTCTGAAAATTTTCGAAAAATGGTGGAATATAGAATTTGACCGAATTCAGTACAATTTTTATTTTGTTGGGATCTGCAAAGGCAACTATCACTTAAAATTAGTTTACAAAAATTGAAAATTGCATAAAAATTTGCAGTCTAATAATTATAGTGGTACGACGATATTACGGCCTAACAGTACAAGAATATTCTTGGTATTCTGCTGGACATTCAGCACACAAGCCGCAGTCTAGCGATTGATAGTCGCAATCATAGAACTCGTCTATTGTTTATTAGAGTTCTACGAGTAAGATGGAATTAGCACTCGGGAAACGAGAGCTATTTCGATGGCCCACTACCATAATTGACATTTCTTCGGTGGGTTCATGTTCGATCCCACAGGACATTGCCAAGCCTTGCTGAACTCCTCGGAATTCTTCAGCACACCATGAAGTCTGACGTGCCCCGGGCAATGGGAATCCAGCAGCATCCACTCGAGAGCCTTCGACGTGTAGGTTTCGCACCACAACTGAAACAAATTGCAACTTACTCGCTGACATTAAACACTGTCAATAGTCCAGTCAATGAATGCTCATAAGGAGGGTGTAGAGGGAAATGGAAGGAACACAATTTTTAACTTTGGGACTTTGTTTGGACTAGTAAGGAGGTAAACATACTGAAAGTCCGGTTTTCCGCTTATATCTCGAAAACTATGCGTCCTAGCGATAAGGCCATTCCATACAAAATTAAAGCTGATAAAATGTGCCATAAGATTGACTTCATTCAGTTTTTCGATATTTCGCATAGTTTCCGAGATATAAGCGGAAAATCGGAAAAGGGGACCTTAGGACCTACCTAGAAGTAGGGACTTTTAGTATCTTTACCTCCTAACTAGTCCAAACAAAGTCCCAAAGTTAAAAATTGTGTTCCTTCCATTTCCCTCTACAACTTTTCGTTTCCTGGACTACAACCAGAAGCGACTCGAAAAATTCAGTAAATACATTCCATCAAATATTCATGAGCGGATAATGAATCATCGTAAATAACACATTACTATGTTGTCGTTTAGGTATAACCGATTCAAAAATAACCTGTTTCGCGTGAATTAAAATTTTAGATTTGTCGCTGCGTGCAAAAAAAAGCTGTTGAAATGATCACAGTTTTAGTGACTATCCTTCGCTCACGGCTTACGTAATGTTGTTTCTGATAATATTAGCTCGTCACGCTGACATGCCTTATTAAGTACAGTCGGTGATCAGCTGATTAGTGTCACTCGCATAAATTGACAAATTCGAAACAATCAATTTTTCTATTTGACTGCACGATTTTTATTATTTTGTCATGAATAATTGATCGGATGTTCGAACATTGAAATGCATTTAGAAACACTATGGGCAACGTTACCCGTCACCATCGTCGGGAATTTTAGAAATACGTCCGTAAACGTATCGAATCAAAAGGAGGCAATTTCGAGCATTTGTTGTAAATGTTTTTGGTTCATTTCATTGTGAAAGAATTAATAAAACTTATTATTCGGTCAAGTGTGTGGATTCATTCGTTTGTGCGGTATTTTTATGCTGCTGAGATGCTTTAAAAATTCCGGGAACTTTTCAGGCACCCTGTATTCACAAATCCGCGATTTCAGATTTGGCGAAACTGTCATCGTAGGGAGAGGGCTATCTATTTAATGGTTGTTTCTAAAAGTCGGTCTACGATTTGCATAAGCATTCGGCGGTCTAATTGCGAATATCGACGGAACCGATCTCTCGGATCGACCGACCAGAGGATGGATCCTCGGCTAAAAGCTTTCGTCGAGAGAGCATCAACGATTCAGGCTCGAACAGCGAATCTCCATCAACGGCTCGGCCGTATTGAGTAATCCGGAACGAGAGCCGCATTGGCATCTTACGTGCGCGAAACCGAGGAAAACGAGCTGCTCGTGAGTGAGATGAGTGAATCCCGGAAGTAGGGGCTCTTGACCGTGCCTGGCCTTCCATCTTTCGTAAGCGATCACTGCCTCCCTAAGGCCACCATTATCCGCTATGTTCTCGCCTAATGTTCGCTCGCCGTCGATGTAATCGTCTACCTACGGAGAACAAATTCGTCATCGACCTCTCGACACCCAGACAAATCGATTCCGACCGATCGCTCGAACGAGAAACACTTTAAGTATGTATCTCTCCAGAGCGATCGTCGAAAATATGTATAATTGTTATAATCATCTTACGGTGTTAATCATCGTATGGTCTTCATATAAAATAACGTTGTTGGAATTGTCCATTTAGATTAAATAAAAAGGATACACAAATGAAATAAAAGAAGAGAAGAGTAAAAATAAATTTCGACAGAAACCAGTTTAAAGTTGTACCAATAAATATTGGGTTGACAAGAAAGTAATTTCAGTATTTTAACGCTTTACCCACCGGAAGCCTATTAATAGGATTTCCAATAATTGTGCTTATAACATAGAAATCTTCTGTTACATTGCAATCTTAAATGAAACTATTAGATGACGTTAATGAGGGCGACTTGTTAGTTCACAATGAAAATTGCTGTTGCTATTGAAGGTTCCATTAAAAAGTATTTGGCCATGTACCAAAGATTTTTCAATATTATGCAATAATCACTGGTCGGTAATGTGTTAAGGTGAAACAAGACATTTTTTTAAATCCATCAGATAGAATTTGACGTTGGGGACTTGCCTCCTCTTCGTAGTAAGTGTTATAATGGTTTACAAAGCATTCGGTCTTCGCTGTGTACTCGAAGATAGTCTCGTTGGTCCACCATTGTCTCACGTTGCCGACACTGTCGTAGTGTCTGCCATTATTGTCGAAGCCGTGCGTCAGTTCGTGACCAAGTACTGTGCCAATAGCGCCATAGTTTAAAGCTCTGCAGTCAAAGACACACTTTTGTAGCAGGTCGTATCAGGGTGGCTCTTATTTTCGACATTTGACGTTTTTCTAACAACTCACAGAATTGTTCTAATTAATTCAAAACAAACCTGTGGAAAGTTTCGACCCGGACCCTTAAAAAATAAAATAATTAATTAAATGCTGATAAATTCGTTTTTCTCGAATATCTCCTAAATTATTAACTGTATCGAAAAATATGTTAAACAAAACCTGTATATCTAAACCGATTGCGTCTTTTATGTCCTGTTACCTTTTTTCATAAAACAGTTTTCGAAAAAATTGAGAAATTAATTGGAACGATCTTGGGGGGTGCCAGAAAAAAGTTTTCTTCGACTAAGAGTCACCCTAATGTCATATGCAATATGCCACAATGATTTTTGTCGATATTTGTCGACTTTTTAAATATTAATGATGTTTGGTTTTTTATATCTGGACTGTCTAGGTGAATCGATAAAAATCATTATAGCAACGTGGTATATCAATGAAGAATTGATCTTACTCTAGACCCAGTTCGTAAAATGGGAATTGAAGGATTCCAGCTGGTATAGCTGCATGCATATTAGAGAGGAGGTAAATTCGCTTGTTTATGATGATGAGATATATTTCAGTTCGCTGCAATTATTTTGAGCAACAGGCTTTTAACAATCAATGTTAATACGTACTTATGTGATTGTACTGGTACGTGTGGAACGCGTTCACGTCTGTCGGGTCGGTCGCCCAGCTAAAAAATCAAAAGACATACTTGGAAGGAAGAAAGAAACGAAGACAAAGACCTAAGAAAAATGACAATTTTAAAAAAAATTTCTTATTCATTGTTTCTCGATATTTATGTAACTATGTTTGCATAATCTATGGACCAAAATAGAGGATAAGGTGGAGTGGGGTAAGTCCGTCTACGGGGCAAGTTCGTTAATTGGTTATTTTTATCATAATATGAACGAAATTTCTCTAGCTTGTATTTAGTAATGTAGTATAAGTTAGTATGAACTATTCTACATAGATGTCCGCCAAGAATAAAAATGTTTTCCTCGCTTAAATCAACCAATGCCAGACAGTCACGTGCGAGATACACAACTTTGAGGTTACCCTGAACGTGCAATAGTTTTCAAGTTATTAATATTTTCTGTGTTGTTATTTTAGGTAAATACAACAAATATTGATGTAGGTTTACATTAAATAAACCGTTGTTATTTTATTTTTTTTTTAATTCATTGAGAAAAGCACTAAGATGATCTTGCCCCGTAAATATTACTACGGGGCAAGTGCGTACTATCACGGTGAGGTAAGTCCGTACTGTATGGGTAACTGTAAAACTAAACAATATATTTAATGCAACAAGAAGCATTTTATAGCAGGCTTGTTAATCATTCTTTTCGTGCCTCGTACCACTTGACACAAGGTCCGAAAGCATTTTTGAACTTTGTTTTAATATCACTGTATCCCCTTTCATATTTCAGCATAAAAGTACTTGTTTGTTTAAACATGGATAACTATAAAACTAAACAATATAATTTAATGACATATGGCATAGTTCAACTTACTATGACACGTTGTTATAATTAATTTGATGAAGACACTCCAGCTCAGAGACGGACATCAGTCGAATGATCCGGATCATATTGTTCAAGTAGTCTGTCTCCGAGAGCTCTATCTGAAAACAAGTTAATTTTCTTCGCCGTGCTACATTCAACAAAATATCAGTTTGTCGCATACGAAATGTCGGATTTTTAACAGTAACCTTGAACAAACGTAATCTTAGTCGATATAAACTGATGGATCGAAGTAAGCGTCATCCTAATCACCATATTCTGTCAATAAATTTCAAATCTCTTAATTATTCACAAGATTGTCATTGGTATTTTAAAGTTAAAATAGAAAAGGCACGACTCTGAAGATCACCTTTGTATTGTAGAATACTCATCAGTCACATTGATTACCTAACCCAGACCTTTATTTAAATGTAAAATTGGATATCTAAATAAAAATTGATAGTACGACCACGAAGATCATCTTTGTACCTTAGAATACTCATCAATCGCATTGATTGACATTGAAACAACTTTTTAAAAAATAAAATTTAAAAGGCACGGCCTTGGAGATCAGCTTTGTACCCTAAAATGATGCACAATGAACATGTAAATTCATTTATCTTCATTCTAAAATCGGACATCTCGTATGCACCAACCTAATTAGCATGATATTAATAATTAACCGTCCCTTACGCCTTCGTAATATTCATTGAGTTCCTCTTGATCGAACAGCCAGTCAGGGTATCCAATCTGCGACTGCATCTTCCGATTTTTCTCCAACGTGGCTGCTTTTGTCTTCTCGTCCATCCAGTCTGTTTTCGCAATCAGCGAGGAGAACGCTGCCTTTATGTCTCCGAGCATCTCGGACACCTTTTTACCCTTTTCTTCGTGGAAGGACGGCTCCACGTATAACCAGGAGACGGCCATCCCTAAATTATTACGGACCGTGTTCAGAGAATCCTCGAATTCCCCAATAAAATGCCAACGAAACTGGCCAGCATCGTTTCGATCCTCGCAGCCTTGATTTACATTCTAGAATTACGAGAATCTTCACTGACCCATTAGCTCGTTCACCGCGCCCGCGCAGACGATCGATCTCGACACGCCGATCTCGACGCCGGTCACCTCCTTCACATATTTATGCCAGATGACCCTTAGGTTCTCCGAAGAGTGAGGAACCACGATGTCGACTATCACCCACCAAATGTACGTTTCTGAAATGTATCAAAATAAAGGATCATCAGAGCAGCAGAGGACTTCACAATGGACATCACCCAACTTTTTAATTTATATTTTTAATCTATTTTTATATTTACGTGCTTAAATGGCGTTTCTGAAATGTATCAAAGTAATGTATGCAATTTTCAATTTTTACAGACAAATTTTAAGAAAGTGACATAAAATAAAATCCTACTTTCAATGGGAACAGCCTTTGTAGATCCGAAACAAATAAAAATCTTACTAAATCCTATCGAATTTTATGTTCTAGCATTTTTTGTAAATTTTTATGAGCCACAGATGTATAAAGATCCGCAGTCTAGACATCACCCAACTGTGGCACGACGTTAAAAAGATGAAGGTGGCTTTGACAATAATAAAAAAAAATTTTATTGCAATGTGTACCTAATCGAAAACTGATCCACGTTTGTTTAAAATATTTGACACCCTGTATTTGAATATGTCGGATCTCCCAGAAATCTGAGGAGCGGTTCACAAGTCTGCGATGTGTGACAGATTTCAGGAACAATCAGATTCACCTAATTCCTCGTGTTCGAAGGTGGCGAGCATAAGAGCGACGTTCTTGAGGAATTCCAAGTCGCCGACGAGGAGCATGTCCTTCCCGTCCAAGTCGATCGTGTCGACGTCCTTGAAGACCATCTCGATGAAAGGCCGCCACAATGGTTCCGGCGTGATGGTCGAATTAGCTTCTATGATGTAGGCATCTGTCAGCTTCTGTAGCTCGTCGACCGTCATGTAATCAGCGTCGGTGGGATCGTCATCCCATATAGTCTGATTACTTTCCAAACGAGATAACTAGGGCAAACAATAATTCGCATGATGAACCGCCATGCCTGTCAGTCCGTTTTGTGGTACAGTAAATCCTCTATAGGCGCAACAATTTCTATACGATAGATGCGACCAAGAATATCCCCCCAACTTAGTACAGAATAAACAACGGTGCTAGGTGGGAAATTGTTGTATTGTACTAATGCTACTCCATACCTGAGAATGATACATCAAGTATCATAAAACCCCAATTTAAACACCCTAATACCTTAATTTCTTTGTAGCACGATCGACGGCCCAAGGGGGAACCCGCGCGTGGTCTCTATTTACACCAGAGTTGGGCAAAATGTAATTTTAATACAATTACTTACCAATTACTGTAATTTGGAATTGCAGAAATACAATTACAATTACTTGACGAATTATTTGTCTTACATACAATTGTATGTAAATGATTCCAACAAAAGTAGAATGTCAAAAACAATTTACCATCATGGTATATTTACAAGAGTGGATTTAAGAACATATTATGACTTTTCAAATGTACCGTCGTTTTACTGATTCGGCATAACCTAGATCGAGTTCAAATACAGGCAAAGTAGAATTCCGGGGCTCCTAAGCCCAACTAAATAATTTTATGATGAAAACGTAGAATTTGGATCTTGGATCTTGGTTTGTGTTCGGGCCCCCTTTTGCTTGGGGCCCCGAGCATTTGCCCATGTTGCCCATTGGGTAACGCGCCACTGGGTACACTGAAGATATTCTAATTTGAAAAAATGCGGAACTTGGAACTGAAAGATGTTCCATGTGAGAAGGAAATAACTTTCATTAGTCCACTAAGAATTACTTATTTCCATCGAAATGCTCTCCATTACAAACCATAAATTTTGTGGAATATTACATAGGATCTGCAGGGTTGATAAAAGAAAATTAGCAATTTCTTCGATCGAAAATCATATTCGGAAAACATTCATTTTAAAATGCTCGTTTTAATCGTAATGTATCGACATGTGCGGCATTGTTAAACATTTAAAAAGTACTGTATATGCATTAAGTAACTCACTGAGTAGACGACGTTGGATATCTTGTGAAGAATGAGGGCCACACACTTGAGCATGATTTCGTCGAGTTCGTCGAGGAATCCGGCGATTTCATCATCCGCGGTGCAGGAGTCCACAGTGCCATTGTTGATGACATGCCTGATGACGTCGGTCATGTAAGTCAGTTCTGCTTTCTTGTATTTGCTCGGCTCCTCGTCATCGTCGTCCTCATAATCGTCATCCTCATCTTCCGTGTCGTCCTTCAGCTTCCGTAAACGCGATCTGATCGAGTGCAACCGCTTCTCCAGCTCTCTGTCGCTGTTCGACCATGTAAACACGACGCACGTTCAGAATTCTCAGCCGCCCGAAGCACGCGATTAGGACTCCACAAATAGCCACCGGCACGGCTATTCAAATCATTTCACGTGATCAAGGACGCGAGGGTGTATCCTTTTTATGCCAGCTTCAAGGACTGTTTTCCCCGGGGGACACGCGAACAATCGTTCGTATAAACCGTGATCGATAATGATTCGGATCACTCGGTGTTTAGCGTACCGAGATATACATCTCTTTCCAATATTTACTCCATCGAGCTCGAGGGGAGCGGCTATTGCCTGTAGATGCTGTGATAGACCGCACGTGATATCGATCACGCTACTTTGACAAACTAAACGCGAATAGAACTAACCGGCGCGAGCAATTGCGGTATCGTAGCTCCTCGACGTTCTTGTCACTTTACGTAAACTTCAGGGGATATAACCATATTTTCGCAAAATTTAAATCACTCTGGCCCCTCATCGCAGAAAACGTAAAAAAAGATTTGATTTCGACATTATAAAGTTAATTATCGAGGTTGAAAAAATTAGTTTATGATAGACCAATCCTCTCCGAGTAAAACAACAAAAAATGTAGCTCAATCGGACCAACAGTTCCTCAGATAAAAATTCCTAAGTGCGACCCGTTTTCGCCGAAATGGCAAAAATTGCAAAGGCCTGTCATTTCGAAAAAAAATTCGAAACTGGCAAAATGATGACTTACACCCCCCTCTAATTTCACGTGGACTACAACATATTTTATTTAAAACAAAATCGACGAGAGTGACGTCGATTAATGACCCAGGATAACCCAAACATATTGTACTTCCTTGAAAGAACACCCTTTCAAGCAGCTGCAACATTCTTGGGACACTCTGTATACTCGAAATTGCTGTTTCGTTTCGAACGACCCGCTAGGAATGCGCATCCCGGAAATGGGAGGTTCCTGAGACCAGTTGAAGCGACATTATTAACGAAAAACACGGACCAATCAGAGCGCGACCTAGATGCGAATTGTCTATTGGCCGACTGTGCCAACTCGCGTCTAGGTCGCGCTTTGATTGGTCCGTGTTTTTCGTTAATAACTCCTAAACAAAACCGCGGATAACATTTTTGCAAAAGAAAGTATCGCTTCAAATGGTCTCAGGAACCTTACATTTCCAGAATGTGCAGGAATTTTGGGACACCCTGTATAGAAGATTTACTGTACATACACACAGCATAATAGACACGCAGGAGATTAAGTGTTCAAATTGATCTAGCTCTGTCTCTTTTCACACTCTGTCGAAACTTTAAAGTGGGCGGTAGTATACCCTCGGATTATAACTAGAAAGGGACTAGAATCTTACTAGATTTTGGGTCGAAACCATGTCGAAACATGGGTTTGCGCGGTTCGGTTGTTTGACCTTATTTGAGCAGATTTTGGGCTGGGTGACGGCTCATTCTAAAGATGAAGGTTTATCACAGTTGCGCTCTGGTCGTGATTTTAACGAGATTATGTTTATATCTAACTAGCAGCTCCCGGCACGGCTTCGCCCGTGCTAAGAGTGAGAGGAATTTAGATTTTGATCTTACAAAAAAAAAGAAAGAAAAAAATACAAATAGCGTAAAAACCTTCTCCATGAAAAAATACATATATGTGTCAAGTTTCATGTTGATCGGTCAAACTGTTTCGAAGTCTATTAATCATACATATACAAACATCCATTTTTATATTAGGTCGTCCCAAAAGTTCCTTCCGGAATGTGTTTCTTTAATGTTGCTAAATAAATACAAACAATGCGATAATCTTTATGTTGATATTTTAGTATTTCCTAACATGAATTTGCATTATGTGCATGAATCGAAAACCAACTTTTGGGACAACCTAATATTTATTTAGCAATATTAAAAGAATACATTTCAGAAGAAACTTTTGGGACAACCTAATATATTAAGAAGAAGAAGAAGATAATATGAGGGCCCAAAGTAGGGAAAAAATCGAGAAAAAAACCCGCAGATTTCAATACATTTTTCTGTCTCTAAAAGACTTTTTTGACTTATATGATGACCAGAGCGCACTGTGATGAACCTTCCTCTTTAGAATGAGCCCTCACCCAGCCCAAAATCTGCTCAAATAAGGTCAAACAACCGAAGCGCGCAAACCCATGTTTCGACATGGTTTCGACCCAAAATCTAGTAAGATTCTAGTCCCTTTCTAGTTACAATCCGAGGGTATACTACCGCCTTAACGAATAAAAGTGAACCAGATTGTACTTGGGCAGAGGGTTGCTCATGATGGGAGTGTCCAGCAGCATGATGTTCTTCGTGGTGTTCCGTGGATCAGGAATCACGTCGAACCCGAAGAAGACGTCCCTTCCAAGAATTTTCTTCACTCTAGCCATCTGCTCGATGTAACCACTCGTTTTGTTGGTAAACAAGGCTGGTTCCACGGGTAAATTGAGCTTCTCGAGCAGCTCGAACAGCGGCGCGAGTCCCAAATCGTTCAGGGCGTCTGGAAAAATTACAACCCAGTTCAGTAATTCTTTAATCGGTGTCCAACAGCCGTGTTCTGCACGGACGGCGATGGTGTAGGGACACTATTTTTTATGACTGTGTTCTATCTCTATTATTCTAAATATATCTAAATATTGCGCGATTAATTAACGAGGACTGTAAGATAAAGAATAATTTTCTGAACTAAATACCAACGTCCACGCAGCTGTTGTACAAGATCTTAGCCTGACTAACGGCCAAGGGTGCATTGCTTGCGGTACTATTGTCCCTGAGAAGGTCCCGAATCTTTCTATAAACTCGATCTCTTCGTTCCTCGAACCACGAATTCGTTACACCATGGTCTGGCACAGGATGTTCTTCAGGCCACTTTCCACAAACGTATCTACGAAATACACAATTACAACAATACAGTTAGAATAATTACAATAATACAGTTACAACAAAAACGTTTAGACAAGTGCATTAATAACAGTAAAAATATACAGGGTGGTTCACGTAACTTGCACACCTATACATATACACTACCGCTGATGGAAGTATGGACACTTTGTTAAAAAGTTAAAATAATAATTGATAACTTGTATGTACAAAACATCTTCATATTGTCATCCCTTATTTACCAAATAATGAGTCACTAATATTTTATTTTGTTATATACATAAATTTTTGTACGCGTTAGAAAAAAATGCTCCAATTCTGACAACCAACTCTGGACACTCGTTCAAGAGGCATAAAGGACTATACCGGATGAAATAATAAAAATGTTAGTAATATATGCGAAAGTTGAATTTTTCGACGATAAGAACATTTAGATTTAAAAGTTATTCATTTATTTCTGTTCGAATATTGTTGAATTATTTATGCGTAGCCGCGTTAATTTTATACTTATGAAATGAAAAACTGATTAGGAATGAAATTATTCATTTAAACGCTAAAGCGCTTAAATTTAGCGCTTAAGCGCTAAACATTTTTTGTTCTTATTTTCTTTTCTTCATTTTCAAGTGTCCATACTTCCATACTTCCATTCTTTAATTTCTTATTTTTTAGTTAAAACAAATATGAATTCACAAATATAAATTACAACAAAGTTTGAGTAATATTGAATATAATTAGTAAACGAAATTGTTTAAAATAAGTAGCATCAAGGAACTGTTCTTTGAAGTAAATTTCAAATAAAACACTTAAAATAGTAGGGAGTTCTTGGAAATAAAATTCAAAAATAACTCGGAGTACAAAGGGTTCTAATTTGCGTCTATAAGTCGTCTACTATTTTATGCGAATGGAAACATAAAGTGCATTCTACAGCGTGTATGTGTATTGTAAGATCTATAAATGATTGGACACACGTCTACTCACTTATAAAAATCGTCGCAAGGATCTACGGACGTGTCCATAGATTCTTTCAAACTAGCCGCTAAAGAAACAAAAGTCTCATAGAATACTGTCCTCCATTTAATATTTCATGATCGTATCTTCGTAAAATATGAAATATATTCATTACCGATATGCAAAGAATATATTTTATATATTACTATAGTTTCGTTAATAATAACAGTAAGAAAATATTGATCTTAGACTCACCCATACGGATACACGTCTGAGATACGCAAAGCTTCGACGGTTTGCGGGTGAAATCTACAAAAACCCAACAAAAAAATCATTGAGCATCTGTTCGAAATTACTAAAATCATTATTTTATCTATAGAAATATTTTTGATCGAACTAAATTACAGGGAAATTGTTTGAAATCTGAATGAAAATTCAGCGACTCAAATTATTTAAAATTACTAAACTAATTGTCTTCTTCTATATTTTAAAAATAGAAACATTTTTAATCAAACTAAACTAAAGGGAAATTCTTTGAAAGCAAAATGATTATTCAGGACTGCGATTCAAATTGTTTAAATTACTAAACTAATTATCTTCTTATTCTATATTTTACATGTAGAAACATTTTTAACCCTTCGAGGGTGGGGCTGGTGCACTAAGTGCGCCAACGATCGAATTTTAACGAGAAGATCGAGAGTTATTTTGTGCTCATTTTCAATAAAACCGTTCTTTTGATAATGTCTGAATTATGTTTAGTAATGTACCTACATGGATTTGTCTGAATACCTGATGATATAAAGTCAAAACTGAGTAAAACTGACCCAAAACAGCCTGGCGCACCGAGTGCACCGCCCCACCCGAATAAGGACGCGAGATCACCCCACCCACGAAGGGTTAATCACACTAAATCAAAGGGAAATGAAAATTGGGAGTTCAAAATTATTAAACTAATTTTATTCTTCTATATTTTACTTACAGAAACATTTTCAATCGAACTAAATTCAAGGGAAGTTGTTTCGAATCGGATTGAGAATTGAGGAATGCGATTCAAATGGTTTTTATATAGATATGATCACAATATTTTATCTACCTTAATTCCCAAATTAATTATAAATGCGTTCTCAACAGCGCGCATTACAGGCTGTTAAGATTAATAAAAACGGGCTATGATGAAGTATTACGAAGATTCCAATCTACGCCGGTTTAATGAACTGACTCAGCAAAAGCTAATTTAATCACACGGGTCTATCAAATTACTACGCCTTTTTTGCCTCAAACAAGGCAGATTCTATTGGCTATGCAATTAATTCAAGCAGGCATAAGGGCAACAATATAGCTATGCAAATTTATGCAAAATCTTTTTCGAAAATTGCATAAAGACTGAGGCGAAACATTGCGAACAGCAACTTTCGTATTTAGACGATGCTTTGCTTCATTTTAGAAATTGAAATTACCAAAAATGCAGAAACCAACGCTGCATTCATTTAAACAATCTTTAAACGGAACAAATTTTGAATGCACTAATTTAATCAATAGATTAATTAATAAATCACGCTATTAAATTTACAGATTGTTTAAAAAATGCAGAAACCAATGCTGCATTCATTTAAACAATTTTTAAACGAAACAAATTTTCAATTGCCATTGCATTAATCTATTGATTAATTTATAAATCGTAATATTGAATTCATAGTTCAAATCCAATAATTCGGATTTAATGACCAATGGAAAATGAACAAGCACAATTTAATTTGCCAGTTGCTACTTAAAATTCATTCGCAATTATTCACCGCGAAACAGGTGCTTACTTAATGCAGGTACTTACATAATATAGAAATCGTTAGTGCAGCTATGAGACATAGAGCCGTGAACAGAAGCAAGAGAATTATCACGCAATTCGGAACGTATCTCCGCCTCTTGAAGCTGAAAAGGGGAACAGATCGAATTGTCAGTTTTGATCGACAGGCGTAAATCTCTCGATCACTTACTAGGCACCTCTGGATCTTATCGGTACCAGGTTGGCGTTGCTGGCGATCGTGTAAATCGATTGCGCTTCATCCTCTGAGAACGAGAAGAGGAAAATGAAAAAACGATAATAATGGATCAACGTGTTAAAGTTTCTTATTAAACGAACATTATCTGTAACATAAAGTCGGTGTACAAAGTATTCGTACACGTTAAAAAAACGAATTACTTTTTCAAAATTAGACGCGGCAGCTTGAGTTTCTTTTCAGACGTTAGAAGGATTAGTTTACTAGCTAATGTGTAAATAATTTTTTCTTTAACCCTCATCTGTCCCTCATTTCGCAAACTGAATCTGTCCCTCGCTGTCAAATTGATACAGTGGTAAAAGATCGATGAAATAACAAGGTAAACAGTTATTTTTCGATGTTTTTTTTATTCAAATCGATGAGTTAACATTTACGGCTTAGGTTTCTCGATTATTTGTGTCGCATTAATAAGATAAAAGTGACGAAGTTTTGGGCAAATTTACCCACAAATACTTTAATCTGTTTTTTTATGATACTTATTAATTACTTTTTTCGACTGGAATCAAAAGTTTTGTTACTAGTGATGATCATTATCAAATTTAATTTTTAAAGCAAGTTTACAATCTGAAGAAAACATTTTTTTAAGAACTATATCGACATGAATAATTGATTTTTGAGGTTAGGTATTAATACTGATAGATTTATGACATAAAAATTAAGTATTATTAACGTCACAGCCGGAACACATTTTCTACATACGTTATACAAGCTAATAGAAGACTACTTATACGTACATTTAGTTAAATAATTTGCAAACAATGCGTTGATTTTATTCACAAACGCGTGTTCGGCTTCAGGCGTAAGCACATTGCGTATAAGCTTAGAATGGGACAGCTACTGTTATCGCGTCCCAGTATGGAGTACTTATATTTGAAAACAGTCCTAATCTTGGACATCTAATATTTGGATTAATAATTATTATTTACGTTAAGTTTGATTGGCAATTTATTTTAAAATATCAATATTATTATGCGTGATAATTATTTTTTGTCTGAGGGCTTAAATTATGTCTTTTTTTCTAACAAAAGTTCGAACTATAAATGCACACAATTCGCATGTGAATAGACTATTTTGTATACTGTTTTCAGATGAACTTTGAATTTATTTTGAAATTTCAGTTGATGTCATAATGAAATAATATTCACACCTACTTGTAGCTAAGGCCTCAGAATATATAATATAATTATTTCATCTCTTAATTACTGCTTTTACTATGAAAATTCAATTGTCCAGATTTAGGTATCACTTTTGGACTGTCCAGACGTAGGGCACTTCATCTTAATCCGAAGTGGCGCCGACCATAAAGGCATGAATGACGGTACATCTTGACTACAGGAAGAAACAAAAGGAGGGCAGGTATATCCCGGCCGGCCGGCAGCCCTAAGCGAAGTTGAAGTTTCTGAATGACGGTTCCGGAAGTGAAACTCGACGGTCGCAACGAACGTTTGAATTTGTCGGAAGTGTGTACCGGCAGGTTATAGCGAACGAAGAGGAACGCGACGCGCCGCGACCAGGAAGAAGCGAATGAAAAGTATAAATATACTCACTGCGCTCGTTCATGCTGAATGGCCCACTGACCGGATCGAACTGACGACACTGAACAACCTCGAGGGACAACGAGCCATCCATACGTTCACATTTTCCTGGTTCGCCAGTGGTTCTCGTCACGACGTCCCACAGCTCGTCAATTTTCGCCGGGCCCGTCGTCGTCGTTACGTTCACCCCGGCAGCCATGTGTCGCGCCCCATTAGAACGGCAAGTCGCGCTGATTATACCATCGTGAAGTTTTAATGAAGCCCCGCCTCGGACCTGTTGGCAAGTTTCGCGGTTCAACGGGAAATTTTCTGCGTACAATAGGAAACTTCGCCCCTCCCTTAATCGCCGCGACGACGGGAAGTTACCGCGAATTCAGAAATTAACGCAGATACCGCCTCGCGAAAGCGTGTAATTCATGCGAGCGCGGTGTCTCGGTCTCTCACGTTGCGCGAGAAATGCGTCTAGATCGCTGCGGATCGAGGATAGAGAACGCGCCGATGATCAAAGGAAACACCACAGCGGGTAATCATGTTGTTACTGCAAAAAAATAACTGGAATCTACGGTTACGAGCATAACTGATCACTAGACTGCGGATCTTTACGTA
This sequence comes from Lasioglossum oenotherae, assembly GCA_028455765.1. Classification (NCBI taxonomy): domain Eukaryota; kingdom Metazoa; phylum Arthropoda; class Insecta; order Hymenoptera; family Halictidae; genus Lasioglossum; species Lasioglossum oenotherae. Next base: position 5,026,950 of record CM052281.1, on the reverse strand, counting down.
AAATAAATATTTTCTGCATCAATTTTAGAAAACACAGGCCAAGGGAACAGTTCCTTCCTTCTTTCATAATTTTAATGGATTGAAAATTGATGTTTCTAAATTTTCTCTTCGCCTCTAATGTTGTTTAAATTAGACTTACTCGTTTTTGTTATAATCCGCGGTCTAGTGATCACGCAGACTTTAAATCAGAATCACGTTTTTATGGATGGACCGAACGACTTCCATTTCTCTGTAAGGCTAGAAGAATTAGTTCAGTAAATGACGTCTAATAAATATGTTGAAAAATGCATTTGGTCGAAATTATGAGAAACAATAGTGAAAATTGATTTTTACAACCTTTTTAGCTGGGTCAATAACGAAAATTTAAAAGATGCGTTTTTTAAACTTGTATAAATTATATACATACTGAAAATTTCATTGAAATTGGTTAATTGGTTTACGAATTATAAACGTTCAAATGTGGTAAAAATGGCAGTTACAACAACAACAATGGCACCTACAACTGCCATTTTTACCACGTTTGATTCTCTATCATTTTCAATGCATTAATACTGTTTGTAATTGTCTCATATTTTTACAATTTATGCAGGCGGCTTTTATTTTGCACATGCACCCCCAAACACGAAAAACTTTGCTAAAATTGAAACACCTATAATGTGCATAAAAATGATTGAAAAACTGTTATTGGTCGAAATTACGAAGAACAAAAATTAAGGCCACAAATTTTTACTTCGTCTGTGCCCACTATGAAGCTTTGAAATATGCCTCTCGTAGATCTAAGTAAATTATAGTACACAAAGCAAAAAATTTTAAATTGCAAAAACTGAGAAAATGCAAAATTCAAAGATTTTTACATTTTTCAATACCTATGGCTTTTTTATTCTCTGTTTTCTTCACAATCCCGACCAATAGCGAACAAATTTACACATTATCTGCTAAACTAATTCTTGCAACATCTTTAAAGAAACTCAAGTTTTTGGTGCAATTTTTAAAAAACGCTATTGCTCAAAATTGTGAAGAAAACAATAAGGGTCACAATTTTTAACTATTTCATCTGTGACGATGAAAATTGAAATCCTATAACGAAAATTTAAAATATGCCTTTCGTAGAGGTCTAATTATAAGCAATTATACAGGGTGTCCCAAAAATGCCGGAAAACCTTGAAAGAAGTGGTTCCTGAGGTCTAATGCCTGGGGTTAATTGAATACTTATCCCAATACTTATTCCAATAAACATTTAATAATCTACGACGTTATTAGATTCCCTAATAGACACAGTACAGCTCTAAGCTTCCTCGTGAAAGACGAAGAGCACCGGAAGAGCTGATTTGAGTAGACCACATTCTCGACAATAAAAGGAAATAGTGGGTAATGAAATCATTACAGTGTCAATGATCCATAAAATAGTAAGAGGAGTCTAGCGTAACAAGGTATAAATCGTTAATCTATGAAAACTAAGGAGTAGTTATTTCAATAAACTTTTAACACTAAATCTACCACCACCGTTCAAAATGACCAGTTCCAGATTTATTATTTTACATTTATGGGAATAATAAAAATGATTTTATAAGAATTAATTCTATAAATATCTTTAGTAGAGCACATATTATAATAGGAGCCGCACAAAGTCTAAATAAAATAAATCTTGCCTTTTTTATTTTTACTTTCATTTACTTTTAAGTCTCTCGAGAGGTTTGGTGTTAATAATCCACGACGTAATTAGGTTCCCTAATCAACACAATATAGTACCTGCTCGTAAAAGATTAAGAGCACCGGAAGAGCTCTTTCGAATCGACCTTCGAGGCAATCGACTCGTGCAGAGTTGATCATTAAAACATGCCGTGAAAGCAGTGATCGATATAACCGTTGTCCACAATTTAAAGAAAGTTCCCTTCCGTACGGACGAACAGTCTAGACGCATAGTCTAGACCTAGACCATAATGCGTAATATGTATAAATGACGATATTGCAGGAAATGGATTTCCGCGAATCCTCGGGCAGTATGTATGTACATTAGCGTGCGAAAGTCGCCGTTTGCATAAGTAAAATTCCGGCGAAGCGATTGCACGTTCGACACAGCTGCAGTAATTCTTATTTTTCCTGAAAATCGCAACGTATAGCAACGCTCGAACGTCTTCTACAGAGTTCTACTACGTTGCACAGATTAACGATAAAGGAATCCACTCATCTGCCTGGGAAACGTTACGGCTACTCGGAGAAAGCGGAAAATAAACTGTGCGAAATGTGCGAATCGCCATTAGGTCACGCAATCAGCGAAGAGCATCTCGGGAAACAAAGCGGTTCGAAAAAAAACCTGTAACAGAACATCAATGTGTGATAATGCTTTGTTGCTGGCCATGAATTTTTACGAATATGTAAGTCGAGAGCGAAATTAAAGTCGCTTCCAGCTACGTGATAGCTCGAAAGTTTCAGGACACCCTTTAAATAACATTTTTAAAATTGCGCGAAAAACTTGAATTTCTTTTTAGATGTCGTAAGAACTAGTTTACTTTTTTTTTGCTATTAATTTGGAATTGTGACTAAATTTTGTAAAAAAGACATAGGCATTGAAACAATATAGGAATCTGCCCATTTTTAATCTACCATTTCTCATAGCAACCATAATCACGTTGCACCAAACAGTTGAATTTTTTTTAGATGATTTTTAAGATAACTGTTATTTATGGTCTCTGTTTCAAGACATCGATAAGATCCGTTCGGTAATCAACGAAAATGGGTGTCCAAAGGGGTGGCTGATCGATCGACGCCATTATCGCAGGATGACCAGCAGAATAGTCGAATAATATAATCTAGGTCTTCCGTGAAAATAGGTTGACAGCGTTGGCATCGCGAGTCAACTTAGTCGCGATACAAATTGTTACAAAAGCTAAATAAAACTGCGTGGCAAGAGCGGCGTTGCAAATGTTCCAGTAATTACATCGCATAAATTAACATTCCTGAATCGGAAATTTTCAGCGTTCACTTCGAGAAATGACCGGCGGGTTATGAATTTGCAAATCTCCCTTTCGATTCTTGCATTCTGCGAATGCTTCATTGTAGAATATTGAAATTCCACAAAAATGCAGAAACCGACGTTGCATTCATTTAAACAATATTTAACACAGAGTCGGGCATTAATCGATTAAAATTTTAATCAAGTTTGATTGATTAATGTGTGCGATTAAAAGAAGAATTCATCGAAAAATCGGCGATTGATTCAATCGATCGATGAAGTTAATTGTCAATAGTTGAATAAAAGAAGAAATCATCGAAAAATCGGAGACTGATTCAATCGATTTATGAAGATGATCGGAGATGGAGAATTGACGGAAATATATCTCAACAGAAACCCAGTTTACAATTTTTTCAGTATTCACACAGTTTTGATTCCGTATTTCATTTCGAAGTTTCAGTAGTTAATCATTAATCAATTATCCGATTGACGATTACAATTGAAAGGAATGTAATGTTAACCGCAATTAACGACTAAAGTAAAAAAACCGTTATTCCCAATTAACGATTAATAAGTATTTAGTCGTTAACCGCAATTAACGACTAAACTAGGTGATTAATTCTTAGTTGCGATTAACGATTGAAGTAAAAACTTATTCGTCAATCGTTGATTAAATGTTTGCCTAACTCTGATTTAATATAGAATTTCTTCAGATTTTTCGGTGTGTGGTCACATAGTTGAAAAAGAATGTTTATGTTTAGAATAATTATCATGATTATTGTCACTGTTTAAAAGCGAAGAATTTCTGGGTGATTGGAAGCTGAGCGGTCAAACACTTTCTGGATCCACAAAAAAGGCAATAACTTCTTAGAATACGGAATCGAGCGCATTATAGATGGTAATTATGAGCGTGTTAGGTAACAGGTATAAGAAATCCACGTTTTTCCAGTCGGTTTCTGTTTGATATATTGTTTATTCAAATGATCGGGTGTGTTAGGTTCCATTCGGTCTTAGGAATGGAATCGAAAGGCATAATGTCACAGAGAATTCTAGTTCTCAACGAAATGGCCCGCAGCGATTCCCTCCGGCGACAATGTCGTTACGAGTCAGCCCAGAAATTTTTCTACCTCGCGATTTCTTCGCTGACCACCTTCCGAGCGTTCCCAGAGTACGAGAATCGAAAAGGAGACTTGCAAATTCATTACCCGCCGGTCATTTCTCGACGTGAACGCTGAAAATTTCCGATTCAGGAATGTTAATTTACGCGATATCATTTCTGGGACATTTGCAAAGTCGCTTACCACGCAGTTTTATTTATTTTAATTTAGTCATTTCGATTTTTATAATGAAGCGAAGTTGCATTACAAAATGTTTAGCCGCATTCTTTATGCATTTTCCGAACTATAAATTTAATAGTATGATTTATAAATCAATCTATTTCCAAAATTTGTTCTGTTGACTTTCACAACTTTTACAAGAAATCGGCATTTGGAAATTTTGTTTATTTTTTAAAATTCGGTTCAGAGGCTAAAAATTCTGAAAAAATTATATATGACAACCATAACTAGATGCTAAAACTGTAAAAATACAAACTTAGTATCTCATATCTGCTACACAAAATTTTTTAATTTTCTTAAAATTCGGTTTAGATGCTAAAAATTCAATTTGTGCAATTTAATAGCTAAAATATGCCTGATCTTTTTTGTAGACGGTAAAAAACGTGATTTTCTTAGTTACACCATTATATTGATGCAGCATTGATTTTATGGGAAGAAAAGATTCGATACATTCGTATATTTGAATAATTATACACAATAGAATCGGCCAGAAGAAAGAGTGAAAGCGTAAATCAACATAGTGCCAACAACTATAGTAAGTCAATAAAAACGTTACGTAATATTTAATAACCCCAGCGGAGTTATCTAATGAAAATTAAATTTAATTGTAACTTCCTGTAATTACATTTACGTTATTTTCTATCATTGAGTTTCTTGCGATACACTGTTATTGTTGCAAAACTACGATATAGAAAACATTAATAACCATCGCCTTTCACTGCCATTGGCTCATTAAACGATGCAGGAAATAACTGGTGAAAAATAAGTTTTCATCATACGACAAGTTACATTCCATTTATAATTTATCAATTTCAAAATTAGAATATGTACGAGCATAGACGAATAGTTGAAAAAATGTTACTTTAATTAAAGAAGAATTAAGAGAGTCTGTAAGTGACATTTTTTTCAAAAATTGTTTGCAATTAAATAAGACTGAAAGTTCCCTGACGATTAGTTATATAGTTTGTTGTTTCTTTTTCAAGAAAATGGCAAGTGGACTTTCATTCTTTCCATTTTTCTGATGTTCCAATATTTTTCTTCCTCACCTTGCTATTTTTTCTCGTTTTTAAAGTCGTAGTATATTGTTTTCAAGTTGTATAAACTATAAATTGTAATTTTTTAGATGATTTTTTAGATTCTGAAATAAATTTCATTTTTACAAGTTTTACATGGATTTTCCACGGAGTTCTCATTTTGGGAATTACAGACAATTTTAATTACCGTTTTCAATTCGGCACCTCATAAAACAAGTTCGTATTTGTCATAAAAATTTCAATAAAATTGTTTTCAGTGGTAGTAGCCTTCGCAGACCCGAAACAAGTAAAAATCATACTAAATTCCCCGAATGTTATATTTTACCATTTTTTTAACATTTCCGGAGCCGCGAATACATAAAGATCCACAGTCAGAAATTGTTTACTTGATTGCAGTCCGCGAATACGAGCACGCATAATAATTCAGAACTTAATAAAACAAGTTCGGTATCTGAACGAACAGTTTCAGCTATCTGATAGTTAGATAAAAGCGGTTGTAAAACGTTTTTATTTGCTTGCAGGCGGCGAATGCGAGCACGCAATGCGCGAAACGCAAGGAAACGGCGATCCGGCATCGCGATATCCGTGAAAAGATGAGCGTCGTTACAGAAAACTCTCGGAACAATAGAATTTCCCGGGGAACTGCTCGCGATAATTGCTTCTGGCTGCTAAATTCCGTAAGATCCATTGAAATTCACGCGTAATAATGTAATTAGCCGGCGCGGTAGGCCTTTCCGCGATCCTCGAGCGATTTTCCTCGGCACTGCTGGCCACTCACCGTGAAAAATGGCCCGCGGAGAGCACCGGCCGTAATTTATTATGCGAGATTACGAGTGTCAAGTCGATTACGCAACCGGTAGAGAAACACGGGACGATCGATGGAACGCGTACGATCGACGTACACGGAAGACCGTCTGTATCGCCACGCGATTCGGCCATTTTCCGGTTCGCTTGTGCGGAAATACGATGCTCCGTAATTGCAGAATTTTCTGGCAATCTTTTCGATACCTGCCGCGCCAATCTTTTAACCTGCCGTACAATTTTTTACGTAAATTTTGTTTTGGTTCTGGGGTAACTGTACCAAGTACCATTTTCATATTATTCCTAATTTATCAAAAAATTATTGCTCGAAATTAATCAGAAATAATTCACATCTACACTCGAGGAGATATTTCCATTCAGAGCCGCCGGTTTTAGACAATTTATTATTGCTAATAATTCTATATTACTAATTATTACTATTTTCAATGTTTCGAGATTTCCTATAGATGATTTCTATATTTCAAGGTGATTATTAATAATTAATAGACTGCGGATTTCATGCGTTTATGGCAAAGATGAGTTGGTGTAATTTTAAATACTAAAATGATTACTCATTACAGTAATCGCGCGTTTACTGTCAAACAGCCGTGTTCTGCACTGACAGTGATCGTTCAAAGACACTATTTGATTGATAGATACGAAGCGTGTCGCCGTCGCCGGCACAGTTTAAAGGCTCGCGTGTTCTCACAATGTAATGCCAGTTAGAAATACTTTGTTATTCATTACATATTTTTTATGGGACCTTCACTAACTTATTTCTGGCATTTTCCTGATTAAAATGACACCAAACCAGGTTTTCCATCTTTTCTCTTTACGAAAGAATGGAAGAATTTCAGGGAAGAATTATTCCACGAAATTAATCAGAGTTTTAGACAAATTAGAGTTTCAGGCTTTTATGGACAAATTAAAGTTTCAGAGTTTTATGGAAGAATGGAAGAACTATTGCTAGACTGCGGATCTTTATGCAAATCAAAAATTTTCTTCCTGAATTGCAACAAACTGGAGTGAAATAGAAATTTATTTCCTTTCTGAAATAATGAAGAGAATGATCTGCTCGATTATTACTGATTCAATGTTTCGAGGTTTCCTATGGATGTTTGATTTTGATCATGATTATTCTGATAATGAAGCAGCGCATCACTTTTCACGGCTGCCATGTTATCTTACTAATAAATTGATCGATATTCTTCAAATTTTACACACACGTAAAGTAAGGTTCCGTTCATTTTCACGAATTTCCGCTTTACGCGACTGCCGATTCGTCGAGCAATTTTCTTCTGCTTCATTTGAGTTCGCGAAACAAAGAGATCTCTATGTTACGGGTGCTCGAGATTTTTTCCGAGAACGAACGAAAGCGAGAATAAATCGCTGGAACCGGCAGACACGGCGGCGGAGGAAGTTTTCGAATGAATCAGTCGATTTCACAGTGCGGGAATTTTCTCCGAACGTCGCGTCGGGTCGGCGAGCAGAAGTTAAATCGGCGAAACGATTATCGCGCGAAAGGAAGTGTGAAGTTACACGATAAATCTCGCGTCGGTGAGCAGAACTCTCGAAGCCCCTGAATGAATTTCATTGATCCCGAGATGACTCATTCCGCCTTTACATGATTCTTTTCCTAGTTCCTTTATTTTATCGACGGCGGCTGCGTCACGCTCTTAGGTTAACAATTTACGGATTGGCGCTTTCACGTTGTGCAAGTGTTACGGCACGGATGACCGAGTGCTCCCGTTGTTTTGCCAGTCTTTTTCGAACAAGTGCAATTAGACTAATGGTCGTCCGGCATGATCGATACTCGGACCGGTAATTGCGCGTCCGAGGGAAACGAATTTTCGATGAAACAGCGAGTGAGAAGTAGAGAGAGAGAGAGAGAGAGGAACACGTAAATTGAATTAGGATAAGAACGATTCGTGCGAGCTACTGCACGTTTTATTAATCGTCCCCGATCGTCCAAACAAACTCACTCCCTGGAACGCTTAAGAAACGAGGGAACGCCGTCACAATGTTGTCACTCGGTACATGAAAGATTCAACGGAATGGATAAAAGCCGTAACCGCTCGTCATCGCTCTACCATTATTCCTTCGTGTAGAGAGATCACAATTTTTCCAGAATGTCTGTCTCCACCGGAAGAACGTTCAAGACACTTCGAACAACATCAGCATGGAGGAATTAGGAAGCTCCGACGGCCCAAAATATACGGATACGAAACAGGTCGACGTCTTTTTCTCCCAGTACAATGCACTGCCAGAACAATGGCAGCGGGTTGAACGTTCTGTTTGCGCGATTCGTTTCCCTGGCGACATCCGATTGATTTCTATCATGGCTCTTCGCCGCCGCACACATCCGCGGAATATGCAGACAGCTGTCAACCCCCCTACAGAACACTCCGCACGACCAGCATGAACGGAAGTTATCTCGGAATCCTCCATTAACGCAACGATCTAGCAATTATTCTGAACGGGGTAGACTCCCGTTTCCAGGATAGCAAGGTGCCAGATGCGCTTTCGCATTTCGAGATAATGCAACAACAGGGGTTTTCAGTAGTAAAAGCGCTAGATAAAGGATCAATCTAGATCAACCTATTTTTCATTATTCGGGAGCATAAAGCAGCGATTTAAATTTCGATTTAAATTGTCTTGCTGAGAGCTGTGTGAATGTTGTAGAAGAGAAAAGAAAATTTATATTTTTCGTGTGGCTACATTTATTTTAATGCTTAAATATTGATTGCAAATGAATCAAATTTTCTTTTAATCAAAAAGAAAGGCATTTGTGTTCGTTAGACTTTGTTTGAAATCGATCTGACATCATCAAAATAAATTAGGATAAAACGATTATAATCTCTCTATTTTTCCCATATTCTCAGTCTCATAGTCACCACTAAAAATTGCTATACCATTATTCAAAATATTGTTTATATTGATATCTAATCAATTACTGAACATTTAATCTAAACATTAATATAAATAATAAAATAATATATATACATAAAGAATGGAATTATCCTAGATCGGAAGAAATGCTGAATTTTCGAGTGAAAATAATTCCGACTGCAAACAGTTAATTAAAAAAAGGATCATCGCTCTAATTTCTATCGATTAATTCTTTGATGTCGACACACCGAATTCATCACTGAACGCCGAGTCGAACGATCATGATCGACTACCCTAAAACCGGTACGCTTAGAGTAAGGGTGGGAGGTGAACGGCGAAATGAAACGACGAGTACTCCGTTGTTTATCACAAGACATAAAAATTAACTTTTATTAGAAAATAAATAAAAGTGTTGCAGAAGTATGATCGAGGGTAGGGGTCGGGGGGTGGGCTGGAGATTGGCAGACGGAAAGAAGAGAGGAGGAGAATATACAGCGGAAGCTCGGACGTCGTGGTGTCTTCTTCAGTATCGCATGCCGCACAACAATTTCAAGTTGAGTGAACCAGGGGGTGGTACGAATACAATCTACGGGGGTAGTTGGAGCGAAGGGGCGGTGAGATTCGCTGGAGACCTGTTAATCTGACTGTTCTGTAGAGGGAAGACAGCAAGAGAGCGAATTTGTCGGTGAATTGATTGCCTGGTTCTAGGTGTTGGCTAGCCGATCGTCACGACTGCTGGAGGTCGCGTCCTTGTGCCCTTCTGCTGGATATAATACTGATCGAACGCGTCCGACTATGGCCCGCATCGACCGGGTCCGTGGTGACCCGGGACGGACGACTGCTTTAGGTCCAAGTTGCTACCCCGATCTTGCTGATGGACATCGTTGCTCCCGTGTGTACATAATCCCTAGGCCTCTTTCCCGCCGAGAGAATTTCGATGATTGGCCGTGGTTATCGTTATACATCGCAAGGCGTCGCTACATCAAGCACCTCGGGACGGCTCGTCCAGGACCAGGGTGCGCTACCCTGGACCAGCGAGGTCAGGTGGTGCCGTACGGTACCTTAATCCCAGGGATGGTGGACGGGGGCCTTGATGATCTTGACGGGCTGCTCGACGTACTGCTCTTCGCCGATCAGATGAGGCTTGATGATGTGCGGTTGGTGGAGCGGGACCCTATTCACATGGGCGTGGACCTTGATGTTCAGCGGCTGGGGATGTGGGGGTGGGATCGACTGCTGCTGAGGGATCTGGAGTACCTGGTGCACCTCCGGATGCGCCTGCGGAGATCCACGAATTAATCAATCCCGTCGCAATACACGAAAGAAACATCAGGTGTTCCGTGGAACTATTTGTTCAACTAAATCTTGCTGAGTAATTACGAATCAGTTGAGTAACAATGAAAGAGGTTGCTGCAGCGGTTCGAGTTCAGAGCAACGAATTGACTCACGGCTGCCTGCAGAGGCTATTTGTAGCAGCCGGAGTTTCGTCAGCGAGTTCGCGAGTCTCTCGCAGCACCTCATTAGATATGATATAGATGACTCGTGACAAGTACGCGACCGTTAATCACGGGAAACGTGCAATTATCAAAACGAGATGAGCAGCTATCGAATCAGATGTAACGATGATGAGAGAAATTGGGCGTGGACCTTGATGTCCAACTACTGGGGATGTGGGCGGGATCGACTGGTGCTGAGGGATCACCAGCGGGATCCATGCGTTAATCAATCCCCTCATAATACACGAAAGAAACATCAAATGTTGGAGAACTACCGGACAACTGTTGCCTCGTGACAATGGAAATGTTGTTCAACTAAACCGGCTGACTAATCACGAACCAGTTGAGTAACAGCGAAAGAGGTTGTTGCAGTGGTTCGAGTTCAGAGCAACGAATGGAGTCACGGGTGGCTGCTGCCACAGAAGCAATCTGTAACAGCCGGAGTTTCGTCAGCGGGTTCGCGAGTCCCTCGCAGTCACCTCATTAGATGAGAGGATTGGGGTTCGATTCCGCTTCCACGGCGACTGGAAAGTCTCGTTACATGACTCGTAACAAGCGCGCGGCCGTTAATCATGGGAAATGAGCAATTATCGATGATGCCGGTAGCTATCGCGAACGGATCAGCTGTCGAATCAGATGTAATGATGATGAGAGAAATTGTATTAGGTGATCAGCGCTGGGAACGCGAGTGTGTACCCAGCGGAGCTGATCGGGACTTCCACGGACAGAGTCTTCCTCGAGTGATCGAAACGTGGTACCTGAAGATGATCTAGATCAGGCCTGGGCGACGCTGACCCGCGAGACAGATCTGGCTACCTCTCTCCTTCTCTTGCGGAGAAGGTGAGAAGTAGCTGCTTCTTTTCCTCCCGAAGAGAGTATCTGTTCTGCGAGCCAACTTTCAGATCAGACCTGGGCGACGATGAAAGAGAAGAACAGGCGTGGTGGACGAAGAACTAAGGGCAATATAAAAAATGGAGGCCCTTAGTTCTTCACAGGCTCGGGCACCAACTGCACAGTAGAGGGGCAGTCCATTGAACGTCCCGGGGGTGGGTGTTTACGGGGGTTCGCCCTCGGTTTTAGCCTCCCCCTTAAAAAGAAGACCTGGGCGACGATGGGCGAAAAACACGTGGTGCTGCTTTTCCCCTTCGCCGGGTCGGCAAGCTAGTTTCTACCTCAAGGTTTCCGCCTCATCTGACGACACTGTTAGGATTGTGGGGACTGCCTTGCCGAGCCGGCGAAGGGGAAAAGCTGCACCATGTGTTTTTCGGCTCATCGTCGTCCAGGACTGATCTAAATGATCGCCGTAGGAACAAAGAATAGAATCATGTCGATCGGTATTGAATTTTGCAAGACTCCTAGGATTTTTGACATGGTGCTAGAGACTCAATGCTAAACGGAAGAGACTCCGAACACTATGGTGTCTGGATGACTGTTGTTCGTGAATGGCAGCGTGAGACTTAGCTGTGACCGATCGTTGTATCTGTCGTTTTCGTTAGAAATCGTCTGTTTTCGTTACCTGAGCCACCGCGACCTTCACATACGAGGGTTGGGCAACCTTCACGTAGGAAGGTTGCCAAGGCGCAGGTGCTGGCCAAGGTGCAGGTGCTGGCCACGGCTGCGCAACCTGAGTGGTTCAAAATCACCGATACATTTTAATCTGAATACTTTTTTGAATAGAACTTTGTTACTGTGTGGTTATTGTCCACCGAGTTGCGTCCAGTTACTCGGTTTCACGAAGAACGATGGAAACAGTGTGAGAAAGACAGAGTACAGGTACGGAGAATTAAACGAGAATAGAAGAGAATGCTGAAGAGAGATGACGTTAGACGATTAGAGGACGCTGAAGGACCTCCTTTTTTGGAGCTGTACCTGCGAGGTCCAAGTTTTGTCGAGCTACTTGGACGTCCGAACTAATGAGTGATTAATTGAAGACTGATTAGCGATGTCAATCCGTCTTGACTTTCATTCGATTCCTCCCTGGTCTACGTTAATCGTTTTAGTTGATACTTTCGGGTCAAGTCTAGGAGTACAGGTCACCCTCGTTACATGTCGCGGCGCAGACCCGAGTGGTGAACATCCAACGAGGGAATACGTTTGCTGGTGACAGGCTATGTTAGAAGTCTTGGAATTGCGAGCTTGAGATTGTTATATTATTCGACAGCGGAATTTATGCATTTATAATAAAAATGGGTAAATGTAATTTAAACAAAAAAAAAAGTTTTTTAAAATTTAAAACGGTAAAAAGATTAGGAGAATTTAAATATATCGTATTATTTTCAATCTATTAAACATATTGGAAAACAAAATATATTTATATTGCATTCTAGTTAGTTGCAATTCAGGTAGAAAATTTTTATTTTGTTCTATGAAACATGTTAGGAAAGAAAATAATTTTCTATTTCACTTCACTTTGTTGCAATTCCGGTAGAAAATCTTTATTTTGCATAAAGATCCGCTGTCTATATATTATATAGAATTTTTATATGTATAATATTATAGAAGAAATTAGTGGAAGTTACTCTGGTTACTATATCCTGGTGTTCGAGAAACGATTAGGCAGTTTTTCAGACATTGTTATCGTTATGTTTGTAAGTTTGTATGTAATACATGTTATATATTGTGTCTGCACAATCGAATAAGTAGAAAAGAAATCGTTACGTTTTTATTTCTGCAGAGTGCACACAGACTTTCGTTGAAACGAATGTTGAATATCATTAGAGAATTTTGTTATGAAACATGCTGTAGTTAAATCGAGTTTTAGATTGTGGTATTAGAAGCTATGTATTCTTCGATCCATTTGAAATTTAAATTCGAATACGATAAATTTTTGAAAGTTTTACTTACCGGAGCAGCCCATGGAATTCCGGGGTAGGCACTGGCGACGGCCATGACGGCGAACAGAACAATCTGCAATTGCAATGCAACTCAACAATGGTTCCTGCACTTATTTACTCGCACAACAATCTTTTTTCCAGACATTTTTTGAGTATTTGTGAGAACGTGAATTTTTATAAAACGACGAAACGAAGTTTTATTTGGAACAACAAAACGAATTTTTGTGTGGACCAACAAAATGAGGTTCTATATGGAACAAGAAATTGAATTTTTATATGGCACAACAAAATGAATTTTTGTATGGAACAGCAAAATGAATTTTTACATAGAACGACAAAATTAATTTTTATATTGAAGAACAAAATGGATTTTTGTATAGAAGAACAAAATGAGGTTGTGTATGGAACAGAAAATTGAATTTTTATATGGGATAACAAAATGAGGTTCTATATGGAACAGCAAAAAGAATGTTTATATAAAATAACTAAAATTATATATGCCTCTGCAATAGTTCACAAGTACCTCGACAAATTTTTAATTGAAAAATTGACGTTCTAGTAAGAGAAATTTAATACAGATTGTAAAAAAAAAATTATTACTGGGAGATATAAGTTTCGTATATAATAAGGAGACACTATATATGAAAAAAGAATAGTTAAACGATTTGCAAAACAGTTTCAAAATTCTATTTGCTTGAAGAATTGCCAAGAACCAAAGATTTGACGAATAGCTCTTCTAATATTTGCAGAACAGTTTCAGAATTCGATTAGCTGCAAGAATTGCTAGGAACCAAAGATTTGGCGTAGAAAAGAATTATTTAAAAAATCAGAACAGTTCTAGGATTTGCAGAACAATTTCGATATTATATTTGCTGCAATAATTGCAAAATAATTTTTCAAAAAAGCAGAATAAGCCTGGAATTTGCAGAACAATTGAAACATTCTGTTTGCTTGGACAGTATCGAAACTGAGAACCAAAAAGAATCGAATTCAATCAAGAAATGCCAGGAACCAAAGATTTGACGTACAAAATAATTTTTCAAATAATCAGAATAAGCCATAGAGTTTGCAGAACAGTTGAAAAATTCTGTTTGCTTGGACAATATCGAAACTGAGAACGAAAAGAATCGAATTCAATCACGAAATGCCAGGAACGAAAGACTTGATGTACAATGAATTTGCAGAACAGTTGAAAAATGTTGTTTGCTTGGAGAAAATCGAAATGGAGGCAAAGTCCGATAACCGGTAAGGAGACCGTAGGTCCGATATTGGAGACTATGTGGCAGCGGTTCGAAACTTACGACGATCTTCATCGTAGGCGATTTTTCTTGTGCTGTACACGGGAAAACACTACGTATCTGAGGGGCGACGCGGTATGCTTTTATAGCGAGGCCCTGCCCAGGCCTAGGGAGTCCAAGATGAGGCGGGGGCACAACGATTGCGTTGCATACGGACCCCTTTCACCAATAGCGATCGACCCTTTCGGACCCCTTATTCGGTGCTCCGCTGACCGCGGAATCGTTCCACTTCCGGTAACCGTCGGGGTAACCCTCGAAAACTCGCTGAAGCTTCCCGTAAAAGAGGACCAGAACTTTTTGGGACAAAAGCTGCGAATTGGATCGCCAGCCGTTGACCTGGTTTGCGACGTTGCAACGACACCGCTGCAACGCCGGTTGCATTGCTCGCGGTCAGAGAAAAAAGAAAACCGCAGCTTCGAGCACGCGAAAAGATTCATTAAGGAACCAACGGAATAATCAGTCGAATTCGAAATTCCCGGTCGAACGGAGAACATTGCGGTTATGTATTGTGATTCAAGAAAACACCAGTTGCATAAGCGTGGAAAAGAATTGATCGGTCTGTCTGCGTTTTTATGAGAAGGTGAAGGGGAATATTCGACGGAGAGGATGTATTTTGTGTATGATTCAACTTCTATTTCTTTCGACAACAGACCGACCGGTTAGTGTAGATATGCACTTGGCTTTTAGTCAATGTTCAATTATTTTCTTTCGTTTGTAATACTTTTATCACTAATTCTAGCTACACAACCACCATCCATTCTTTTTTATTCCTTCTTATAACTGAAAAGCTCGCTCGTGAAGCATGACTAATAGACTGCAGATATTTGTGCAAAATGATCATTTGTTTGATAATGGTATTTTGTATTGATAATAGTATTCTCAAATCTTTTAAATCTCTTCACAGGGTTTGTGTTTGATGTATTAATTCTGTACATTACCAGAAAAATAGATATCTGCGATTTGGAACAGTGAATAAAAACTGTGCAGACATTGCAAGATTTCCATAATGCTGTTACACTATTTTCCAGTTATTAGAATTATTAAAAGAAGAACTACATTTAGCTTATGGTCCTCACAATTAACGTAGAGAATTTTTATTTTGTACAAAGAATCGCTGTCTAATACAATTAGTCTGTGGATTATATGTATTTATGAGAAAAATAACTGATAGCAATACTAAACTGTGCAGACATTGCAATATTTCAAAAATGCTGTAATATATCTTCCACTTATTAAAATCATTAAAAGGAGAAAAAAAGGAGAAACTTGTGGTTCTCACAATTAACGTAGAGAATTTTTATTTTGTACAAAGAATCGCTGTCTAACATAATTAGTCCGTAGATTATATGCAAGAATGCTGTTATACTATTTTCCACTTATTAAAATTATTAAAAGAAGAAATACATTTACACATAGTTTGTGGTCCTCACAATTAACGTAGAGATATTTTCTTTTGCACAAAGGTGCCAGTCTAATATCATAATTAAACTGTGGATTATATGCAAGATGCTGTTACACTATTTTCCACTTATTAAAATTATTAAAAGACGAAATACATTTAGCTTGTGGTCCTCACAATTAACGTAGAGAATTTTTATTTCGCATAAATTTCTTGTGAAATTGTCATTGAAAAACAAAAGGTAAATGAAAATGTAGCTGAATAATTTTACTAAATAATGTACCGTGATATTAATAAATGATGTAATTCTTCTAAACGAAATATTGTCAAGTTTTTAAAAGATCCCGACAAAACGTTCTGTATTTCAGCATTTCGTTTTCCGCATGAGTGCATAAAGTACGCGGTCTAATCACTAGACTGCGAATCTCTATGCAAGATAAAAATTGTCTGCATCGATTGTAAGAAGTAAAAACCAAATTGGATGTTATTTCTTCCCTTAATGCATTTAATAGAGGAGAATTCAATTTTTAAAATTGTCCAACAATTTTGTATTTCGTTTACTCAATTTTGATATGAATGCATAAAGATCCGCAATCTACTAATCACGATACTCGCAAGCGTAACATTTTAATTTTGGTAGATGAAGGGTACGGGGAAAATTCGTTTCCTCTTCAAGGCATGCAGGCTCTTTGCCGATTGCTTTGCAGTCCGCCGTCGATCATCTCGGAATAGTTGGGTAGCAATAGGTGGAATTGCACAACGGAAAAAAGGAACCGCGACTTCCGTCTGGGACGACGTAACTTCGCTGCAACGATGTTCCGTCGAGCATTTTATGAAATTTTCCGCTGAAATCTGGCCTTTTCCCAGTGGGTTATTAATTTTCCACGTTTCGACGTGCTCCGCTAGCTTCCGACAACGGCCAATCCATCGCCGCCGGTGCTAGGGAACAACCCGGTGGAAGCCCAAGCGGGCCTCCGGGCTTCCGCGTGAATATTTCGCGCGGACTAATTTCGCCCGGACGTTGCGCAATTTTGGCTAAAACTTTACTGGTCGAGGTAAGAAACCCCCCCGACGACAACTCGAACAATGTATCGCGATGGATCGCAAAAACCGGCGCACCGCTACCGTTTTATTGTCTCCCATTTGCGGTGGCCATTGTATTAACCAACGTCGAAACTGGAACGCGCCACGATTCTCCAAATCCGTCGCCACAGGCTCCGTTGCTACACGAAAATGAAAATCGAAATCGTTTTCGCCGGTCATCTTCGTGCGTAAACAAGAATTTGTTTAATGATCACAATGGAAAATTCTGTTAGGGGTACAAATTAATTCTTCTTCTCGTTTCCTTCTTTAACGTCGCAAAATAAATTTTTTTTATATGAATTACAACAAATTAGAGTGAAATAGAGATTTATTTCCTTTCTTAATATGTTCAATAGGTAGAAAATAATGTAACAGTATCTTCGAATTTTTATTATATGTTTACCGTTTTAAATTACGCCTACTAATTTTTGCCATGAATGCATAAAGATCCGCTGTCTAGTTATAACTTTTTTAAAATCGATACTGTGAGAATACCGCAGTTTTTAGTTATGTCACTATTCTTGCCAGGATACAATACGCGATTATGACGAGCACGAGTATAATTGTGCTCCTCTGTAACTTTCCACAGCATTGTATCGATCAAAGAACGAATAAATTGAGGCATACGTTCCTATCGATCAAGTCTTGTTAGCACATGGTAAACCGGAAACTTTACAATGCCATAACACAGTATAAATAATACGCTGGCTACAGCGCATAAGAAAATTACACATATTCGTAGCAGGACAAATAAATTTCTAAAATGCATGGCTATTACGGTGTACAATTTATCACATTTCCAATCGAGGATTATCAATAGCTATTACGGGTAATTATGATTGTATGTTTTATCGGCGACGAAGAAACGACATCGGCGCGTTCAATGTCCGAAAAACAGTCGGCCATTTAATGGCCTCGAAGGAAGAAATGGTTGACGCGGCACGACTCTTTGAGCCTGATTTTTCTCCGGCGCAGCATTATGCAACACGCCCAGGGTAAGAAAGCCGCGTTTCCGTGTGATCGAGCGAAAATTCAGTATCAATTTTCGTCTCTCCCACCCTGTTTAGCCCAATTATCCCTCGCGTCGCTAATGGGCTGACTTTTACGACTCGCCAATTTCGTAAGCTGCTGTAAACGCTAGAACGGTGTAACCTAACGAGCCAGCGCGATGCAGCACGGTCGTAAATGCATATAGTTCTGGGTCGTGCGTTTGCATTGTGTACAAACTGCACGTTACTCGTCGGAAAACTCTGCTTTTCCTCGCGGTGAACCAATTGGCCAACTTTTCGCGCGAATTAAGCAATTCCGAGCAACCGGCTGCTTCGAACGTCCTCAAGATAAAAGAAAAATAAAAAAAAAGAATGAAATCATGCGACCAGGCTGTTTCGTCTGAATTTGATTGAATTTGTCGACGAAGCTCGAAGAACGTTTGCTCCGCATGAACCAAAGATTTGACGTTCGTAAGAATTATTTAAAAAATGAGGATAGTTGTAGGTTTTGCCGAGCAGTTTCAAAATTCTATTTGCTGCAGGAAATACCGGGAACGAAAGATACGAAGTAGCAAAGAATTGTTTAAAAACTGAGAATACTTCCAAGTTTTGCAGAACAGTTTAAAAATCGTGTTCGCAGCGAAAATTTGAAGCCGACTGCTTCGAACATCCTCAAGATAAAAGAAAAATAAAAGAAAAAAGCATGAAATCCTGCGACCAGGCTGCTTCTCGCAGTCTGAACTAACAAAAAGCTTCGAATTAGTTGTGAGTTTGTCGACGAAGCTCGAGAAACGTTTGCTCTGCATGAATCAAAGATTTGACAGTCGTAAGAATTATTTAAAAAATGAGGATAGTTGTAGATTTTGCAGAGCAGTTTCAAAATTCGGGGAAAGTTCTTGTTTCCTCCTTGATGAACGTTGAAACTATTATATTGTTTTCAACCGTTTGAACATACGTCTGCAAGAAATGAAACGTTCATTTCAGGCTGGATTGCCGCAATCCAGTTAGAAAGTTTTATTTTTGCATGAAGATCGGCATTCTAGCGAAATGAAATTTTAATTTGTTTTCTAGAGAAGATGGTTCTTGTTTCCTCCTTGACGAACGCTGGCAGCGTTTCATCTACGTGATCTTCAAGACGCGAAGGTTGCAGTAGTTCGCGAAGTTTCCACCTTGGCACGAATTCTCTAAGGCGACATTTCTCGCTACCTTTGGCCTGCGCGATCTCCTTTCCGAGAAAACTAGCTGCCCTTTACATGGGAGTGCGCCGTCCAGTTGGCTAATCTCCGCGCTGCTGCAAAACGATTTGACCCGTTAGTCCGTGAAGGGTTCAGACGTGCTGCTGCATTTTCGATAGCCGCACTCGGAACTGTAAAACTGAGCTGTAAAATTTACATTGGTCCTGGTAAAACGAGTTCATGTATACTGTTCACTGTAAAGGAATGAGAATATCATTTCTCACGAATATTTAACCATTAGTTAAATTTATTAGAATTTCTCGTATACTTCAACTGGAAGTATTTAATCGATTTTTATTTTATTGGCAGGTTCTCTTTCGTTTGACAGTGCAAGATGTGCTGTAAATATCACATTGGTCCCCCTGAAACGAACTCACGTATAATTGTTTAAAGCAAAGAAATAGAGACAAATGTGTTTTCGCCGAAATGACTTGGGTTCGTAGCCCGTTATTTTCTGCTCATAATTACAGAAAGATTCGAGATTGCTGGTAGAACTGCCCGCTAGGAGGATAATCCAGGATTCTGAAGACTGAATAAGGCGAACCGCTAATGAAACGTAGAGCTGCACGAGCAATCACGTTACGTTACTCCAGTTAATTAGCAAGCGATTGAACTCAATTCAAATTGAACCCTGCCAACAGCGACTGTATCTATATACCGAACCGTTTTGTTTTCTTTTTTTTTCGTGGTTAGACGTTAGAATGTACGGTGCACGATAAAACGCTTTCGTAAATCTTGTCAAGAACAAACCCAGAAGAAATAATCTAATAAGAGAATATAGCAGGAAAAACGTTTCCACGAGTATTTAGTTCTAATTAACAGGTCGAACACTGGGAGCAGTACTATTATCGTGCTGCTACGTTATTGGTTATGATTTATTATTACGTTTATCAGTTTCTGATTTCATGCAGTTTCTCGGCAGGATTAAAATGTTGCTATTTGGTCCAACGATGATATCCGTACTTGCGCAAGGAGATAGGAGGATGTTACGTAATTCATCCGATAATTATCGCATCTGATAACGTTTCGTGGTCCATGGGAAAGCGCCAATGGCGAGAGACTACCGCGTTAGGGAGCCGTCTTGCAAAATTTACTGGGATAAACAGTCGCAGAGACCGTACATATATTAGGAAAAATGAAAGCCAAGTTTTCACCATTTCGAATAAGTTTTATGACATTTCGTTCTATGATCTTTCGCGATTTTTCCGGCAACTTGAAGATCCCACGCTCGTCGAAGTTCTGTGTTTAATTCGCAAGAAAATTGAGTTATACGACTTTTCCAGTGTTTATTTGAAATGAAATTTGCACCGCATAACATAAATTGAATAAAAGCAAAAAAAACAAACTTGTCGAATAATTTTGAATAGGATCGTGATCATTAGACAGCGGATCTTTATGCAAAATTTCCACGTGAACCACAACAAACTGAAGTGAAATAGAAATTTGTAGTCCTTTCGTAATACGTTTCATAGGTTGAAAATAATTAAAAAGTACATTGAAATTCTTCTAATGTGTTTACTGTTGCAAACAACACCTACTCATTTTTGCCATAAATGCACAAAGATCCGCAGTCTAGTAATAACAAACGGAAGCAACGCTCTCTACACGAGAAACGAAATTACTTTCCGAACGACTTGACACATTTTTGAACCGGCTGGGCGTCAAAACGCACGAACTTTCCCAGTTTTGCAAGCGCTCCCTCGAGCGTGATCTCTGGGATCCGCGCGCAGGGTTGTCTTTCGCCGCGTCTACTAGAAACAACGAGTGCAACGCGCCAGAGAATTGCGCAAACCGCCGAGTGGCAACTGGCAATGGAGGCAACGTTCCCGCATAATTGGCGATCAGTTGAAACAGAAAAAAAGGAAAAACCGTTTTCACCGAGGATAAGCGACTCCGAGGGCAGATTCACACAGACAAATTGTGTGACTCCGCTCCGTTCGGGCAGACAAAGCAGCATTCTGGGAAACGGCCTGATTTGGCAGTAAAATCATAATAAGCGTTGCTGTAACAACGATTTCATAGCGCGCTACACTAATTAAGCCGCACTTTCCTCGTCAATGTGTCTCGTTTAACCATTTTGTTGTAATTGCAGCGGACTGGTCCCGTTCTAATGCCGAGTACACACTTTAGCCAACAGCGCACAGCTCGCGAGCTGAAGCTCTATTTGGACGCCACAGTGTTCGATTCTATTGGATTGTATAATCAGTTCCCAATGAAATAAAAATCAACCAAACACTTTCAATATATTAGACTTTCATTGAAGTATAATATGATATAGTATAGATTTAACTAATACTCAAATGTTCGAAAAGAAATAAGTTTCATAAAATATAATATAATTCGAGATTAAGTACTACTGTCGTAACATAAATTCGTTCGGTTTGCAACTGTAAGACTTTAACGGTTTAGTTGTGACTCATTCTAAAGTCGGACAACTGTGATGAAATAAATACTTCTTATAGCCAACGAGTTTATGAACGAACGAATTTGTATCGCGACTCAATAGATTATTGTTTGCACTGTTGCTGTGTAAAATTCGAGATCATATTTCATCACAGGAAAGACAGTAATCATTGAATTTCACATTATCAATGATAATAGACATTATTTTTGATGGTAAATAACCATAATGAGCGAGTAATATTTCATAAACTCAAACAAAATTTTGTTTAATATTTAATAAACACAAACAAAGTTTGAGGAATATATAATAAACTGAAACAAAGTTTGAGTAATATTTAATAAACTGAAACAAAGTTTGAGTAATATTTAATAAAGTGAAACAAAAAGTTTGAGGAATGTTTAATAAACTGAAACAAAGTTTGAGTAATATTTAATAAACTGAAACAAAGTTTGAGTAATATTTAATAAACTGAAACAAAGTCTGAGTAATATTCAATGGGTAGGCAAAACACAAAATTGTAAATTTCAAAAGTTGCTGTATTATTTTAACACTGAACCTACTACGGTCAAATTCACCGGTTTCCTATCTCATAGTTATTGAAATGATAAAGACGCTTTCATAGGAAATGACGGAACAATGAGAACCGTATCAAGTTCAAGTAGATTCAATTGCGATTGCGGCAAAATCTTTGTTACGTCAATTTTATTTGTCTCGCGGTGCATTTTCTTGAACGTTCATGCTTGAAATTCGGCTAAAAGGTCAAAAATAAAGAGAATGGGTTTTATAGCAATAACGAGGAGGTGGAACACAAAATAGTAAATTTAAAAACCTTTCTGTATCATTTTAAGACTATAAAGTGAATGTTTACGTAGCTACTGTATCTCAAGCTTCGTGCAACGTTCTATTTCGCGTAGAAATCCGTCGCCTAGTCACGAGAATGACCAAGAGAGTTTCATAGTTGGCAAATTCCGCAATGGACGCGAGTGTCTGAGAAAGAAAAGGCGGAGGGTTGTATCCGCGGATAGGAACAAGCGCAAACAGCTGTAATTCCAACGAGATCTGATCCGGATAACCGTCAGTCACTTGGTCAAAAGATTGTTGTTCGCTTTGATTGGCCTGTGGCATGATCTAAATCGGCGCAGCCGGGAGCGGGCGATTTTATCTTGGCCAGCCGGTTGCCTAATTCTGTGGTGCTTCCTCGATGTTTTCTCGTGCACCGGTGACCGGCGATCACGGCGTGTAGATCGTTTTTTGTGATCCAACCGTCCCGCCATGGCGCGTTTCGAATTTCTGCTCGCTCCGTGGAGCGTGAACCTCATTCGAGCACTGCTGTTCCTTTTTCGCGAGCTTTTTACGAACACGCCACAGCTATTACGCGTCGCGAATTAATTGCCGAGCATTGATAGCCACGATCGAATGATCTCGTGGATCGATCGTCGACTCCCGACTGTTTACGACACCCTGTGTCTTTCGACGCTCGAATCAAACGATTTCTTCCGGACGCCCGAACCGTTTCAAACCGAATTGGGAAAAGGTTATCGGTAGACAGCAGATACTATGCATTTATGACAAACAGGAATAGGTGCGATTGAAAACGATAAATATACTAGGAGGATTTCAAACTGCTATTATATTATTTTCAACCTATGAAACATGTTAACTCTTCGCACTCCGAATTATTCTTCAATTTTCTTGCCAACAACTCCCTATTACTTCAAGTGTTTTATTTGAAATTTACTTCGAAGGACAGTTTCCTTGACTGCTACTAATTTTGAACAAATTTGTTTACTAATTATATTAAATATTACGCAAACTTTGTTTCGGTTTATATAATATTAGCCAAACTTTGTTTCAAGTTAATAAATATTACTCAAACATCGTTTGAATTTATCAAATATTACTTAAACTTTGTTTCAGTTTATTAAATATTACTCAAACTTCGTGTATTTGTCGTAAAATGCATTCTCATCATTTTTGGCCATTTAATTTCATGCTACACTGTAGTAGAAACAATCCATAAAGCTATCATCGAAATTCTTGATTTCCTCATCACTAGACTCCTGATTTATACATTTATGACAAAAATGGGTACGTACAATTTAAAAGAGTGGAGATATTAAAAAGATTTAATGCACCAGTGTATTAGTTTCACCTTAATAAGATAATTAAGAGTAAAATGAAATTTTTATTTGGCTCCAGCGTCTTGCAATCAATGCAAACATTTTTTATTTCGCATAAAGTTCCGCAGTCCACTCATCAAATTCTGCTTGATATAGTTAGAGCATATTGCGAGGAATATTCTTTACTTATCAAAAATAATTTATAGAAATCTGTACGAAGAATAAGACGGTAGAGATAATTAGTAGTTGAACATTGTAACATTTATAAGGCGACTCCAATCGCTTTTAGTAGTCGGTAGGTTGAGCACACGTTGAGCAGCAGTAGCAAGTGTCATTACACCGCCGCTGATTTCCATTTCCCATTTGCATCGCGTACGGTACACATTAATAACGATATATCAGATCACTAATCGTGTAATTAATTATATTCTCTAAACGTGGAATATGCTCATTACAGAAACACTCGAGAGGTGACTGCGATACGCCGCAAAACCGGTCGCTGCGAAAAACTTTAGATTAGTTTCCGACGAGGCGAATTAAGGTCGCCAACATCTTTGCAAATCGGATGCATTTTCCAGCGAATAATTAACGAAACCTTTCACACCACCGAGTTATCCGACATATTTCTTCCATTTTATGCGACACTCGAGTCTCCATTCTTACAGATTTCCGTAAGAAACGGAATTAAATCAAACGCAAGAACACACGTTGCATACCTATGTCGCAACGCATGGACGAATTGGACCGAATTATGGATTATCGGCTCCGGTGAACACTTATCAGTCGATTTCATCTCTATTCTTCAAGAATTCCGGTGAAATTTAAAAGCATTCTCTTTGGCAAGAAGTCTCGCGGAAATTGATTATTTCGCGCGGCGGCGCGGCGGGAGGAGAACATTTGCCTCGATTGTGTGCTGTAATATGATGAGTCATCATTCTAGGTCATCACTAACACCAGAAAACTTACAAAGAGATCACGATTACGTGCCAAGCGATTACGTCGCGTACAAAGTGACCTATTTAAAATTTAATTATTCGCGTATTTACAGTTACATATCGTAGGAATTTTATTTTATAAGACTCGACGCGAGATCAGAGTCGAATCAATCGTTTCAAGAAATCGTTTCGTAAAGTACGTCGTTGGATTCGTCTTGACGTCAGCTGCAGTCAGTGTTGGGCAAATTTTATTTTAAATAATAAATAAACGTGTGATTTTCATTGCAAATAATAACTAAACTTCTTATCTAGATAAAAGTAATTTAAATCATTCCAAAAGTGATCTATTGATTATTACCACGCTTATATTAGCGTTGTTGTTGAGCTAGAGACTTGAAACTTTAAACATAGCTCAGAACTGGATGACAATGCAATATTAAAAAACATACGCGGCCAAAAATGACGACGAAATAGTAATTATCACTAATGGCGGAGGATAGACCGGACTTTAAACTACCAGAGGACCTTCCGCACGCAATGATGGATCGTCCGCGGCTCGATCTCTGTGGTGAACTCGATCGGGGGTTCGTGCGATCGCTCCACTCTTCCGCAAACCCGGTTCCCGCCGTCGCGGTTCGTATAATTAAATAATTAAGCAGCCAGCAGCAGCCGAAGGCGCAGTCCAGGCTGATGGAAGTTTACTTTCTAAGCTCGCTGGCGTGGCCAGCGCTCACAGATATGGGAATCCGTGTTGCCTGCAGGCATGGGCACTCGGATTGTCGCAATCAACATCCTTGGGACACGAATCTGGAGCACTTGGCTTCACCGGTGCACCGTGGACACGACGAACGACCGATTGCCGTCTGCAACGAGCTTAATTTTACGGTGATGAGGTGTCGACTGCATTTCAATCACCTGCTCCCGATAGCAAAGACTCTTTCGTCTGGAAACTGGTCGTCAAAGGCAGAAATTACGTCGGAGAGCATCGGTAAAACCTTGTCCGGAATTCTTCTGCGAATTTATCGCGTGTAAAGCGGTCTTGAAAGCTCTGTCACGCTCTCTGTGCAGTTAATTAATTATTGAATCGTTTCAACTGCATCATAAAAATGTATTAGACTCTTCTGGAAAAGTTGTTCTGAGGAGCGTTGTAATAATATGTGAATATTTTATTGTAATTTTTTCGAATGACCTCAGAAATCATACCTGTCAAGAAAGTACAGCATTCTTTAAACAATAAGCGACAATAAGCGTGCAGTCCTTTTAAATAATGTTTTTCTGCGTGTGCAGTCTTTCTAAACAATTTTTCCAACTATTTTTAAATAGCTTTGGGTATTGCACTGCATTTTGTACAGTAATCTACAGTAAAGGTGAATTCTCCTCGATCGAAAATTAAATTTGTCCTATAGGATATTCTTTCTTGCGTTTGTGTTAACACATGTTTCAGTTACACATCTGCCACCATGGAATAAAATCCGGTTATTTGTAGCTCATTAATATTCGTTTAAATGGTGTCTCTGTTGTCACAGCAAGTATGTGTTTTATATTTTTCTTTTTTCCGTTGGATTTACACGGCTGTGTTACAATAATTGTTCAAATTATATTATATATTTATTATTTTTCAGACGGAAAAAATGTCTCTTTGAGAATGATCCACATAAGGATCGAAACGTCGAGAAGCATGTTTAATTAATTGCACATTTGCTGGTTCTCTATAAATGATCGAACCCTGCGCCGAAATCATAAAATTTATTATAAATCTGCAGTAAGGAGCATAACTGATTCCCCACACACTTTAAATCAGAATAACTTTTATATGAATGGACCAAACGACTTCAATTTCTCTGTAAGGCTAGAAGAATTAGTTTAGTAAATGACGTCTAATAAGTATGTAAGTTGAAAAAATGCATCTGGTCGGAATTGTGAAAAACAATAGTAAAAATTGACTTTTACAACTTTTTTTGCTGGGCCAATAACGAAAATTTAAAAAAAGGTCTTTTGTGAACTGCTATAAATTATACACGCTCTGAAAATTTCATCGAAATTGGTTAATGGGTTTACGAATTATCGACGTACTTTTACTCGGATCATAAACATTTGCAATTCAACCGATATTATTCGAGTACTGATTCGCAAGAGATTATGAGGTCACCCGGTACGTGGTCCCCGAGGCACCGGTGCCAGCGGCCAGGAATGCCAAGGAATTAGGAATCGTATTTTGCTATTCCTCGAATCGCGTTCTATCGCGAGTCGCTCGGTAAGTAACTGTCCGATTTTTTTACGGCCCGGTTTCGTAAATTTTCCTTCAATTTTACTTGTCGAACGGTCGTAGAAGAGCCGTAGCCTCGCGGGAATCAGACTGCGGAATTCGTGCCATCGACTGCAGTTATTAAAGTCGTAAACTTTATTATTGACATTACCGGGGAGGCGAACGTAACAGTGTTTCTATCATTGACGTGCAAGAATTCCGCACGTTCCTCCACTTTCCTTTTCATTTCTCAGCCGAAGCTGCGAGCCGAAGTTGAAACGCTCGGGAAAAATCGAGGAGTAGTCGAACTGTATCTATTTATCAGTGCCAAGGTCATTTGAAGGTCACAGCGTACGACATCGTTGAACTCGTCATGACATCGGCTACGACACTATCGAGTTAAAAATATACGGTGCCATTTAAAAATAATCGATGACCTTCGAAAGACCTTGAAAACAACAACTTAACATTTTCTTCTATCTTTGCGAGCAATCCTTAGACGAATTTATTGCTATCATATTTTTCTGGCAATTTTCAATTTTCAATATGTGTTCAATAAGTTCAAACCTTCAAACCTTATCTTCAAACCTAACGGAGCTGTTTAGCTGTTCCGTTTCTCGTGAATCGCCCGGTATACATCGGATTGTTTAAAAAATTGTGATTAGTTATACAAATCTAAATATAATAGATGTTTTCTGAAAAATTTTTCGATAAAATTATTGTGGGTAAATATTTGGTGTCCTTGAGGGACAATGTCGAATATGTTCGACGTCCTCCACAATATGTGGGGCATTTTAGATGAAAAATATTATTATTCCTGGGCCAAGCACTATCACAATAGACTGCATACTAATTTCCAGATTTTTCGCACAACCTCAAATATAATATTTTTGACCTTGAGGGGCTTCATAAGGGTCATTAATAGACTGCAGATCTTTGTGCGAAATAAAAATGTTTTGCATTGATTGTGGAAAGAAGCAATAACAGAAAAATTGATTTCATCCCTTAACGAGTTTGTTACATCAGAAGCAACATTGCAACATTCTTGAATTTTTAAAATTGTTTACCGTTTTATATTTCGCCCAACCAATTTCTCCATAAATTCACGAAGATTCGTTTTAATCATTAAGATTAAAAGAATATTGACGGAATATTAACAGCACTATTACGAATACACAATGGAAGACTTAATCCTTCCGCACAATTTTGAAAAACCTCGGAAAATGCATAAAATAACCCTGGGTCCAGTGGCGTGTTACACTATGGGCAACTTGGGTAACGAATGCCCGGGGCCCCGAACACAAACCAAGAACCAAGATCCAAATTCTACGTTTGTCTCATAAAGTTATTTAGTTGGGGTTTGGGGGCCCCGAAATTCTACTTTGCCCAAGGCCCGAATTAGTTATAACGCGCTACTGCCTGGGTCGTGTGTACATTTAATTGAATTTGAGAGAATATAAGATAAACGAGTTGACAGAGAGAAGGAGAGTTAATTTTTAACTTGGTACGTAATCTGAAATACAGTGACCTCCGGTAAATCAAGATGGCGTCGAAGCAGCAGCACGCGAACGAGAGTTTTTGTCCGGACGTTTAGACTCGACTCCACCTCGATCACTTCATCGACTTCACAATATTCCGAGGAAGGAGTGATTTCCGAAGCTTGTCCTTTAGAAAGAACAAGGCTCTCGAGCGAGTCGCATTGATTGTCAGGTCACCCGGTACGTAACCCCTTCGGCAATGTCCAGTCCGCGAGCGTCAAGAAACGCAATTACCGAACGGGCAAGAAAACGCAGTCTGCCATTCGTCACGATCAACCACGATCGAAGCCCATGAGGACAAATTTAGTAATCGGCTCGGTAGAAAAATGCACTCGATATCTATTGAAAATGATCGCTCTAACTCTCGGGACCCGCTCGGGTAATTCCACTGTCACGTATGCACTATCTCACGACAATTTAACCACGTAATAATCTTCACGTGAGACAGGTAGAGTCCGAACACAGGCCACCATCCAATCCATTCTGTGGACAATAATGTAAGGGCGTATGGGGTGCAAAAAACTGTAAGGGTGTACGGGGTGAAAAACGGGGAAGAGCAATATAAATATACCCATATAGCTTTTTATCCACGTTCCAATTCTCTCTTCAACTCTTTTTACGTATTTTAAACTAATTGCGAAACCGTAAGGGTGTATGGGGTGAAAAACTAGAATATTTCAGTAAATAGCTTTTTTCAGGATTCAATTATTTATTCAACGATAAATATACCTTGTACGTATTTTAATTCAATTGGAAAAAATACCACAGTGAAACGTACACTCCCGTCCATAAGTCACCTACTCAAATTTCGATGCAGACGATTTTTTGTTATTAAAGGCCTTATATGATTGAATAAAAATGGCCCCTACTAATTTTTTCGAATCTAGAGAACATGTAAATCAAATCTGACCAAAATATCCTATAATCTCTAAATTTTAATTGTTATTCTTATATTTTCTAATCTTTGGAATTTCCGTGGGGTAATTGTTTTCCAATTTGGATTCTAAAGCTGTCCCATAATCATCCCACAATTTCTCAATTTGTTGTTTCCATCATTTATTCAAACAACATATGTAATTGAAGTAAATCAATAAAATCAAGCTAGAAGCTTGTATTCTTCAATTACCATTTTATTGGATAATCATTACACAATATCTATAAATTTACTGTAATTTAGTACATCTATAATCAAAATAATACAGTAAAATCTAGCTGGAAGCTTGTATTCTTCAATTACCATTTTGTTGAATAATCGTCCCACAATTTATCAACCTCTTGTTTCCAAAAATTATTCATATACTATTTAATTTTGAATTTAAATATTATCGTATAATAGGTACATCTCAACAAAAAAAAAACAGTAAAATCAAGCTGCAAGCTTTTATTCTTTAATTACCATTTTTTTTTAATAATCATTCCACAATATCTATATATTTAGTTTGGCATTCGATTTAATTTGCTACATCTATAATCAAAATAATACAGTAAAATCTAGCTGGAAGCTTGTATTCTTCAATTACCATTTTGTTGAATAATTGTCCCACAATTTATCAACCTCTTGTTTCCAAAATTTATTGAAATACTATGTCTATATATTTAATTTTGCATTCGATTTAATTTGCTACATCTATAATCAAAATAATACAGTAAAATCTAGCTGGAAGCTTGTATTCTTTAATTACCATTTTGTTAAAGATAAGTAAGTGTCTAGCGATTTATGGACGGAAGTGTACACCCGCAGTAATAGCTACAGATTTTGCTGATTGGGTAGTTTAGGAGCGTGAAGGATCGATGCATTTTAGGAAAGAAAGTGTGCACGAGAATTTGCCTACTTATCGTAACACAAATGGGACTTTCAAGTTTGATAGCAGGAAATTGTGTCGGCCATATATGATTGTCACGGCAGTCAAAGCGCAGTGGATTTTCTAATTGAACAAGGTAGTACGTAACTGGATTTCACGCGGCGTTGCGTTGCGTTGCTAGCGTAAAGTGACTGGTGACAGATGGTAATATCCCTGGACCAACTCTGCGTCATCTGTTCGACTCGGTGAGAGAAGCGTCGCTTCCAAGTTTGTCGGTCTCAAAGTCATTGCCCGGGGCTCTGGTACAACGAGATGAAATAATGTTAACTAGTCCGTCTGGCAACCAGTCCCTCCCCAGTTCCTTTTGATCGTCGGCTGGTGGTTTCCATCGGTTAATAAAGTGCTGCAAGGGATCGACAAGGATTCACGGGGTTAACTTGACCTCGGTCTCCTTACGGATAGTCCCATTCTGCGGATACCGGTCGTTCCTCGCACCGATACACACAGATGTTCTATCTACTTGGCAGTGAGGACGTACCGTCGCCATATACGCCGATCACTTTCTTAACTAGGAAGCCAGACTTAGGGTTAAGTTTAACAGCGGCGGATTACTGTTCGCAGAATCTCGCTAATGGTCTCTAACACGTTCCTACAAACCTCGTATAACTCCATCTCCATTTTCTTTGCAATTCAAGACTGGAATTGACGAAGTGCCAAATGGGGATTCCGAGACACATCCATGTAAAACTTTGTGAGATCGTCTTGACAACAATATTCTAACAAATATTCGTTACAATATCCATTATCATTTCATTCTATTTTAAACCACAAGCAGTGGCGTTACCCTATGGGCAACTTGGGCAAATGCCCGGGGCCCCAAGCAAAAGGGGGCCCGAACACAAACCAAGATACAAGATCCAAATTCTACGTTTTACTCATAAAGTTATTTATGCACATAAAGTTATTATTACTCAAACCTTTTGGGTCAACTGGATGCACAAATTCGGGAGAAAAGACCTGGCTTAGCGAAGAAGAAAGTCATTTTTCACCAGGACAATGCACCGGCTCGCAAAGGTGTTCTTGCAATGGTCAGATTGAAGGAGTTATGCTATTAATTGTTGGAGCATCCCCCATATTCACCAGACCTGGCCCCCTCCGACTTCCATTTGTTACCGAACCTCGAAAAAACCCTACCTGGCGGGCGTTTTTCATCAAATGAAGAAGTTATAGCAGTCGTGGGATGAGAATTTTAGAGGTCTCGAGGAAAATCATTTTGAGAGATGGGGTAAATGAATTAGAAAATCGCTGAATAAAATGTATTGAGCTTAAGGGAGAATATACTGAAGAATAAATGTATTTTGATTCATTATTTCATGTCATTTCATTGTTATGCTATGAACTTTCTGAATGACCTAGTACATTCTCGTATATTCTGCTATATTTTGGTGTGTTACAGTATATTCTTATATATTCAGGTATATTCTAGTATATTTAGGTATATTCAAGTATATTCACGTTTATTTTCGTATATTCAAACACATTCTGGTGTATCCTAGTATATTTTATCCTAGTTTATTTTGAAATAGGATACAAAGCCCGGTGTTTGTTAACCCGGTCATAATTTCACGGTGTTACGAAACGCGGTGATAAGTCGGCGGAGCCGCGAAAGGTGAAGATCTGCACGCGATGTTAATATCAAGATTAACGTAATAGCGCGCAGCAAATTGGCCATTTTCTACGGAAGAGCCCGTGGATCTGTTCGTGGGAGGGGAACCACGAAAAATCTATCGATCGTTCCGGCAGCCGGCACGTATCAGAGCTGAATTACCGGTGGCCGATCCGATGCGATGCGGCGAGCATACATGCACTTTCATCGCGAAAGCGTGGCGATAGAAAAGTGTATTACGTACCGGAAGAAAATACACGGCGATTGCCGCAACCCAGGAATCAGTGCCTCGTAAAATCTTGTATTAAACAGTTCGCAACTAAATTGCATCGTTCGCGTTCGGGCTCCCGCTCTCGGCCCGAAACCGTTGCTCGTTTCCCTCGCCGAGGAACGGGAAATCTCACCGACAACGCAATTCGACCGATGTCGGTCAGTATATCTGCGACGCGATCAGTATATATCTACGTACTCACTCTCGAGTAGGGATTGCAATCCCGCGTCATTTCTTGGTGCCGCATTTCTTAAATAGGTGACGCGGGATCCCGCAAATTTTCCAGGACTATGCGTATAATCAAAATTTTGCGATTTTTAACAAGTCGAAGATATCGTCGAAACTGTAAAGAAGGAGACGACATCCTTTGAAAGCAAAAAGGGGAAATATTTATGTATGGTTTACGAATATTTATTAACTACTATAGGGGAGTTGTTGCTCGCTCGCGAGAGGGTTGGTGGTACGCATTTTATAATGTCGATAATGCAAACAGACGTCGATAATGTAAATTTCTATTGAAATATTGATTAAAAGCTGCGACGTTC
This sequence comes from Lasioglossum oenotherae, assembly GCA_028455765.1. Classification (NCBI taxonomy): domain Eukaryota; kingdom Metazoa; phylum Arthropoda; class Insecta; order Hymenoptera; family Halictidae; genus Lasioglossum; species Lasioglossum oenotherae. The sequence goes on along the minus strand of CM052281.1, from coordinate 4,994,076 downwards.
TATTGAAATATTGATTAAAAGCTACGACGTTCGTTTTTTTGTTGTATTGAAATATGATTCTAAAAGCACTTTTAGTTTTTCCTGAATTTTCCATTTTTCCGTGATACTTTTCCAATTTTTCTTATCCTATAACCTAGTTCGGACTAATACGAACATTTTAAAAAAAGAATTAGTCAAATCGGTCTAGCCGTTCTCAAGTGATGCTCTTACCAACGAACAGCATTTGATTTTTATTATTTCCGCTGCAGGATATCTTTGCAATGACTTGAGGAGCAAACTAGAAGATTCAACAATAAATAGTATTTGCTTTTTACGTGCATATTTTCAAAGTATTACAAATTTAAAGTTTTTTTCTTTATTTATAATTTTAATATTTAAAAATTTTCTTTTTAATATATTAATTATTTTAATATTACACACATATACGTATATGTATATATTTCAATTATATAGTTTGTTTTCCAAAGAGAGATTTATTTTAATTTATGTAGATTTAGTTTTTGTTTGTATTTTTTTAATAAATTTTGACTACTATGATTAAAGATGATTATCTCATTAAGTAAAATTTATTTCTTTATTAAATATATATTAGATCGAAGAACTAATTCCGCAGTCGAAGTGGTCCACCAAACATTGTACTATAAATGTCCTCGAAAAAAGTCTTCGATAGCAATCTCCAAGAACAACGATAAATCATGTGTAGGTGCCGCATTTCGTTCTCTCGAGAACTCGTAAGCGCCGCGAGATTCCACGGCATAAAAATGCTCAGTAAGACGTTATTAAGAGTATTATGGCTCCTTTCTAAAAATAATTGGCGTTCGAAAAAAGACGCATTGTCATACAGTCCGGCGCCGAGTTCGCGGTTCAAGTATTGCGTAATTCGCCGAGCAGACCCGAATGTCCGTTCACGTCGATTCACGGTTCCAAAAATGAAAATTCATGCAGAAAATTTCAACTGTAAAATATCAATCTGAAAATTATCCACAAGCTTCGCTACACTGCCGGTGGAGTGACCGGTTTTATATTTTTCATCTTACAATTAGTGAAATGATGAAGTTGCTTACACGAAAATTGATACAATACATTTCTTCATCGCGCAAAATCTCGAAACACAGAAGACAGAAAAAAAAGCTAGGGGTGTAACAATATGTCTTTATTCCAGAAATCCTCCAGGATCAAGTGCTAAAATGAAACCAGTGTTATTTAAGTTGTTACCCAGTGTTGAGCAATAAATAAATTTATTTAAATAAATAATTATTTAAATAACAAGTTATTTGTTATTTGGATATTCGAATAAAACGCAAAAATAATTACTTATTATTTGAGCAAGTCTAAATGAATTTATTTAAAATAATAAAGTTAATTGTTATTTACAAATACAATTTGCAATTATTATTTGTATTGACAAATAATTAATTAAATTGTATTTTCATTCATTAATCCGCCCTCCGGACAAGAGCCCGACCACTGGCGGTATACCTGAAAAGGTTGCCATAGCAGAGAAAAAACGCGCACGGATCAACTCCGAATCGGCCGATTATTTACAACCACCACGCTCCGACAACTTCAACTCCGACAGATGGACAACACGTGCGACAGACCCAAGCAAATTGGTACAAAAAATAGTCGTATTTACGTAAATATTATACATACGGGTAATCAGTATATTAATTTCGCCACGTGTTCATTGTATACATATACATAATACAAGAAATATAAGAGAAGACCAAAAACTATTTAATTGATTTCCACCTCAATCAAAATAATAAATAATCTTTTATTTGCAAATAAGAAATAATACATCATTTTTGGAATTATTTAAATAAAAAGTTTAGTTATAATTTGCAATTAAAATCACACGTTTATTTATTATTTAATTATTTATTATTTAAAATAAAATTTGCCCAACACTGAGTTCCTCAAATAATATACTGTACTATCATAGGTATTGAGAGGTCAGACCATGCTATCGAGTCACTAAAATCGTTGCTGTAGTCTAAAATAGTGGCATACATTCGGAAATAAGTTAGCCGTTGATTTTTCAACGGATATTATGCTGGTATTGTAATAAAAATTGCACAAAAGTGAAATGAATAGAGCCTTCTCATTTTTCTAAGCTAAAACATTTTAGTCGCTTTTAGTGCTCGGTAGGTTTAATGTTAAAATAACACGAAGAAATGTAAATTTCGACTTGACAGTGCCATCCGTGGTAAAACGCTGAAACCAAGTGAACAGTGCGGAGAGATAACCACAAACGAGGTATAGAACACTAACTTGCCTATACCACAGACGACGTATAAGCACAGACACCGACCAGATACTATTAAAGACTGCTAGCCTTATGGAAGATCGTGTCACTCGAATACTACGGTGTTTTCTTACTCCCTCTACGATGTATTCTCGCTGGAGTAAAAAACAGAAGGCCATCGATATGATCTCGGCAGTGCAGAAGGCTACTGAGGAGATTCTCGTCGGTGAGAAGGCAAATCGTCACGGAACCATATTGATCATCATGAATTTTCACATTCTGTACCGAGCAGATATTTCAGACGATGTTGGTTTCAATATTAAAAGCAAAACTCAAGGACAAAAAATTCCTAGAAATATTGAAGCATAATTTTAAGAAAATCAACAATTCCTATTTTAAATATTATATGAAACACCTCAATTTATGTAATTTCAAAATATTTCATAAACGAGAATTATTACCTTCTACTTTTTTATACATAAATGTTCCAAAAATCGATCTGTGAAAACAGAAATGTGTTGAAAAGACTTTACTGTAAAAAGATGGCAAGGTGTTCAAGGGAGTCCTTGTCCACATCGTTGGCAAAAGGAATTGTTATAAACATTAAACAGCCAGAAATAATAAATTTATCTGTGAATTGTATTGAATAAATTAACGCGTGCGAATGTTCATGGTTTAAAAGTTATTCTAAATCTCGAGTTTTATTGTCTATTTTTACGAAAAATTTAGATGGCAAGGTGGTCAAGGGAGTGCTCGTTAACATCAGTAGCAAAAGGAATTGTTATAAACATTAAACAGCCAGAAATAATAAATTTATCTGTGAATTGTATTGAATAAATGAATGCGTGCGAATGTTCATGGTTTAAAAGTTGTTCTCAATCTCGAGTTTTATTGTCTATTTTTACGAAAAATTTAGATGGCAAGGTGGTCAAGGGAGTGCTCGTTAATATCAGTAGCAAAAGGAATTGTTATAAACATTAAACAGCCAGAAATAATAAATTTATCTGTGAATTGTATCGAATAAATTAATGCGTGCGAATGTTATGGTTTAAAAGTTATTCCGTATCACGAAAACTATTAGCCACTTTGACTAAAAAATTAGGTGGTCAGATAGCCAAGGAATTGCTTGTGGACATTGCTGTAAAATAGAATTGTTATAAACATTAACCAGCTGGAAATAATAAATTTTTCAATAATTGTCACGGCGATCGACATCGATCGATATTCGGCGGAGTGGGGAGCGCCGCTCGAGCTCGGCGGCTCGGCGAGAGCTCTCCGTCAGTCAGTCAGTCGGGCCGGGGGGAGCGGCGTGAGCGGACGTGCTTCGGGACCAGGAGCGCCAAGAGGACCGGAGGGACCAGAGGAGGACCAGAGGTGGACAAGGGGTCATCCACAGCTACCCTGGCCTACCTTCAACTATTCATTCAAGGAACAACGGTGAGTTTTATTACTAATATTATTCAATGCTTCTTTTGTGTACCCTTGGCCCAGCTTAATCAAGCCTGTCCTTCAACTGCTCATTCAACGAACACCATCAATAATTATCTCCAATATTTCGGTATTGAATCTTCTTAAAAAATTTCTTGATTAAAATTGGTATTCCTCCGATCGAAATCGGAGGTCCCTCAGGGGCTCACTCACGGATGGGGCCGTGCAAATCGTCACGGAACCATATTGATCATCATGAATTGTTACATTCTGTACCGAGCAGATATTCCTAGAATTACTGAAGCATAATTTTAGGAAAATCAACAATTCCTATTTCAAATTTTATTTGAGATACCTCAATTTGTAATTTCAAAATATTTCATAAACGAGAATTATTACCTCTTGGTGAGGACACGCCAGGTGTCGGTTCTGGCCGGAGTTGGGCTGCAAGTATTGCACGCGTCGTGTCACCTTCATGCTAGAAGTAAGAACAAATGTATTGAAAAATTGTCAACAAAGATCTTGTAAATGAATATCTGATTATTTGAGCCGTGCCGTGCAAAGGTGCAGTGTGGCATTTTATTAATCGCAACTCTAAAGGGCGGGAGAGAGAGAGAGAGATTTTCTACCTTTTGAATATTGGAAAACTTGCACATTAAACTAATTCGATTCTGCGAATTCTCACAGTAACACTCATGAAGAGGACTATACTTAGCGGTCTCGAATATCATTCGAGAGTCGGACATTGCAAAACCAGTTTTGCATGGAGCGGTGAACACTAAACTCCGTCGTGATTTTCTCGCAACACTATTGGAAATCGCGAATGCCTACACCACACCAAGCAGCCGTTTCGACTGCGATCACTTATTTAGAGTGATCCGTTGCAGCTGGAGCATGGGCGCCTGAAATGTCGAAAAACTCGAACGCAAACACGATCCTTTTGCTGCGCAACGCTAATTCAAAGAACAGAGGATCCAAAAGAGTACTCTACATTTTCTGCAAAACTATTACACAAACTTTAAATTCTTATAAGATTGCTATAGTTTAAATACTGCTTCAAGCAGCAACCAAAATGAAATATAATCCGAATCGCGACTGTTTAATTCGCAACGCTATAGTCTAAACAATCTACATTAAAATTAATGGAAATTGGTCTCTATTCGAAAAGGACTAATGCAACACGCGTGGTTTTTTCGCAACGCTACTGCAAATCGCGGATGTGCCCATCTCCGCTGATCGTTGAGGCGGCGCGGCGAGGCCTGCTCATGTGTACAACTAACTACTACTTCTAACTAACTAACTACTTCTACTACTACTACTTCTACAGACGAGTACAGTGACAAGGTAGTAACGAAATGACTTCGCATCCGAAAATGCGAGGCCATTGTAGTTGCCCTCTTGAGCGACAGTTTGTCGGGGCCACTTCGGCATATAGCCTCTTCTTTTTCTTCGGCGGTCCGCCAAACAACTGAAACCCTAAACGTGCTCGCAGGGGAAACGATCGACGACTTCCGACACGAATTACAAGTCTCGAGGGAAGCCGATCGTTCCGCTGGTGCAATCGAGCAGGTGCGCAACATTTCGAGACCCTAATTCGCGCAGGAAGAATCGAGTACGAAGCATCAATTCTAACGTCATGCCTCGTTCGATGTAGCTTCGAGACGAAACTTCCAGCTCTTCCGGTGACTGACTACCGCGCGAATCGCGGCCTACCCGAAAGAGAAAACGGTAACCAGCCCCGGCCCCTACCTACTTAGAACGAACAGTCACACCAAGAAAGTAAGTTACCTACTTACCTAGCCCTATATTTAAAAAGTGGCAAAAGACACAAGCTCTCCAACACATTCACGACACGATCTCCACACAGACGCCAGGGTGCAACAGCCTAACACCTAGAGAGAACGTCCCGGGACGCCTCCGACACCCTAACGTTCGAATCACAAGCACACTCTAAGGTACGTACCAGTTTCCCTGAAATCGACTGACAATGGCAGTGATCATTGCGAAATAAATCAATAAATCGAAATAATATATCTGAATTGACACTGAATTAAATTACATGTAATTCTGAATATTACACGTTGTTTTTCATTCAATTGAGAAAACTACCACACATATTCCACAAAGATCCATGTAGCATGTCACAGATCAACAGGAATATGTGCTACTGAATTTAGTTTAAAAAAGCGACGCAACTCCACTGCCTAATAAAACAAACACACAAGTGGAAAATACGTCGTGCACGATGTACTAACCATTGTCAGTCGCCACACATATGATTAAAAAATAATATTCCATGTGCCCGTTGCTCTCACCCTCCCGAGTAACACCTAAGCACGCGAGAGGATTCGAACAACGAACAAGGAATCTTAATATCCTGAAAATCCTAACTAAAAGAATCTGTTAGATTTTTAACGGGCTAATGTTCTCGCATTTTTGAAAAATGACTCTACTTTGAATTTAAAATTTGATGTTAATTTACAAATTAAATATTTAATTAGAGAAAACGGCACTGGAATTTTATCGTCGAATAAAAAGAGACTAAAATGATTCTAATAAAGATCTTCATTTTTTAATTTATTTATTCTGATACTTTATGAATATATTTGAAAACCCTCGGACGATCCTTTCGACACAGCAAAGTTTCGAAATAATGAAAAAAGTACTCTATACTAAATGTAAAGTAATCGTCAAAGGTAAATTAATTAAGTCATTTTGCTTTGTCTAAAGAATCCATCTGTCGCGAATCGTCCTTTTGTACGTGGTATCTAATCTAATGTTTCTGAGCAATTCAAAATATAATTTTAAAATACAAACGATTATCTCAATGATAGAAAGTGACTCTAATAATTGTGTTCCAAACTATAAAATTTTTGATTTACCTAAACAAAAACATGACGTACAAAAAGACCCTACCTAGCTAGGAAACAAATTACTCCCGCGGGAACGCCTAGCGTTCTCACGGTCACTGTACTCGTCTAAATTATCTACGAAAGAAATAGAATAATAAAAAAGAGAGTTGTTTATTCACTTACTACTTGCTGGTAGGATGAGAAGCTACGTTAGAGACCTGAAATCAAAAAATAAAACAAAAACATATTAAAATCGATTCGTACAATTTCATTAGCATATAAAAATAATTTAATTTAAATGCTATTTAACAGTAGAATTACCGAAGACTAAACACAATTGGCATACATATTAATGACAAAATTGAATTTATTTAGATTTCGTTTTAGTTTTGTTTAAATAATGTACGTCAGTAGAGAAGTCCACTAAAAAAATTTCTCAGAAATCATATTTGTAGTTTTAATATTTCTAAAAGAACAAATCGGGAACAAATCATTTTGACTCGTTGGCTAGTTCTAGTGTTAAATGATTTTCGAAATAGAAAGTGTAGGATGTACAATTTTTCATGAATACTTTGTAAGGAAATGTTCTATAATAAAGATTAATTGTAAAAATGTCTTGGTACTCACATTCTCTCCCCCTTGTAGACGACACGACACGTTGCTCTCGATCTCAGTATCGATGTCGTCTTTGGTCGTTAAGGTAGGCAGCATTAGACATCCAGCATTAGGCAGCATTAGACAACAGGTTCAAAATGTTTTATACCCTAGGGCTCTGTAACAGAAAGAATAAATCCATTTAATCTCAATAGGAATCAAATAATTAAAGTCGAATATTTATTAATTGTACTTACGCCCACGTCCTCTCCTGCTTGAAGAAAGCACCGAATATCATCGAGTAATATCCATGGATTCTTTTCCCTCGGAATCTGTAACAGAAATAACAGACTCATTAATTTCAGTCGACCAGCAGTCAGAAACTAAATAAGAATTAATAAGTTGCATATTAAATCAAAATTAATTTTAACGGACATTAAATAAAATCGATATCTATCGCACGACACGACTTCAAATACAAATGATCGTCATAACGCAAGAGTAAATCCGAATTAATAGGAAATTAATGATTCAAATTGATTATTTATTAATTTTTCATTCATTATATGTATAAGGATGTTCAATAACATAGTATAATTTGAAATATAATTTGTACTCACACTCTCGTCCTCACCGGCTTCAACAAAGTACGCCATGAACTGTCACGCTTTCGATTATCGAAAGCATCGATCTCGGTACCAAGATGCACTTTCAAACGTTGATCCTTTTCCCGCGGAATCTGTAACAGAAAGAAGGAATTCATTAATTACAATTGACAAACAGTCAGAAACTAAATCAGAATTAATAGTAAATATAAACAATTCAATTTGAATGGAGAATCCAGATTAATGTGAATCAACATTAAATAAACTTGACTTCTATACAAAACGAAACCAATTTGATCGTCACGATACAAGAGTAAATTGTTGCGAGAAGGTAACACGATTCGAGAATAAATTTAAATCAATGAAAATTAGATAAGGTTAAACTTTACCTCTAAAATCCAGAAACCTGTTGCCTCTTTCCTACGTAATCCTGTAGATTTTGGCGAAAAAATGCCAAAAATCTACGCTTTATAATCCTCAGTGGTCAGTGGTTCAAAATGCGTGTTTGATAGATACAAATTCCCGAGCTCTTGTGATGCCACCTAGCGGCACCGCTCGGTAAGCGGCGTGTGACCGTTATTGTATTCAAACAACACTCTAAACTACGCATAATTTTTGAATCAGTGATCCCCTAGGATTGAAATTTGGATTTTTGGCATAATAAAGAGCCAAAATTTATGGTTTCCGGAGATGTATAGCAGCTGCAAATAATTCGTTTGAAGACAGTATTGACTTTAATAAAAATTCAAATACCGTGAGCACCGACGAGAATAGTATCTCGTCGGTGGTGGTTACAGCATTTCCCTTACAGTGTGATTTCCTCTCTGGTACCAAGAAAATTCGTTAGGTGTCCAATCTACACATACTTCATACACTTTGCCTTCAACATGGCGTGTACATGGGTATTCTTTCGCAGGAAAAATAGGGCTGTCAATTTGAAAATTGTTTTCTGTGATTTAACATGAACGACGAAGAAAATGCTCTTCTCGATGAAGATAAGGATCAGGTAAGTATGAAACTGCGTACTTTCCATGTAGTTTTTAATTGATATTTTTCTGAGATTAAGAGGTTATGCTAAGAGAGTACATATTTATGTACTATTTAAAAATATTTCAATGAAATTCTTAATATTATTCCCCTCAATAATATTAAACTTTTCTATGAAAGTACTATTATGAATGTTCTCTCTTTCTTCTGAGATTACGCAGATTCTGAGATTAGGTTATGCTTACCGACTCTTTTAAACAAATGATCTATTACGCTTTATAGGATCAGATCAGAGCGGAACTTTCACAGATGAGCTTCGAGGATTTACAGAAGCTGAAGGAGAAACTGGGGACGAAAGTCTATAATGCAGCATTGTTTGGCCCGAAGAAGGTTCGGAAGGTCGAATTCAAACGGGAGAATAGAAACAGGCCTCGAGAGATGTCCGCGAAAAAACCTGTTGCTCGGTTCAGGGAAATTGTACACGCGAAGAAAAACATCCCTAGAGATCCTAGATTCGACAGTCTATGCGGCACATTTAGTTCGAAGCAGTTCAAAAAAGCTTACGGATTCCTCAGCGAAGTGAAAGAGAACGATATAAAGAAATTGAAGAAAGAATTACAGGAGACCGAGGATCCGAAAATGATAAAAAAGATCAAGTATCTAATCCAGAGATTAGAGAATCAGTTACGCGAAGGAAGAAGACGCGATCAAAAGGAGAAAAAGGTGTCCGAAGACAAGAAAGAACTGGTGGAAGCTATTAAAAAAGGGGAGAAACCAGCCTTCAAGAAGAAATGTAAGTAATTGTACTCGATAACGCAAATATAAGTAATCTACTTCGGTCGATAACAATTTAATTATTCCTTTGCAGCCGAGAAGAAAATGTTAGATCTGGTTTCGCAATATGAGGAGTTGAAAAGCTCGGGGAAACTGAAGAAGCATATACAACGATTGCGAAAGAAAAATCAGCACAAAGACAGACAAAAGCTGACGGCGACGGACATGGAATGAGAACGACAATGTACTATCTACATGAAATTCAAATAATCACAACTTGTACATAAGCACAATAAACACTACCGACGTTTGAAACGATGTTTTTCTTTTCCGCGTGTTCATCGTCGTCTAGTCACGAGGCTCGCGCATGTGCAGAAATACGAATCAGAGAAGGTAGGATAAAGAGTGCTTTATTAATTATGTATTTTTTATTTAACATCAAAAGTAATGACACTTGGGTTGGACAATGTCTCTCGTTTTTCTTCCTTAATGTATTTTACGTGTGAAAACAGAACTTACAGAATAATCAATATGAAAGTAATCGTCAATCAGAAGAGATAGTTTAGTTGGTAGAGCGGTGTACACGTCATTTCTTTTAATTGGTTTTTGTTTTCTCTCTCATTTTATTTCTGAGCGTGTCACGTGTGTAACTCTATGTTCGCACGTGTTTTCGGCGCGTGTCGTGTGTGTGTATACGTGTACATGTGGTTGAGTGTGGTTATGCGGCGCTAAAACGTAGAACAGAAAAAAGTGTACAGGGGACCCGTGTACACGAGGGGCGGTCCTCTCGAAGGGGGCCGCCTTCCGGTGGGTCACCAATCACGCGCGATCTGTTTGTCCGTCTTCAATTATTTAAAATATGTACAATATTAATAAAACATCATTCGTTTTTCATTTTTTTGTTTATATTTTAATCATTCAATGATTCTGTCGTGGTGTGTGGCGGGCTGTGCAGGGGCGACATTACACAGTGTTTCTCGTGACACCGTTTCACATCTTTATGTTTTTTTCTCTCTCGAATTTGATTTTTCACCACACGTCAACCCTCCTCCTGTTTGTCGTTCGTTACGTAAAAAGGATTTGAACTGTTTCTTTTTATCTCACGCCAATTTTGTTCCGATCGCGGCAACGAAAGACGAAGGTATTATTTTCTTGCGTTTTAACATTCGTTCGGTTCGCCCGCTCCCATTCACGCGTCACTTTTTCTCCCGCTCGTTCGCCAATTCACCCGAAAAAACCATTTTACGATAATTGATTTCTTGACGATCAAGGATTCTCGTTTTCGGATTGATGCGAAGAGATTTGCGACTCGCGCGCCGAGGATCCACGAGACGGAGGGGGGTTGGGAAACGGAATAAGAAATGCTCCGGAAATGAAGTAGAGTGGGGGGGGGGGGGACTTACGGCCGCAAATCTGTCCGCGTGACCGGAAGCGCCGGAAAACAGGAGAAACGGAACAACAACAGAAACATTGGAAACAAGGTTATAATTACACGGTCTATTGCGAGAAGGGGACCTAGAACGTCTAAGCGTGACTTGGCTCGATGGGTGCGCGTGATTGTTGGTTGAAAATGCGAGTTAATATGTCGTGTCGAAGGTCGTAAGTGAAGTTGCTGCCCGAAAAAGTAATGGATCGATCACGTACGAAAAGCAAAAGCGGATTTTCTCGTCAGTGTCCCGCTCACAGTCCGCCGCAAATTTGTGGTCTTAGACCGGAATTTTCCTTTCACCGCCACTTCCCATGATTCTCTACTCACGCTCTCTTTCTTTCTCTCATCTCTTACTCTCTCTCTCTTTCTCTCTCTCTCTCGTCGTCGTACCTCATATCATATCTCTTTTTTTTGTTCGCTTATACGTACTTTGTTTTTTTCTTCAACAACACGATCTAGACTAAACTATATATAATAATTACATCTAATAATATCTTATTGTAACATGTATTATATTATAATTATAATTATTATTATTATTATTATTATTATTATATTATTAATGTTTAAATTATTAGCCTAAAGTAAAGAGGCGCACGACGGCAAAGCATTTTTTTGGGCTCCTACGCCCCCCGGGCACGGAACACCCTGTCGACAAACCACGGATCCTCGAGATTCTTGGATCCAGCTCCGTATAACACCGTATTATATTCGCGGGCCAGTATCACTTCACAGAAACGAATGGGTCAATCCATCGCTACTCTCCCCCACTCATCCCCCTAAAACCCCCATCCATCGATTCTCCCTAAACATCGTAATCCAGTTCGATCCCTACTTCCTCGACCATTTCAGCTCCATCCGCGTCCTGTCTCGAAACACGGGGATCTACCGAAGGCAAAACTATGTATCTCGGCGAACATTTTTACATGTTTTCTCTTTCTTTTGTTTGTTCACTTCGTTCGATTTCGTTGTGATAGGAATGATGATTCGGTCTCCACGACGCGGGAGCCTCTGTCGTTTACTTGTTCCGTAACGTGTAAAACGAGGAAACAGACCACGGAAACGGAATAACATGGCGGTCTGACGATAGAACGGCTCCTCTGAACAAACTAGTACTTGCGATGATCGTAATCGACGATTATACGCGGGTTCTCTTCGCTCGAGAGAAGAAAACCGGGGACGTTTCGCGCGATCAGAAATCGATTTACATGTATCTTTCTTTCCTCAGTGAGGTGTTAATAACTGTGTGTTAGTCCGGGTCCGAGTTCGACGAGCAACGCGACGGTACACTTGCGGCGCCCTCTGTTCTATCTGAAAAACGGTTTAACGGTTGGATTTGAAATGGCGATATACGCGAGTCTCGACCAAACGATTCGACAATTTCTTTGTTTGCCGTGCCAACCGAATCGCTCCTCTCGCTACGGGTTCGCGTTTCGATCTGTCCAGCCCATCGCGCGCGCACAACAAAAAAACTTGATCGGAAGGGCTGGACCGAGGAAACGGAGAACCCTCTTGGATCCTCGGTCGTGATCGAGGGGTTTCGGCGGGAACGGCGAAGGCGGAACATGTTACGTGTGCACGGCACCTCAAGAACACCTCGATTATTGAACACTTAGGGTAGTTTTGGGGCCAGGGTCTCGCCGAGCAAGCGTCACCCTATACCTAAATCCTCGACGTTCGTTCGGCTCGGCTCGGTGTTCAGGGTTTTTTTTATCAGTTCAGTTCGCGATCGATTGAACCGTAGAAACGCGGCGAAATCTATCTGTCGGGTTTCTCACGTTCGTTGAAGATCCGTTCGTTTTTTTTTGTTTTTGGTTGTTGAGTCGTTTAAACGGCGAGGATTCGTCAGCGAGTATTGTAAGGTGTACAAGCCGAGAGATTCTCCGCTCGAAACGAAGCCCTACATTACCGACGTAGATAGCGCACGCACAAGAAGCCGTGAAAGCGAGCAACAAGAACAACATATAGACCAAAGAAAGACGAGCAATAATTATATCGACGAAGGAGGCGTGTCGCGCGTTGGAGAAGCTCGGAACAAGAGCCGAACACGTTCGACGGCGCACGTCTCGGGTCGTCCCGGCCCGAAAAGTCGCTTGGCAGGCATTTTAAGTCACCTTCGTTCTCCCGTTGACTTTTCTCCTCATCTTTTCTCTCTCTCTCTTTTTTTTGTTCTTTTACTTGTTTTTATTGTTTGTATATCCTCTCTCTCTCTCTGTTCGCTTCTAAACAAAGAAAAATAAAAGAAAGAAAAAGAATTCCGAAGGGGCGTTGAATCGACACTGAGACACACATGCATACATACACACGACAGACCGCGGGTTGGTGGTACAGGGCGTTCTGCGTTCGGGGGTCAATGAATTTATAGCGAGCTGTCCCGCTGGCGTTTCTTTAAACCTATGACAAAACTAAGAGAATGAATTTATACCTTTTTTTTCCTTTACTTTTGTTACTTTTTTTTTTGGTTTGTTTGTTTGTAATTTCGTCTAAGTAAGAATGTTTTTTTGTTCTCTTTTCCACTCGCTTGTCCTCTTTCTTTCTGTGTGTGTTTGTGTGTGGTTGTTTTTTGTTTTAAATCTTTTTGTTGTTGTTTCATGGTATCGTTTTCTGTCTCCTCTTTCTCCTCCTCTCTTTTTGTCTGTGCTCTCCCTACGTCTTTACCGTTCTCTACTAGCAAATTGTTGTATATCCTGTTACCTCGACTATCGTGGCGCCCTCGCCGCCGGAAACCACGCTGGTTTCCAGGCCAGGCGCGGTTACTTTTTTTTGTTAAACTCTCGTATCTCTATTTAGCTCGTTATTAGTATTTCCTTCTCTTTTAATCAATAACATTTTCATAATTCATTTGTCCGGTTTCGAGTCTGTGGCGCGCGCGAGTTCGGCTGATCGATTCACCGAACAAGGCCGCGCGCGTTCCAACCCTTCGCTCGCATAATTAAATAACATATTTCGTCTCGTCGTTTTTATTTGTATTCTCTTTACGTCTCCTCGTCAGCTGACACCGATACGACGTCGCATTTGTTTCCTGTGTTCGCCCCTGCACGTTCAAACTGCATATACCTCTCACGACTCTTCTTCCTGCACATCCTTCCTCGTTCTCCTATTCCCTCGACCATTCCTGGCCCATCTCCTTCTTCGTATAGACGATCTTCCGGTGCTGAGACTCGACTACGTAGATCACACGCGCATTCGTTATCTCTGGTCTTGATAGCTACTCGGATCTCGACATTGCTCGCAACTTAAATGAATTAACGAACACTGCTAGCGCGCTTCTCGTTACACCATCTTCTTGCGCTTCAACTTCCTCCTCCGTTTTTTTTTGTTCTTTTTTTAAGTTTGCAGATGTTCAACTCCTTCAGTCTCCTTCGTCGCGGATAATCTCTAGGGCGTGCCAATCTAGCGTACTGACCTCCTCCGTTCGTTAAGAGTTAATTAAGTGTCTATTCCAAGATTCCTCGTGTCACGAGACGCGTCTTCCTACCGTCTGGAACTCTCAACGTGGACAACCTCTAGCGTATGTTCGCTCATTAAATGCTTAACAGGGATGCCTAAGAATATATTTTCTTGATATCACAAGACGTCTACTTAATGCGCCACGGATCCTAATGTAAACCCACTGAACTCCGTCTCGTCCTACACCCGTCGACGTTCATACGGACGTGCGCGTTATCCGTCGATCTGTCGCCCTGCCATTTCCCCTATCGTGTCTCCGTCGTCCTCTTAACACGGGTGTCCTCCACCTTGAATCCCCTCGGTGACTTCCTACGTCCTTCCTTGTCTACCGATCGTTTAGGCCCTACTAATAGACTCTCTCTCTCTCTCTCTCTCTCTCTCTCTCTCTCTGTTTCTCTTTATACCTGCATTGTCCAGCTGTTCCGTCGAAAATCCGATGGCAGCACCGACACCTACAACCCTCGATAGTATCAGGTGTGTACCCGGAAGTCATTGAAAGCCTTCCGACGACGTTGCTCGTAGAACCCCTAATATTTTTCGTCGATCTCTTCGATGTTTCACGAACGACGTCCGTTTTGTGAATGATACACCGGCACACGCGCGTGCAAGCAACTCTCTCGCAGAGCCAGAACGACGAACGCTTCCTTTTTTTATTATATATCTTCTCTTCTTCATTTCTCTCTTTGTTTCCAGGTTCCTTCTTCTTCTTTTTTCGTTCGTTTGTTTTCTTCTCTTCATTTTTTGTACTTCACACTGTCGATGGGAGCGTCCCTGCCTCCCAGTAGCGTCCTCGTCCCTCGAGACTGGCTGCAAGACACACCATTTATCTATTTTGTTGCTTCTATGTTATTTCATTTTTGTTCGTTTCTCGTCGTTATATCCCACATTGTTCCTTCAAATAATCCTAGTTCTCCACTCGTTCGACGATTCGGCTCGGCTCTTAGCGAACTTCTCTCGTCCCCCGAATATTTTCAATATACATGTATAATATATATATATCTCGTGATTTCGCGACAGTACGGATAGACCCGGATAGCACGCCCCATGTAAAATGTTTATGTGTTTAAACGTGAGTGATTTACTTGTTCTTTTATTTTATTTTATTTTATTATTTTTTTTTTGTTGTTTAATTAATTATTTTATTATGTATTTATTATTATTATTTTGTTCGGTGTATATCTTCGTGGGTATGCGTCTCATTCTCTCTCACATCATTCTCTCTGCCTCTCTCGCTCTTACTCTTGCGCGCGCGCTCTGCGTGTATGATTAATTCTCTGTTTTGCGTCTAGTAGTAAGTTTCTTGTTCGAGCCAGCCTCCTGGATTCCGGCGGAGGTAAAATCGTCTCGTTTCGTCGTAGATGAAGATGGCGCACATGAAGGGGATGGCGGGCAGCCACCAGACAAATCTGAAACGACATCGAATTTCTCGTTACGAAAGACGTACCACCAATAGGGACGCAGTAAAGTCAATCCATTATTTCTGACCCAGTCAGCAAAATCTAAGTATTTGCTCGGAATCTGCTGATCAAAAATGTCAGGCCCTGTCCTCGTGTGAAGGTCAGGTTGGTCGCACTAATAGCGGACCTAATGTTGCTGTAAGAGTAAATATCGGACAAAACTGCAAAGTTGCATGTATTTTAATCATTAAAATACTTACAAATCTTAACACATTACCGACCAGTGATTATTGCATAATTTTGAAAAATCTATGGTATATGGGTAAACACTTTTTAATGGCACCTTGAATAGTAACAACAATTTTCATTGTGAACTAACAAGTCACCCTCAATAACGTCATCTAATAGTTTCATTTAAGTTTGCAAAGTAAAAGAAAATTTCTATGCTTTCTTTTGGTATAGCACAATTATTGAAAATTCTATTAATAGGCTTCCGGTAGGTAAAGTGTTAAAATAATGACAGTAGCGATTTTTCCCGATATCTAATCTGAAATCGAGGTTAGGTTCGCTCTCAGCGCGACCGGCCTGCCCTCTACAACAATGACAGACCTCGGCAGCTAACTTTGTCGCCAAATGCCGAGCTTAATACGGAAAAAGATGGGTCAGAATTTGTAGGCAAGTTTCGGTAGCAAATTCAGAGAAGATCGCTTGCTGAAGATAACATCTTCACCGTCGACCTCGACTTGAAAGGCTGACGTACAAAATAAGGGGTTTCCTAGGACCTATGCTCGGTTCGATATCTTTGTCGTTGGATCTAGCAACTGGTTGATAGACAAAGGGGACTCGTCCAGGTGTTACGAAAGGTAACGACGAAGGGACGCGATACTTACTTGAGAGGGAACATGCGGAGACCCTTTTCCATGCCGGGCGTGTAGCTTAGGAACGCGGCGAGGGCGGTCTCGAACACCAGACCAAAGTTCAGGGCCCAGTTCTTCATTCCTTGATGGAAGATGGAATTACGTCGCGTCTTACAGACGATCAAATCGGCCCACTGTACGATCACGATTGAGACGAAGAAGGCCGTGTGGCAGGTGAACTCCAGTGTCTTACGGTCCTTGTATGTCTGCGCAAAACATGTACACACGTATCAACATCGCATCCTATTTTACAGGATTGGGACCACGGTATTCTTAGGGTACGCGTACAGTGGACTCGTTTTCGTCCGACGTCCGACTTCGGCACACACGGACGAGTGTCTCACAGACGGCCACACATTTGATTTGTCAGATGTCGGATCCACTGTACGCGTACCTTTAGTCGCGAGCTCTATCCGCTAAGCCAGACCTGGGCGACGGTGGTCCGAAAATCACATGTTGCTGTTTCTTTCCTTCTCTAGCTCGGTAAGACAGTCCCAGAGTAGTAGCAACATGTGTTCTTCGAGCCACCATGTAACGGCCAGAACACCGTTGAATTTCGGTTTATGACAAACCTCCGATCTAAATATTTACTGTTCCCCAAGAACCCTGCAGATCTGGAACTTTCCAGGTCAAACAAAAAATGTTATCTGAGCCATCCAACCAACAATAAAGAGTTCTTTGTATTCCTTGCACCTATTCGATCTCGTTTCTACGTTTTCCCCGTAACAACCGTCGCCCAGGTCTGCGCTAAGCCACTGTGGCCTCCCGGACCACTGTGCATCAGTCGAAAACGGTCCTGGTCGGTCGGTTGAAGTCACTGAACGATTAGGAGCAGTACGTTTCAAAATGGAAGAAATATATCTTACCCATTCCTGGCCGTAGCTGTCGCGGAGATCGTTGATAGCCTTGGAGTCCCACATTTTTCGGATACCGAAAAGATGCAGAGGCAGGAATCCGTTCTCAGCCATGATCACGAAGTAAACGAAGAAACCGGCGGCAGCTTGGATCATACCGATCTGACCGTACGCCATCGAAATAAGCCTAGACATAGAGCGATCGCGTTAGTCGTAGGCCCGGCAACGTCCTAGTAGACTTGCGATTCATGTCCAGCTTCCAATGAACTTCCAAAAGAGAGAAGTGAACTGGTTCATCGTCGACATAGCGATCGTTCGTTCGATTCTAGACAATCGTGTGAACAAGTTCGTTGGAAGTCGGACAAAGCACTCGTGTATGCCAGTAAGTTCGCTCCTAATAGCCTAAGGTGGTGTTAATATGGAAGCCGTAGACCGGATTAAATGCAGATTACTTACCGGATCGAAACGCAGTAACGATCGGGTTGTTCGCGCTGAGGCATGCCATACAGAAGCACAAGGCACAGACATGTACAAGGCAACCAAACCTCACGGTGCACGGTTCAAGGTAAGGCACAGCTTTCGGCATGCAAGCTGTCGTCGAACCGTGAGGCCTGGCGAGACCGGTACAAAACATAGAAGCAGGCCAGGTTCTTTCAAACATTGTGAATGGTAGCTAACTCCGGAGCTGATCTTGCGAGAACCGACTCTCTGTTCGGGAACTGGTCCCTCCATCAGTCCCGTGACTTTGCTCATCGTCTCTCATTCGCTGATCCTAATTGAATTCTCATTGAGAAATCGATTCGCATTGAACGAGAAGCGTTAGAGGGACGTCAAAGCGTACTTTTTCGTAATGAAGTTAGTTTGCACAGTGAACACCGTGAACGCTAGGACGCGACATCGTTAGTCTTCGAGCGACAGTAGTCTGATTAAATAAGACAGCGAGAGAGACAGATGGAAATTCTCGGTTGTGCTTTCGTAATTCGATTAATTCGCATGACGTCGATCCATTGTGGAACATCGGCACGATCCGGTTCCCGCGGGATCAGCTGCCCGAGCGCAGTATGCATGCGACTGACCGCGTGTCGTCAGTCAATTAGCTAGTCAGGCGTTAGATCGAATCAACCACATTGCGCAGCGGAGATTGCAGATCTCGACAAGTTAGCGATGGAAGGCGCGCGAGGATGGTCGTCGAGACCCGGGTGACATGATGGAAACGGGCGGAAAAAAAAGAGCGACCTGATGGCGGCGCCCCGGTTATCGATTATGTTGGTTCGTGCTCGGCGGGACGTAACCATCGAGCGGTTACTGACCGACAGTTTCGCTCGTGTTCCATGGTTAATCGATGGTTAGTTAATTGCTGGATCGTTGCTCAGGCCGTGCATGGTCTCGGGTTTACAAGCTTGCTTCGTTGCTTTATCTTTTTTTTTGCTCTGTAATCTAACGTACGGTTTGGTTTGCTATTTTGGTTTCGGTTGCCCGAGTACAACGGTTGCCGTCAGCATGTTACCATTCCCGGTTTCGGACACCGTTTCTCAAGCTGATCACGGGATGATGTCGTTAGAGCCTTGGCGATACAAGAGCGGCCCTCAATTTCTTGGTCCTCTGCGGAGGATCGGATCGACAGGCAACCGGAGAAAAAGTGCTCCCGTAAACGGTCACCTCGAGAACGTTCTACTCGACGACGTAAACGCTGCTTCTCTTTGGAAAATTGCAAAACTTGTCGACATATACCGGCCCATCTGTCGCGCCATTACCCTCGTGTAGAGGGCAGTTCGGTCGCACCAGGAGTGGACCTAACCTCGCTTTCAGAGGATATATCGGGCAAAATCGTTACATTAATATTCTATAATTGAAATTTAGTAATTTAGAATTATATAATTTAGAAATTTGAATAAAATTCGATTTTCCCTTCAGATACTTACTCACAAAGCAAGATTAGGTGCGCTCTTCACGCGGGCAAGGCTTAAACTAACCTCGCTTTCAGTGTAAATATCGGGCAAAATCGTTTCTGTCATGATTTTACGATTTGTAAATATTTAAATGATTCAAAACGCATGAAACTTAATATATAATTTAGAAATTTAAATAAAGTTCCATTTTCTCCATAAATATTCACTCACAGAGCAAGATTAGGTGCGCTCTTAGTGCGATCGACCTGCCCTCTTCGCGAGGACTTGGCATGAAGTTATGCGAGAGATTAATTTGAAGAAATACGAAGCAATTTATCTCGTATAGCTCGCGTTCTCGATACTAGCCCGACCGTCGAACCTTTTCCTTCGTTTTTGCTTGCTCGACCGGCACTCTACGGACCAAGGAATTCACGGGGACACTCTGTATATACGTTAGTCATCGCGCGAGAGATTTTCTATGTGAAGCATTCGGCATTCCCAACAACGTAACTCTCCTATGAGGTACTTGCTGTGCTATTGCTAATCAAACTAGGTTTTTCTAGAGCCGTGTTCTCCGACTCGCATAGCGTAGAGTGTCAACCGTGACTTTCGTTAACTTCCGTTCGCATGTGTGCACGGATCGCAAAACGACAAATCTCTCAGACGCGTGATTCCGCGTCGCTGCTGCTACGAATTTTCAATTGATCGTTGCCTCTAGCCGTACTGTCGAATTCATTATTATTGTTCAATTCTGCGGATCAACCGTTCGAGCTTGTTCATTGTTCTTCAACGAGATCGTTTACGATGGACAACATCGCGAATTTGCTAGAACTTCTTTCTTTTTTTTAATATACAGGGCCGTCGAGGTAAATCCGGAATGTTTTCCACGAAGTCCTACAGACCAAGTATAAACAAAGGTAGTTACAAACACGACAGCTCGCGGTAAGGTCATTCAGTAAGAAACCACTGATCAGTCAACAACTAGCATTTGTTCAACTATGAGCCGAGAATACGACCGAAGAGCGGAAAATCGTTTGGCTACACAAAAGATAGTGGTATATGATCTAGCTAAGAAGTTCAGGGAGTCCAAGAAACAAAAGGAGTTCCAACAGGACTCTGCTCCATCTCACAAAGCAAGAAAGACGCAGGCCTGGCTTCACGATACGAAAAAGAATAGGCTCCACCGAGGACACAGAAGGTTGCCCACCACCACGGGAGTAAATACGAAGAGTAGGGTTCCGGGTGGTGGTACATCGGGAATGGCAGAGAAGGGCTAGGCCCTGGGCGGTGGGTTTTAGTGGGTATAGGTACAGATATAAGTCCCGTTCCCCGAATTTCTCCACCTAAGGGGTAGCCGAGCCCACACTACCCCCCAACTACATCGTAGGGGGTGTGCATAACAGCATTTCCCCACCGCCCTGAAAAAAGGCCTGGCTTTACGAAAACCCAAGTCATCACTGGTCCCCCAACTTGTGGCCCCATTCTAGTCCTGATTGCAATCTTACGGAAGAGGATAAGCCTAATGAGGACGCAGGAGACCCGATACGATGAGTGGCCCACCACCACGGAAGTAAATACGAAAAGTAAGACCCCCGGTGGTGGTATCGGGCATAGCGAAGAAGGGCTAGGCCCTGGGCGGTGGGGTTTTAGTGGGTATGGGTAGGGTATAGTCCCGTTCCCCTAACTTCTATCTAAGGGGGAGTCGAGACCCACATTATCCCCTGAACTTCATCTTAGGGGGTGTGCGTAACAGCGGTTCCCACCGCCGTGAAACAAAAAAGCCCTAATTTGCGATACGAGTCTCCATTAAAGGAAGTGATGACAGATATGGACAAGGTGGAGATCAAGCGAGCCTGCATCGATTCAGGTCCAGCTGATGGAGACTCCATCGAGCAATTCAATTGTAAATATCATTTACTACTGTTGTGCCAAATAGGGTTAGAATACATCGATATTTTCCTCGAATTCGAATCGTTTTTCTCTACGTAATCACTTTTCCAGATTTACCTCGACGGCCCTGTATACATATACGGCTTGAAATATATGCTCGAGTGCAGATGAAAGTGCGCACAATTAGAACGTTTAGAAAAAAAAGACACTTTTCGTTGTCGCGTGCATGAACAGAAAAACAAATGTCAAGCGAGTATGTATAACCAACGAGCAACGAGAGAGATCTTCCTCCCGATATGTTCCAGTACTTGTATGATAGAAAAACAAATGTGATACACATAATTCGCTCGGACGCTCGGACACCAGTAGACACTCTGTTTTTATTTTTCTCAATTTTCTTGTGTGTAACAACCAAGTGTGCGCATACATATGTGAGCACACATACGTATGCGAGGGTTGGGTGCGTGTCGTCGGGTGGCCAAACTCGTGCAGAACAAGCTAGAGAACTATAGTGTACTTAGGGCTCGAAGTTTCTTCGAGCCTGAACCCGCGCGTCAGACACACCGCGTCTTCCGAAGTGCAAGACGGAGGTCTTTGCGATCCACAGAGGATACTTCAAGGTGGGATCTTCAAGCACGCGTGGGCGCAGGGTTCCCCATTCGTCGTTCTCAACGTAATCGCGAGCGAACACTTCTGATGAAATCTGACGAATGGAGTATAAGGGTCTAGTTAGTTTGGCCCCGGCCAGGTCCGGCACGGCCAGCGCACCAAATCTTAAAGATAGGGCGCCCGGTATCTCTGGCCGGACCCAAACTAACTATGTAGACCATAAGAGGCCTCTTGGACGCACCGTTTTGCGATTCTGGGACCTCTTACACTCCATTCGTCATGAACTCAGGTACTGTCCGTCCAACAAGAGATGGCAGAGATTTTGACGGTGGGGCGCAGGGGGATCTACGAGACCCCACTCCTGGCGCTAGACCAGGGTTACCATATTCTAGTCTCGCCAGGCGCGGAAGAGTGGGGGAAGCAAAGGCAGGCTCCGCAGCACAGCTGGGCCAGGGGCGGAAGGGTAAGGCGCCTGGCGGGACTCGCAGAGGGGCAACCCTGCCCGTGACGCTAGGCTGCAGATCCCACTCTTGCGCTTAGGTTCTGGCGGGAACGGTCGTCATAGAAGCTCGGCGTCACTCAATACGCTCGTTTGCTGTCTTCGTCAAGCGATTCAGCCAATCGCGGAGGACGTGTAGCGCGAAGTAGCGATACCACGTGGTACCTACGAGTTTCTCTGTGCCATCTCCTCTTGGACGCATAGTACGTTCCTATTTTTTCTCAGATACAACACGTACCTTCAACAAAATGGTAATCAAAGAATACAAGCTTCCAGCTTGATTCGATTGTTTTAGTTTGATTAATTTGTGGGATGATTATGGAAAGTTCTAGAAGCCAAATTGGAAAACGATTGTCCCACACTTAAATTTAAACAATTAGTCAGACCTGTGATTTACATGTTCTCTACATTAGAAGAAATTAGTAAGTACCCAGATTTGAATAAGTGTCACCGAATAGAGTCTGGATCGCAAATGGCTGCACCCAGACGCGATTAGGGGATCCCACCTTACGAACTCACTGAATCGATAATTTCCGGATCGCGTTCGAACGAGAACGAACAGCGAACACTTCCGTAGGTTGTTCAAAGAAATGTCTTCGTTCGCTTAACCCCACGGCAGCGGTGCCTGGGTCTATCCTGACCCAAAGTACCAAAATTGTCTCGACGAATTCATTTAACGAACTGCTGCATCGGCAACGATATAAACAGTGGCGCACTCAGGATTTAATCTTGGGGGTTGACCCGAATTGAACGGATAAAATTTCTTAGCTGAAGTATCTGGCAACGGTACCCAGGACTGTTCCACGATTTTAATTTTGGGAGCTACCAATTTTCTTTCTTCTAGGAGGGGACTTGGCCCCCTCCCCTGGGTGCGCCACTGGATATAAATATTAAAAAAAGGATTGATAAAACCACGAATGGTTCTGAAAGATCATCGATTATACAATTAGGGATATTGCTGATTTCGAATGGAATCTTCTCGCATGTTTCCCGGTTGTTGGTTTTTGAAAGTGACGTGACGTTACGTCGTCAGCGGGAACCAGCCCTGTCTTTTTAGAAGACGTGGTATCACATGCAGGACTGCTGCGAACATGTCGGAGTTAGAGGATCGTCTACGGACTTCTACAGCTGTCTAGTGGCAAACGGTTTGGCCGCCCGTGTTACGTATGTATCTCTGTGTGTGTGTGTGTGTCGTGTCGTTGTGTGTACGTGTGTATGCGTCTTGGAGACTGAGTAGCTGTTTTCTCTGGTGGGTAGTTGGGAGACCCACCTTCGGTTGACAAGATTGTCTCTGTAAGGATCGCGGGGCTGCCGTTTCATAATGTCCGACTCCGGTGCCTCGTAAGCTAGCGAGATGGCCGGCACCTGCCATCCACCATTGATTAGAATGTGTGCCAAGCACCCCGTACACCGTACAAGTATATATAGATACGTACGTTATACATGTATGCATATTTACATTATGTGTGTACAAAATTGAATTCATGGCTGTACACAGCGGCGGTAGGCGAAACAGACAAAGGGACGCGTCGAAAGACGCGTCGCAAACCATGAGGAAACCTCGGCCGACACGGAGAGAAAACAATCATTCCTCCAACCAGGTCCGCGAGACCTTCTTTTTCACATTTATAACATTCTTGTCATAAAATCCGCAGTCGCAATTTTGTGTCAGTGCTAAGGGTTAGCGTCCTCGTGATCGAAGAAGAGAAGAAACCAAACGTTTTCGGTTAGGTCGACTCTTTTCCTCCGTGTCCGCCCTTTCCTTAACTCCCAGTTCCTTCGAGTGATAGCGCTGTCATAGTGAAAATCTTAAAAATGGCAATACGCCGTGCAGCGTGCTCTCTGTAGGTGAGAACTGGTGACGACAGCCTTTCGAGAATCCTCTGATCCCGAAGTCTATCGACTATCATCGCGTTAAAAGTCAGTTATTATACAACGAGGTGATTAATTCGGATGCGAGCTGTTCCTCAGCGCTCGAAGGACTGGTCACCAAGAACGTGTCTGGCCACACAAAGGACTACCATGAACGTTCATCCCCTTGCCACTGCTTTTCAGCCAGCGCCAGATGAGCTCGCCTCAATTGCTTCGCTACTTTAGCCAATGCTCGATGATGCTCCTCGACGGAATCACTCGCAACGAGGACTCGTCCTCGAGCATTTTGTAATCTCCGTTTTATATTTCGTGCACGTACAATACGATTGAAGCTTCATTTCTTGTTAGTATCGTTAAGCGTGTTTTCCCCTGACGCAACAGGGAACATCGGGTACAGTGCGATTCTTATTAATCGAGCGGTTAGGTGTACGAAGGATTAACGTGACATACACGTAGCATTTCGTCTGTCATGGCGACCGACGTCGGCACTAATCAAGTTTGAAATTGAACGGAACCGATGCTCCTATCGTTGCGTCAGAAGGACGCAAGAAACCATAAGGAACCCATACACCTTACGATTTATCGTACAAGTTGTACAACTCTGTTTTCTTCTTTCGAATGAACATCCAAAACTATTTTTCTTCGCGATAAAAGATGTGTCTGTCTCGATGGAAATTGGATAATTCTCTTAATAATCATTGTCGCGTGAATACTGAATTTTTCAAGTGAAAACCTCCTCAGGCAGCGAATGAGTCTGATCCGTCACGCTCCGAGGTGAAACGCCGTTCGGGTAAACTCGGGTGAGCCGAGTTCAGCCGAGCAAGCGAGAAACAGACTGGTGAGCGATCGCCATTGGGTAAAGGTACCAGTTACCGGGCCCCACTCGGTTATTGAACACAAAAAAAAACTTATTTGAAACTAATAAAAATATCATGAAGTACCTAATGTAGTAGCTAATGAACTACTAATGAGTATACTAATGCTAATGAGGTACCTAATGAAGTATAACTTTATTTTGAAAAATAAAATTGATGTCTCCTCTTCGTGTATAAATCAAAAGTATTACAATTTTTAAAAAAACTTATTTTACGTCGCTTTTTTAACTGCTGTGGTTATTTCGCGACGGGACCTACAGTTTTTATAAGGTGGGTTCCGAACCACCTTGGGCACCACAGTTTAAAATGGCACATAGAATATTTCCAGAGGTGAAAAGCATTGCAATAATTTTGTTTAAGATATAGAAAACATCAGTTAAAAATCTTATTCGCGATTTTTCGTTTCTGATTCTAGAAAATGATTTTATTGTGCTGCGGCATAAAAAGTTAATTAATTAATTAATTTGTTATCACAAATTTCTTGTGTCCGGCAAATGTATCCAGAAAAATTTGATGATACAGAGAAAAGGTTGATGATCAATCGTCTATCAGAACTAGATTGCGGATCTTTATGCAAAATAAGGAGACAGGAGCCAAATAAAAATCGTATCGTTCTTTTAATTATACTATTAAATATTTTTTATTTTTTAAATTATTTGTTAAATTATAACATGTCCACTGCTTTAAATTGTACCTGCCCATTTTCGCCATAAATGCAGAAAATCCGCAATTTAATTATAACTGATGCAAAATAAATTATAGAATGGCTTGAAATTAATAAAAAAAACTTCCAAGTCTACACTAAATATCCGATAACTGCAGTAGCGCGGTATAACAAGTTGGGGCCTTGGGCAAAGTAGAATTTCGGGGCCCGCGAGGAAAAACGTAGAATTTGGATATTGGATCTCTAACCCTAACTAAATAACTTCATGAGAATTTGGATCTTGGATCTTGGTTTGTGTTCGGGGCCCCTTTTTGCTTGGGGCCCCGGGCATTTGCCCAAGTTGCGCATGGGGAAACGCGCCACTGGATAGCTGGTACGTTTACCCAAGAAGTTCTCACTTCGGTCTTATGCCACACAGTATAGGTCAGTTTTGGATTTCTTGAGTTTACTCAATATCCGTTTTAGGTCCAAATACGGTCGCGACTAAATTTCGTTATGATTCGTCGTACGCAGTAGCGCGTTGTAGCTAGTTGGGGCCTTGGGCAAAGTAGAATTTCGGGGCCCCAACTAAATAACTGTACGAGAAATTGTTACTAATATCTTTACGTTAATAGCTTTACGTAGAATTTGGATCTTGGTTCGTGTTCGGGGCCCAATTTTGCTTTGGGGCCCCGCGCATTTGCCCAAGCTGCCCATAGGGTAACGCGCCACTGGATAGCTGGTACGTTTACCCAAGAAGTTCTCACTTCGGTCTTATGCCACATAGCTAGGTCAGTTTTGGATTTCTTGAGTTTACTCAATATCCGTTTTAGATACGCAGTAGCGCGTTGTAGCTAGTTGGGGCCTTGGGCAAAGTAGAATTTCGGGGCCCCAACTAAATAACAGTACGAGAAATTGTTACTAATAACTTTACGTTAATAATAACTTGATGTTAACACTTTACCTACCGGAAGCCTATTAATAGGATTTTCAATAACTGTGCTGTACCAAAAGAAAGAATAGAAATTTTCTTTTGCATTGCAATCTTAAATATAACTATTAGATGACGTTATAGAGAGTGACATATTAGTCCACAATAAAAATTGCTGTTGCTATTGAAGGTGCCATTAAAAAATGTTTAGTCATGTACCATAGACTTTTCAAAATTATGCAACAGCCACCGGTCGGTAAAGTGTTAATAACTTTACGTAGAATTTTGATCTTGGTTTGTGTTTGGGGCCCGGGGCATTTGCCCGAGTTGCACATAGGGTAACGCGCCACTGGTCGTACGACAGAATGAACACCGTTCGACTAGCTTCGACAGATACGATTCGCGATTCGTCGTGACAGCTCCTCGCTGCGATGGATCGTGACGTGTACGGGTTCCTGTTCTCCTCCCGTGACAATATAAGCAGAGACAAAAGAAACGGGCGATGATCCCGTCGAATTCCCACGTTAGCAACTTTCGATGTCACCCGACTTGTAGAAAAGAACAAAAACAGAAAGAAAGAGAGAGACGAGAAAGAAGAGAGATAGGAAGAGAGACAGAAAGAGAGAGAGAGAGAGAAAGAGAGATCGTTCGTATGGTTCGGTCGGTTCAGCACACCCGTTAGAAAGTTGCCAGTCGCAGAAGTGGTAGAAGGCACAGCGGCGGTAGGCAGCGCATTACAAGAATAAAATTGTGAGAGGACTGTAAAGAATAAAACAAACTGCAAAGAAGAGTTCATGTCACGCCTAAAAAGTCGTACAAAGGGTGCCATGATGTAGCTTTCAATTTCTCTCTTTAATAGCATGACGATTACTTTGAACCATCATCGTTTCGTCGTTCGCAGGGAAAAAGCATACGTACGTACAGGAGGAACAGAAACGACCGCGTGCACGTGCGTTTGCCTTTTCTTTCTCGGTGGGCGGTGGAGATATACGTATATATATATACATACATATATCGTGGTAGTGAGTAAGTAAAAAAATAGTAAATAGTATAAGTAAATAGTAATAGTAAAATACAGAAGGTAGAGCAGCGGCAGCTGTGACAGTAGAGAATAATAATAAAAAAGGGTAGTAGAATAAAAATTCATTTGCTAAAGTCATAGTAACAATATAAATGCTGGCTTGTGGTCTGTGACGGCGTAACAATAGTAAAAAGAGAACAGGAAAAAAAGAGAATGGCAGTATAAATATAAAAAGTCGCAACGCGATGAAAAAAGTGAACGGTGAACAACAGTGAAAAAAGAATGGGGGGGGGGGCGGGGGGAAGATTCAAAGACGGGCTCGAAATCGCTATTGGGGAGATAATGAGGGAGGGGATTAGTCGCTGATGATTCACCAAATATACCGATGACAATGATGACACTAATCACAGCAGTAATAACCAGAATATAGTTACCAATAGATATAATGTACAATATAAATAGAGATGTAAACACACGGCTATCGATCTATGTACACATTATAATATACAAACTGAATCGAGACTCGACTATAGAAGCAGAGTCGCCAGATCAAGACTAATGTCCCCACTCTACGATGCTATTCCCCCCACACACTCCCCGCCGGCCCGGTCACGTGACGGGACAGGCGGGGAGTGCGTAACTCTTCCCCTCCATTCGTACTCCCTCCCCTCATCTGGCGACTCTGTACGGAGGCGAGATTCGCCGGTGGAGCGACCAATTAGAAATGTCTGAGAAGTCGGGAATGGATTATTTCCGTAGACAAAAACTACGGTGCAAACCGAAAGAAGCGATCTATATTTATTTACTGTTTTTATTGATGCAGCTCGCATGAAAATTGACTGGTACGAACGATAATAATTAGACAGCGGATTTGATTCGGAATTGAATATATTAACACATTACTCGAAAATAAATTTTTTACCATTTCAATATCACTCTCAACCTTACTGACAAAGTCGTAGGCGCGATTGTAATCTGTGATGAGTAGACTGCGGATCTTTATGCATTTATGAAGAAATTGGTTGGGTGAAATATAAAACAGTAAAAGCTTAGAAAAATTTAGGAATACTATAATGATGATTTCAATGTAACGAAGTCATTAAGGGGTGAAAATTTTTCTTTTATTCCTGCTTTCCACAATAAATGCAGAACATTTCTATTTTGCATAAAGATCCGCAGTCTGGTGATGAGACATGGTGCGCTATTAGGTCAACACAGCTGGTAATGATACAGTTTTGCAATTAATTGAAGATATCAAATATGTATATTTTGGAGATTAATATAAAATGTTTTCAAAATTCCAATTGTTAAACCAATTAATTGAATATCTACAATGGGAAGATTATGCGATCAGAATGAGTTTGGATTGGTGGACACCACCTGGTGGGGGGCGTTCACGCATACGAAAATCCAGGAGTAGCGTCGGCAAGGTAGATAGCGACATTAAAATGGTAAAACAATTTTCTTCGAGTCTCCAAAAATTCTTTTGATACAATGATCCTTTTAGCCAGAAAGGAACCTATTCTAAAAATTTCATTCAATTCGGTGCATGGACGCAATCGGAAGTCTGAAATTTATATTTAGCATGAAGATCCGCTGTCTGACGATCACTTGTAAAATCTTCGTCGGGATGAAATTAAGAATCGGTCGCGTCGCCGTCGAAACTCCCTATCTACCCACGTACAACTAGATTCGTGTAGATTCGAACTTTCCGAAACACTGTGAAACTACCGGCGAACATGTTCCCGAAGGAGATGGGAACATCGTTCCAGAACTATTCTGCGTCGATCGAAGCGATCCGTCTCTGGCACGTCTACGAATATCATGATTGTGTTTCCTCTTTGTGTAGAACTGTAGATACGGATGTTTAATGCTGTGTGTCACTGGCTCGGTGTGTCGAGGGTGGGAGATACTATTTTTCGGGGTAGACTTCTCTTTCGAGAGTTGATTTCTCAGTGTACTCGATCACCGTCGAAAAGTTTCAGCGGAATCGTCAGGTTTTCCAGGTGGTTCGGGAGAGTCCAGGTGAGATCGGTTCTGGCCGAGAACAAGGGAACGTTTTGCGGAACGATCGGAGGGAGAACAGAAGAAGGTGCGAAGATCTCGAGCAGCTGGGCGGCGACGAAATTTCGCGTGGCAAAACAGCCGAGAATTGGCGGCGATAGAGAGAAAGATAGATAGATAGATAGAGACAGAAAGAAAAGGAGAAAGTGAATAGAGAAAGTGATAGAAATAAAATAGGAGCTAAAACTCTGTATCAAGAGGTGGAGAAGAGAGAAGCTTGTAGAACGGTGCGAGATTTGGCGCCCGGGGAAATGGCGCAGCGGTGAGAGAGATCTTTCAGCGACTCGACAAAATGCACAGTGTATCGAATGACCATTCTTGGTGGTAAACAAGTGATATTCTTCTTTGGGAATGTTAACTGACCATTGTACCCATAATCATTCGTTTAATAACGATATAAGCGTAGAAATCAATACGTGAAAACAATTTTTATATAGGTTACAAAGAAAATTGTGTCGGAGCTTATAAATAAGAATTGTTAAGCTTCTATGCACGATCTTCTATAGTAATATAGGTACATGTTTGCATTAACGTTCACAAAGTTCGTTAGTAGAGTCGTTTACAATAATTTTTCGACAGTTTTCTTTAGTTGACTTTAACAGAGCAGAACTAGCAAGTCTCGAAGAATTCCATCTCGAAATTTATTTTGCAAGAAGCTCAAACTATACAGAAGAGATTCTGACAAACATCAGCTGCTGACAAGTGCTATCCTGCCTGCCACAACTGTTCAAAGATTTCGTAACACTGATTACGATTTAATGGCAATGCTGTTGATTACTTTTGATCCTATCCCAAAAGACAAATTACCAAACTCCCAATCTAAATCCCAAAATACCACACTTAGTTGATAGCGACAGTGATATTAGCGAAGAATCTATTAATATTATTATTATATTTTTATATTTGTTGAAGGCTCTACATGTGTTAAATCCACGGACCAAAAATAACAGTTATACTAAAATTTTCTACGATAAAAATCATCAATAAAAAGCTGATTATTATTATTGAAATTTAAGATAGTGTACAGAAAATGTAAAGAAACAGATTCGATCGATTTTTATACTTTTACAACAATTACTAACAGTTATTAGTATAAAAAAAATTGGATCCTCCTCGATAACTGTTATCGATGAAGAAAAACTGTTTCGATTGCTCATAACAGTTATCGATGATCGAATTTCTTTTCACTTGTTCATATTAATTATTGATGAGACAATTCATTTCGGTTACTTATTTAATTATTGAGTTGTCAACTCTTTTTCGGATGGAGAAAGCCTGTGAAATTCATTGAGAAGGTTTCGTACAACAAGAGGAATCAACAGACCATAAGAACAACACAAAATCTGTTTCTTTGTCACATTAAATTTTGCTTGTAGCAATTAACTTTACGAATAAAAAATGTATGAAATAATTGATCGTCTACCACTTGAAAGTTGTACTATTTAATAATAACTGTTACACATTTCCTTCATCGATAACTGTTATGAGCAATCGAAATGAATTTCTCTCATTGATAACTGTTATGAACGATAGAAATAGATTTAACTCATTGAATACGTGTTTGAGCGATCGAAATAAATTTCTCTCATTGATAACTAGACTGCGGATCTTTATGCAAAATAAAAAATGTCTACGTCGATTCCCAGACACAGAGGTTACATAAAAATTTCATTCTTGTTTTAATTATTTTATTGAACTGGAACCAATACGTTGATGTCCTTAAATTTTTTAAATATGTCCACTTTTTGTAATAAATACATAAAATCCGCAGTCTATTGATAACTGTTACAAGTGATCGAATTACTGTCAACAACGTTTACCAACAAGAGAAAAAATCAGGTATTACGAATTTTCGGAAAAATTCCTTTACATTAACAATCTAGTGTTAAATCGAAAACATTTTCCAAGAATTGTTTTAAAGATCGACATCTCTTTACAACGTGCGTCTGATGTGTAGGTTTGTTTTTCCACCCAGAATGACCATTCGGTATACTGTAAAATGGCGTCCTCGAATTTCCGGCTCGAGCCAATTGGAAACGGACAAACATGTTCGAGTTCACGGTAGGAAGTAGCGAGATGTATGATAGAACGGCGTCGTCGATGCCGGCGATAGTTGCAGAGGCGGAAGTGGCTCGCAGAGTGCGGTGAAAAATGAACAACAATGGCCGCGGCGCGGTCTCCGGCTCGTAGTTAAAAAATCGCCGAAGCACTCTACTTCCTTGGCCTCCTGTTCGTCGACCGACGTTGCGCCGAAAGGCTGACACTCCAGGGGATAATTAAAGTTTGGCAAAGCTTGGCTCAAACAGGGGAGAAACAGGTACAGATAGAGAAAGGAGAGAGAGGTGATAGAAATAGTGACAGTAAGAGAGACAGGTAGATAGAAAGAGAGAGAGAGAGAGAGAGAAAGTGTGAGAGAGACTTGAGAGAAAGAGAGATCGGCTTACCTTTGGCGTTTTACGAAACAACACACTAATAAGAAGCGAGGATCATCGTCACGGAAGCGATCGCTTGACTGGCAATTCGGTTTAGAGGAAAAGAAAATCCTTCGAGAGTAAGACAGCGAGAGAGAGAGAGAGAGAGAGAGAGAAGAGAAAAAGAGAGAAGTTTTGCGATTGCTCGTCCCGCGTCATTCGTCGTGTAACTGAATTAAATGTTTCGAGAAGTGTGTCGAACGAGAAGACGCTCTTCGTGGTTATTTTCAGGATTGTTTCAGCGTGGAAACGATTGTAGTTCGCTTTGTATAAAATGAAGGAGAGGTTCTGCGTGAAACTTTCATCGGTATCTCCCGGACAGGCCGACGCTGGTTGTTGGAACGGTTTTTGATACGGACTAAGAGCATCAATGAAACGCGAGTCGTCTCAATGGAATTGTTTACCGCACGGATGGCGGACGAGCAGCCGCGTCACTGATCAAGACACAATCGAGCTGGCAGCTCGGCGTTCGACCGGGCTCTCCGGTCTGGAAGGAAATATTTAAAAGTTCAGATAATAAAGCGGCAGTGTAATTATACCCAGTCACCAAAAAAGTTCCCCGAAGAAGTGCGATACCTGCGTGCACCATTCCGGTTACCTTATCCGGGGTTTAGATTAGCATCGATCCTAGCATGTCCTTCGATCGAGGCGTCGAACAAATTAAACCCAGCCTCTTAGCGTCTCAACAAACTCGTCAAGCAAAAATGATATATAAATATATATATATATATATATATATATATATATATGTGTATATATAAAACAGAAACAATAGAAAGAAAGAAAGAACTGTACAACGTATGCCCCGTCGGAAGCTCGAGCTTGGGAAGCTTCAGCGGTTTCGTAAGAGATCGTGACTTAACAAGAACAAGAAAGGAAAATAAAAGGAGGAAAAAAGGCGTTTTCGCTTCACGATAACTGTTGGTCGTTCCCATTCGATTAGTACAGTCATATTAGCAGACAACGCGCGGACACCATCACAACAAACTTTCCACAAAAACGTTAATGTAAACCAGACAAAGAATTTCCGACGGATCGGTTAGGCTAGGGATTAATTTGAACATCGAATGTATCGCCCGCACCCTTGCTCAACAGGATCGGGGCCAACCGAGTGTACAATGCGTTAGGAGAGAGATAGTAGAGAGAGAGAGAGAGAGAGAAAAAAGAGAGACGTGTTGCGAGAATTTGTGTCTTCTCGGTGATTGGACGAGTATAAATCGTCGTACGAGACAGAACGAACTAACTACTACAATAACCATAGGAGTAAGTAAGAAGTGTAACGACCAATAGACAGGTAAAGGAGAGGAGCGATCGCGACTCTGTGACCTGGTCCCTGAACCTGGACCACGTTGTTCCACCAATTTCCTAATTGCATCATTCTGCCCATCAGAGAGAGAGAGAGAGAGAGAGAGATACACTCCTCGGCTTTTGCTCAACGATTCTCGCTGGTGGAACTCCGGACCAGCTTCAACGACCAGATGGACCATGTCACCGATTACTCTTTCAGGCCATAAAGTATATCTGGTGTAGTATTTTTTTCGGTCAAGGCTCGGTTATGTTTGTTGATGTGTTACCTTTCGTTAACTAGCTTGTCAGTGAACGGGTTTCGTGGTTGTCGCTTCATAATATCGCTCTCTGCCTCCTCGTAGGCAAGTGAGATGGCTGGCACCTGACGTCACATTATCAATAAGCTCAGTAACAACACGCCAACAAGTTAGATCAATGAATATCGTTTCGGGTGACCTTGGGGCAAGGATGCTGATCGTTTCGAGAACAAGAGGAACAATCAGATCGTTCGCCCGGAGGGGAAATCAATGTTCGCCCCATTATCGTTTGCGACGATCAGCATTCTTGCGGGCGTGTCATAATGATGAACAAACGTAGGATGGTAAGCAAAAAACAAAATAAGATAACTGAATCGATTTGGGACGATGAAGAGAGACAGAGAGAGAGAGGGAGGAAGGCTTCGAGGGATGTGTCCTGAGGAGACTTTTTGAGGTTAGGATCGCCACGCGACGATCTGTTTTCGACATCATCAAGCTTCGTTGTTCTGAACATGACTCTTATGCCTGGAAGAAATTTGTGAATCGTTACGCGAGGATTATGTCTCTTCGGGTTTATCCAGCCGCGGAGCTGATCTCAAAATATAGTAGACCTGGAGGTAGAAGTCGGAGAAAATTAGATCTTTGGTGTCCTAGAAAGTCTACTGGAACTGGCACGCCATCAATCTGGCCTACTGCGATTATCGGAGCTCTAGCTGGGCCTAGATACGATTGGGAAACCTAGGGAAAGAGTGTTCTCAGAAAGCAATGTGGTTTCGGGTCTGTTGCACAGAGAACCTTTCGTTGACGAGGTTGTCGAAGTCTGGGTTGCGGGGTTTCCTCTTCATGATATCGGACTCGGCGTGCTCGTACGCCAGGGAAATCGCTGGTATCTGGTAATCATTATTTCAGACATGAGATCCCGATAACGATCGTTATTCCATTATCACCGGGATCAAAGTATCGCTGAAAATGTCTTTATCGCTCAAGAGGAGTCGCAACGAATCCTCGAGAGATCCGATCCGGTCGAGGATCTGATCGAAGAATCGTTGGATCCCGTTCTATTTCTACCTGTTCGGTCGTTTCCGAGCGGAAACGATCGATATCGATCTACGAAGAGTTACACTCACCATGTCCGTTCCCAGATCGATGCACAGGATAGTGACAGTGCCGAGAGGTAGAGGGATGTCGCAAAGGATGAACGCCAGGAATGGTGAGATTTCGGGGATATTCGAGGTGAGGGTATACGCGATGGATTTCTTCAGGTTATCGAAGATCAACCGTCCCTCCTCGACGCCAGTCACGATCGAAGCGAAGTTGTCGTCGAGCAGAATCATGTCCGCGGCCTGCTTGGACACGTCCGAGCCCGCTATACCCATGGCGACACCGATGTCAGCTTTCTTCAGCGCCGGCGAGTCGTTCACACCGTCACCTGTCGGATTATGTCACGATTTAACACGTTTCACCAATTCTACTTCGCGATTATTATGTAGTAGGCTCTTGCATATGTATGGAATGATTTTAGAAATACTAACTAACATAGCTAGGCTATGAGTGGAAGGTATTCTACAACATGGGAATGGCAGTCTTGCGGAGTAAACGAAGAACACGATGAGCCAAGAAACAAGACGCTGCACAGTGGGCTGTATGCCCGATTTCAATGTTTAAAATTTTACATAAATTGTAAAATTTTTGTGGCTTCAGTTACCATTGTCTTATAGTTCTTAAAAAAAAGATAACAGCGAGTCAACGCACCAGTTACAGCGACGATAGCTCCCATCCGCTGGCAACCTTCGACAATGATGAGCTTCTGCTGTGGCGAGGTACGGGCGAACACAATTTCGGTGTGGTACCTGAGGATCTCGTCCAGTTGGTCGGAGTTCAGTTCTCTGAGTTCGGTTCCGTGGACGACGGCAGCCTTGGCCTCGCGAGGATTCACTTCGTTTACGGGGATGTTCAACCGTTTAGCAATGTCCTCGACGGTTTCGTTACCTGCGGTGAGTAAGATTTTAAACACGGTCTAACAAATATGTTTGTATTGTTTAAGTATCGAAGGGAACATTTTCGGGGACAAAGCATGTTCTAATTACGGTGATCGTATACAAAATGGCACGGCAAGGGGCGTAGGTCGTACAGATTGATAGAACCCTCTCGACGCCATCTTTATATCTATGTTTAGAACCGTCAGAAAAATATAAACTTGTAGAGGCTGGTTGGAGGAAAATAAGCAATTACGCCAATGAGTGGTCTAAAGCTACGGCGGCGTGGCGGCCACGTCTATTTTCATTGATGTTTCCAATAGAATTAACATGTTGACATCGGTGTACACAATTGAGTACATCGCTGGTCAATTTATCAAGGGTTTAACAGGCGAAGAATAGAGGCTAGAGAGAGAGAGAGAGAGATGGAGGATAATAACCTTCAGAGATGATGCCGACAGATTTGGCAATGGCTTTGGCAGTGATCGGATGGTCACCGGTTACCATGATGACCTTGATACCGGCTGACCGGCACTTGGCGACCGCGTCGGGCACCGCAGCCCTGGGCGGGTCAATCATCGACATCAGGCCCACAAAGCGGAGTCCGTCTACTGGGAAGTTCGGGTCGTCGCAGTTGAACTTGAAACCGATCGGGAACTTGTCGGACGGCAGTATGAAGTCACAGAAACCGAGCACACGTTCACCGAGTCCACCCAGTTCGAGGTAAGCATTGTTGAACGCTTCCTTCATCTCGTCGTCGAGCACCTTCTCCTTGCCACCGATGAAGATCGACGCGCAACGGTCCAGGATCCTCTCGGGTGCGCCCTTCATTACGAGCAAGTGTCTCGGGTCATCGGGATTGTCCGACTCGTGGATAGAGACCTGATACTTGTTGGTAGAGTTGAACGGGATCTCGCAGACTTTCTTGTTGCGTTTCCTGATGCCCATCACGTCGCCCAACGCCAATTCCATACACTTCAGGAGGGCAGCCTCGGATGCGTCGCCGTTCACGCCCTTCTGCAGAATCGGCAAGTGTTCCTGGCCAGCCTTGAACTCGGCTCGGTTGCAGAGTGTCGCGATCTTGGCCAACGCCTTGAATCCGGGGCTGGTACGGTCGTATTGCAATCCGGACTGATCCTCCGTGGTGTCGGCCTCGATGATCTGATTGTCGAACCACATGTGAGCGACGGTCATACGGTTCTGGGTGAGCGTGCCGGTCTTGTCCGAGCAGATGGTCGATGTCGATCCGAGTGTCTCGACAGCCTCCAGATTCTTCACCAAGCAATTCTTGGACGCCATACGTTTCGCGGTGAGGGTCAAGCACACGGTTACGGTCGCGAGCAAACCCTCCGGCACGTTCGCCACGATGATACCGATCAAGAAGATAACTGCGTCGAGCCAATGGTAAC
Source organism: Lasioglossum oenotherae (assembly GCA_028455765.1). Classification (NCBI taxonomy): domain Eukaryota; kingdom Metazoa; phylum Arthropoda; class Insecta; order Hymenoptera; family Halictidae; genus Lasioglossum; species Lasioglossum oenotherae. The sequence continues at coordinate 4,956,848 of CM052281.1, read as the reverse complement.
CGAGGATGAAAGCGATAACGAAGAACGTAACGCCGAGGAACACGGCCACACCGGTGATCAAGTGGATAAAGTGGTGGATCTCCTTAGCGATCGGCGTCTCGCCAGTGTCAAGTCCGGATGCTAAGCCAGCGATTCTTCCCATCACCGTTTGATCGCCGCAACAGATCACTACACCCTTCGCGGTGCCCTCAACAGCATTGGTCGAGAAGAACGCCAGATTCTTCGTTTCCAACGGGTTATCGTTCGTGAAATCTGGAGATCTCGATTGTGGCTCGGACTCGCCGGTCAGCGAGCTGTTGTCCACCTTGAAGCCTCGGGACTCGATGATCCGGATGTCCGCTGGTATACGATCGCCGAACTTCACCTCGACTACGTCACCGAGCACCAACTGCTCCGCCCTCAGGTCCAGCTTCTCGCCCTCTCTGATCACGGTCGCGAACTGCGGCACCATATTCTTGAACGACTCCATGATCTTGCTCGACTTGCTTTCCTGGTAATACGAGAATATGCCCGTCACTATCACCACCACCGCCAACACGATGCCCAGGAAAAGATTGTCGTCGCTCGGGTCCTCGCTGGTCGACGCCTGGATCGAGTACGCGACAAAACAGAGTACCGCGCCGATCCACAACAACAACGCGAAACCGCCGAACAGGTTCTTGCAGAATTTCACCCATTCCGGGGTCTGTTTCGGAGGGGTCAACGCGTTCGGCCCGTCCCTCTCCAGGTTTTCCTTTGCTTTCGCATAGCTGAGGCCCTGCAACAGAATCGGTTCGTCACAACATGTTTCGCACAGTACAATCAAAGAAAATCAAATAATCAACTTTCGTGGGAGACAGAAACTAATATACACCCCGCCATTGCAATTTTATATTCTTCCCAGTCCTTAAAATCTCAGCTCAAATTGCGACCGCAATTCCTGCAGGCAGAATTCCTCGTGAAGAGGGCAGCTCGGTCGCACTGAGAGCGAACCTAACCTCGCTTTAAGAGTAACATCGGGCGAAATCGTTACTGCCACTATTTTCAGATTTGTAAATATTTAAATTATTCAAAAAATATGAAACTTAAGATAAAATAAAATTCGGTTTTCCCTTCTATACCATTAAATAGCGCATTAGTATTACAAAATTTTGTAAGATGAATTATAATTAGCCAACCCTTAGCTATCATTTTCTAGAAAGATTATTTCTTACAAACGTCCTTTGTTCATAACACAACGTAAACAAGTTACGCTATGAACTGATGTACTATTTCATCTTCCAAATTTTCGCTTACAGATTCGCTTGTAATTAATTTCCTGCTGAATTTTTTCTTCAAAAAATGATTTATTTCGACATTTTGACGTAGTATGAACATAGTTTTCAATCGATATGAAGCAGTGACTTTTCCGACTTTTGTCAATGGCTCGTGACACTGTGCGGCGCGTACATCGAGGTCCCGGACGAAACTCTCTCCCTCGCCAACTTTACGTTAAACAAATCATCCCCACTAACAATAAGAGAGGTTGACCCGCTGATACTTACGTTCTCGGGGTGCGTATGAAATCTTTGATACAGTTCCTCGGGTGAGACTTTGTGGAAGTCAATGTCCAACTCCTGTTTCAAGTCGTCTAAATTGTCCGCCTTCCGCTTGGGGTTCTTCCGCCGCGACTGTTCAACAGACAAAGATGATTAAGTTAGTTGATTACCGAGACAGACGTACACATGTTAGAGGGTTCCTCGAGGATGTGGAGGATCAAGGAAGAGGACAACGTTTAAGTACGAATTGAGGATGTTAGAATGCTGGTTAGCTCTGAAGACCTTGGAACCTTGGACGATCAATTCTTTTCAAAGAGAATGCTGATCGGCACTTTGCTGGTGAAGGGATTATTGAAAGAATTTGGGTGAAGGATTGTTAAAGCTCTCTTTTAATTACACTGTCCAACAAATTTCAACTTTTTTCATGATTTCAATATACTGTTGGGTCCTTCTTATAGAGTTTTTTTGCGCTGATTCCGAATCTGTCCTTAATTTTTCTCCTATACGCACAGTTTTTGAAAAACATGGCTTTGAAAAAAACAACATATTTTTCAACATTAAACAAATATTGTGATGTTATTATAAAAGATGGAGTTATTATAAAGGATGGGTTTTCAAGATAAAAGTCTGCTCTATCGCGTGGTATAGTTCGATTTTCCGCTGGACCCTTACTTTCTGAGATAAACTGAAAAATATCCTGAAAAATTGGTGCAAAAGTGGTGTCTCTCCGTCTTTAATCATTGTATAAACATGTTTAAACAATCATAATGCATTGATACTGGATATCACTGTATTCGGGAAAGTCTACAGAATCTTTTGCTGTGAAGAACAATTCAATATCTTTTATAATAACATCACAATATTTGTTTAATGTTGAAAAATATGTTGTTTTTTTTCAAAGCCATGTTTTTCAAAAACTGTGCGTATAGGAGAAAAATTAAGGACAGATTCGGAATCAGCGCAAAAAAACTCTATGAGAAGGACCCAACAGCATATTAAAATCAAATTTGTTGTTGGACAGTGTTGTCAATCTCAGGAATGTTGATTTCACCGAAGACCATCGAGGGAAAATAGTGTTGGAGTGTAAAGCACGCATGCATAATTACTACAAAGCTACTATTCAAAGCGGCAACTACGGTAAACTACGAGCTTCTCGTTAGAAATATTAATTGTTCGTTTACACCGTTGACCAGTGTCTTCCTAGTAGCTCGATTGTATTTCAAGACGGGTACTTAATCGTTTAGTAATTGTAGATCTCATCTGAGAATGTTATTCAGAGGTTGAGTGGTGAAGGAACTACACCGGATTAGTAGGAAACGTGTCAACACCCGTTCCCCTGTTCGCAAGATGATTATTCACGAGAATGGAAACGTAGATGGCGAATGGAGATTGGGCGGATGAAGCGGGAAGGCGCGTTATTAATAGCTCGGTTGAATTATAGTATTTACGGTTCCTCCGACGATCGTTATTAATTAAAGGATCGTTATTTCGTACCGGGAACGCCGGGTAATCACCAAGGGACCCGTTAAACGTACATTTAGACGGTAATCCTGTGAATTCTGTGCCCGATATCAGTCAATTATCTGGAATTAACGTGTCACAAACGAGCAAGCAAGCGACAGTCGAGGAGCGATGTCTCCTTTCCAGGATTAAATGGGCAGGATCAGCGATCAAGGTGCGCCGGTAATGTTAGTGAAAGGTGTAATCAAGAACAGTGGTCACTAGAGGTTAATAGACCACGAAAAAAGCTCTTTTGAGGAGATGGAAGATAACTGAAAAGAAAGAAGAAGCGTTAATATCGAGTTCAGGAGACTTCCCAGTGCTCGAAGGATGTGTGACAAATTTCTAAATACGGATGTACAAAGTATTCGTACATCTTTTAAACACGAATAACTTTTTCGTCCGTTTTTTTTTAAATGTATATATATAACTTATATTTAAAGCTATCAAAGGCACCTTCTACAGTTTCATTGCAAATTCATTCAAACAATTTCGTTTCTTTACTCTTTCCTTCGCTATCGTGACCAATAACAATTTAAACAAAAATATATACAGTTAGAATAACATTTTTATGAATGGACCAAACGACTTTAATTTATCTGCGAGGCTAGAAGAATTTAGTTTAGTGAATGACGTCTAAGAAATATGTTGAAAAAATGCATTTGGTCGTAATTGTGAAAGACAATACTGAAAATTGATTTTTACGACTTTTTTAGCTGGGCCAATAACGAAAATTTAAAAGATCGTATAAATTATACACGCTCCGAAAATTTCGTTGAAATTGGTTAATTGGTTCACGAGTTATGAACGATTAAAAGTGGCGAAAAGCCAAAAATCTTGAAAAATTGCGATCTTTACCACTTTTGATCGTTCATAACTCGTGAACCAATTAACCAATTTCAATGAAATTTTCGGTGCGTATATAATTTATACAAGTTAAACTAATTCTTCTAGTTTTACTGAGAAATTGAAGTCGTTTGGTCCATTCATAAAAACGTTATACTGATGTACAGTGCGTGTGATCAGTAAACTGCGGATTTGATGCATTTATGACAAAAATGGTTACGTACAATTTAAAACAGAGGAAATATTAAAAAGATTAAGGCCACCAGTGTGCGAGTTTCACCTTAATAAGATAATTAAAAGAAGTATGAAATTTTAATTAGACTCCTGTCTCTTGCAATCAATGCATCATTCTTTATTTTGCATAAATATCCGCAGTCTAGTGATCAGTTTTGCTCCTAACTGTATACACATTAGCTAGTACATAAACTAATCCTTCAGACATCAGAAACGTCCTCGTTTTCCTGAATCCATCGACTTATACGAACTGTTATAATTTTGTGCTATTGTCTTTTTACAAATTACATGTCAAATATACTTGGTTATAATAATAACCAAGTGCAAAAATGAACTACAAATAAATAATGAATAATCCTTCTAACGTCTCGAAAAGGCTCAAGCTGTTATAGGTCCAATTTCGAAAAAGTTATTCGTTTTTAGAAGGTGTACGAATACTTTGTACACCCACTGTAGGTGGAGAGTGGAAAAAGTATCGTGAAAAGATTTGTTAGTATATTTAGACGAATAGCCTTCACCGAAAAGAAAATTACTCGTTCAAAGAGGACTTACGAGAGAGAGAGAGAGAAAGAGAGAGAGATCAGATAAAAAGCAGAAGGCTCCTGAAAATTTCGCAGGACCTTCGCGAAAGTGAATCCTCGTGGAGAGTGGAAATAATGATGCGAAAAGATTTGTTAGAAAATATTCGATAATTAATTAGTCGAATAGTTTAGTATATTTAGACGAATAGCCTTCACCGAGAAGAAAATTACTCGTTCTAAGGGGACTTACGAGAAAGAGATTAGATAAAAAGCAGACGAGGAAGGTTGCTGACAATTTCGCAGGACCTTCGCGAAAGTGAATCCTCGTGGAGAGTGGAAAAAGTATCGTGGAAAGATTTGTTAGTATATTTAGACACATAGCCTTCACCGAGAAGAAAATTACTCATTCAAACATGACTTACGAGAGAGAGAGAGAGAGAGAGAGAGAGAGAGAGAGAGAGAGAGAGAGAGATTAGATAAAAAGCAGAAGAGGAAGGCTGCTGAAAATTTCGCAGGATCTGCCGGAAAGTGAATCCTCATGGAGAATAGAAAAAGAGTTGCGAAAAGATTTGTTAGTACATTTAGACGAATAGCCTTCACCGAAAAGAAAATTACTCGTTCAAAGAGGACTTACTCGTTCAAAGATGAGATAAAAAGCGGAAGAGGAAGGCTGCTGAAAATTTCGCAGAATCTTCCGGAAAGTGAATCCTCGTGGAGAAAAGAAAAAGAGTTGCGAAAAGATTTGTTAGGAAAGATTCGAGATAGTAGGTTCGCAATGATCTCAGAAGATCAGCTTAGTATCCAGCCGTCACCGAAGGAAATGACTCAAGAGAATCACTTACGGAAGAGGAAGAGTCCTGGACAAAGCAAGTCGACAGAAGAAAATAGAAAACCGAGAGTAGAGGAACATCCTCGCGAAGATCGATTAGAAGCGATAGCGTTAGAAGTGTCGTTAGTCTACGAAAGGAAGAATGATTAGTACCCCGAAGAATCACCAGAGACAAGATTTCATCGACATGAAAACGCTTATAGAACGTTCGTAGATACGAGCGATCTATCACCAACGAAGCAAGCACCCAATAAAATTGCGATTGTAAGTCGCCGCGGGGACCGGAAGTCCTCCGCAGAATACCTTGAACATCCCGTCTGCCATAATGTTGTCGTCGCGAATTTTAGGTAACGTCGCGACCCTGTACGAGTCTGAGCGGCCATGCTGTAAAAAATGTATGACAAAAAAAACGTGAGACATATGAAATGACTACAAAAAAAAAAAAATAGAAAATAAATCGGTACGATAGATCATGGTGGAAAGTATTCAGAAAGAAAAAGGAAAGATCACAGTAAATACACTTGTTCGACGGGCTCGGGCGGAAGTGCCATGAGTCAGGGGCACGATCTAAGAATGGTAATTAATGAATGACTCGTTTACTCCACGTTCCACTGCTAGATAAGATCGTATCTCCAACCGTTCAAGCTGATTTGATTCAACCGTTCATTTCACGCATTTATGACAAAAATCGGCATGTAGAATTCAAACCAGCGAACGAATTAAGAAGATTTAAGGACGTCTGTGTATTAATTTCAGCTTAACAAGACGATTAAAAGAAGGGAGAAATTTCTATTTCGCTCCTGTGTCTTGCAATCATTTTTCATTTTGTATAAAGACCGCAGTCTAGTTATTAATGAACAGATTTTATGCATTTATGACAATAATGGACACGTACAATTTAAAGCACCGGACGAATTAAGTAGGTTTAAGGACGACTGTGTCTTGCAATCATTTTTTATTTTGTATAAAGACCGCAGTCTAGTTATTAGTGAGCAGATTTTATGCATTTATGACAAAAACGAGTAGGTGCAATTTGAAACAGTAAAAACATTGGAAGATTTTCAAGATCATTTTAGATTATTTTTGTCATATTAACAGTAAATGATAAAGATGCTTTCAATTACTGTTTAATTACTGGACTGCGGATGTTTATGCATTTTCCAATTTTTGTAGACAAATTTTCAGCAAGTGGAATGTAATAATTTCTATGTTTAATGTAAGCAGCCTTTGTAGATGCAAAATAAATAAAAATTGCACAAAATTCTGTCGAATTAGATATTTTATCCGTATTCGAAGATTATCATAAGCAATAAAAGCATAAAGATCCTCAGTCTATTAGTTACTATAGTAAAGCCCGGTAGGTTTAGTATTAACGAAGAAAATAAATTTCTATCTCATTCCAATTTGTTGCAAATGAGGGAGAAATATTTTTATTTTGCGGATCTTTGCGCATTTGAAATAGCGTTTGCAAAATTTTTCGCTCTGTAAAATGTAATATAATATGCTTTTTGATGTTGGCGTATCGAGAAGATGCAACGCTATTCTCGGGGAGATTTAAGGTAGTTATTTCGAGTCGATAATTCGTGAATTGATTCTGCGGTTACGACGCCGTTGAACGTTCGTGGACCAGCGGTAAATCTGGAACGCGTTCGGCCGACCGGCCGACCTTCTCAACACACGTGGGCAGCGTAAAACGAACACGTGAGACCGCGGTGCAGTCGGAAGCCTAATTTTCAAGAGCGACCTCGCCAGTAGCGCTCGGCTCGCTCGCTCGTTTGTATAACGACCGCTTCCGGTGCCGTTTCAATGGAGGCGTATCGCTGAAATCGCTCCACGGAATCCCGTAATCGAGGCTATCCTTGAACGAACCACCATGGCCCGCCGGCGCTAGATTTTCTCCCGCGAGAATCCAAAATTCCACCGGTCAACCATACCTCCGCACCAAACGCTGAACATACCGAGCACCGAAAGCAATTCGAATGTTTTCGCTTACACGAAAATGACAAGGTTCCGTTTCTGCTTGGGCTAAGAAATTTGATCTGCTTGGACAAAGAAATGTGTCGAATCAATTTTCATGCAAGCGACTTCCTCATTTCAATCATTGTAAGATATAGGCTTTTTTCTAATAAAATCTCTCGCGATCTATCTACTAAAATCTTCACATTTAACACATTTAACCACGGACCTGAAATAACAGTCATCCTAAAATTTTCTACGATAAAAATCATTCGTAAAAAGCTGATTAGTTAAGATAATGTACACAAAATATGTATAAGGAAAAATTTCTTTTTGGTTATAAATAACAGTTATTAGTGTCCAAAAAACTGGATCCTCCTCGATAACTGTTATCGATGAGAGGAGTTCATTTCGATCACTCATAACTAGACTGCGGATCTTTATATAAAATAAAAATGGTCAGCATCGATTGCAATAAATAGAAACTAAACCGAATGCCATTTCTTTCCTTAATGATTTTAATAGAGGAGAAATCATGTATTGACATCTTCAATTTTTACAGTTTTTCAATAACGTCATATTTTACGAACTGTTTTCTTATTGTCACGTTGCATTTTTCAGTGATTGAAAGATACCTTTATTTATTCTCATGTAAAATAAAAATTGTCTGCATTTATTGCAGGATACAGGAGCCACGTGCACATTAATCTTTGTTCTTAATAATTCGGTTCACCGTTCCGCATTTTGTCCACTTATTTCTACCAAAAACCTGTAAAATTCAGGGATATTTTTCGCATGAGCAAATTTCGTGGATGTATCAAAAGCGACGACTGTTTTTTAACAAAAAGTTGCTTGCGTTCGACTTTTAGACGGACAAAATCCGTAAACGGTTCCGTCGCTAAGGAGCACGGAACTTTCTGATCGACCGCATAATTTATAGCTCGGATATCGCTTCGGGGAGCACGAATTTTCCTCTCACTTCGGGGACCACTCTCGGTGATGGTTGACACGTGCGAACGATCTGCGAAACGAACCAACGGAAACGCCGGGGAATATTGGAAGGGTTGGTTCGGTACCTCGAAGGCCTTGGAAGGTCGACGACAATCAAGAAATTCGCGAGGGTCGCACCCCTCGTCTTCGAGAACGAAATTCATGGGCGAGATTAAAGACGATCGTCAACTCGGTGGGACGAATAAAAATTCTCTTTCGGAAGAATTGTTCTGTTCCAGGGGTTCGGGAACTTTTGACATTTTCTCCACCACATAAATAAGAATCGAACAGTGACTTCCATTGATATACGGACGATATAAAAAGATCGGTATCTTTTTTAATATTGGATTGTACGATTTGTACTTTTCTGAGAAGTTAGAGCAATTTATTCACTGCATGATGTAAAATGAGATTTTTAAAAGTTACGTTTTACAACTTTTTTATGTGGCTATATTGCAAATTTGAAAAATACTTTTCGTAGATCTGTGTCGATTTGTTATCCAAAAATAACAGTTATTCTAAAATTTTCTACGACAAAAATCATTAATAAAAAGTTAATTATTGTTGAGATTTATGATAACGAACAAATTTCCTTCATCAATAACTATTATGAGCGATCGAAATGGACTTCTCTCGTTGATAACTGTTATGAGCGATCGAAATCAATTTATCTCATCGAATAACTGTTATGAACGATCGAAATAAATTTATCTCATCGACAACTGTTATGAGCAGACAGCGGATCTTTATGCATTAATGAAGAAATTGCTTTGGCGAAATATAAAACAAAAGGATTAGAAAAATTCAAGTATATCGTGATGTTGTTTTTAATGTCACAATGTCATTAAGGGATGAAATCAATTTTTATTTTATTCCTGCTTCCCACAATGAATGCAGAACATTTTTATTTTGAATAAAGTTCCGCAGTCTGGTTATGAGCGCTCGAAATAAATTTATCGTATCTATAACTGTTATCAGCGATCGAAATGAACTTCTGTCATCGAATAACTGTTATGAGCGATCGAAATCGTTTTCTCCAACTGTATAAGTCATCGTATAACTGTTACAAGTGATCGAAATGAATTTCTCTCAAAGGTAACTTTTAGCAACATGAGAAAAAATTTTCGATTACTTATAATGCTTATTTGCAACCAATACGATTTTAGTCGGTGAAATACTTGTTATTCTATGACGTTTTTTCTTTTTGGTTATAACTAGACTGCTGATGATTATGCAAAATAAAAATTTTTGCATTGATTGCAAGACACAGGAGCCAAACAGAAATTTCTTTCTTCTTTTAATCGTCTTACTAAGCTGAAACGAATAAACTGATGTCGTTAAGCCTTCGTAATTCGTCCACTGCTTTAAACTGCACGTGTCAATTTTTGTCATAAATGCATAAAATCCGCAGTCTAGTTATAATATTTATGGTGCCTGATGTCGATTATATGCATCGTGAAAATTTCATCGAAATCAATGCAAACTAGGTCCTCGAATAAGTGTCCGGAGATTCATGGACGAGAGTGTACGGTATTAAATTCGACGAAATGACGTTCCACGCGAGTTTAGCAACTATTTGAATCGGAAATTCGAATGAACAAGAACTATAAAACTGGGTAGCCACGTGACCAGCGCTTGCTGCGCAGGCTGTAATTATTAATTTTTCAAGCGGAACGAATTGATCGACGTCTCCTAGGTAACTATTCAACCGAAAAGTTGCATCCCCGTGCAAGATTCGCCGTGCACAATGGCTCGGCTGAGTATCGATCGGCTCTCTCAGGCACGTGTGCGCGCGATGCGATAATTGTCACTCGTCGCGGCCGAAGATTTTGCCAGCCGCAGTGCAGTAAATTGTCTCGACCTCTCGGAACACGGTGACTCCAATCTTGAACGTGTCGCGGAAATAAGTGAAATTGATTGGCGCGGGGCCAGTGGTTCTCTCGCGGCCCTTTCCGCGTTGCGAACTTTATTCCACGCGCTGCAGCCGCCATTACCGAACCGGGATCGTCCGTTGCCGAATCGCGGACATCGAACATGGAAATTTATCGCTCCACTGCGGATCCTCCGGCTCGTTTATGGCTCGTAAAACACTTCCAAACGATAACAGAACATCCCCTTAACGTTTCCGAACCATTTTTGCCAACGAGAATCACTCCCGCGGCACATAACATTCTGTTGACTTCCGTTTCTCTATACAGGCTGTCCTAAAAATTAAATGTTGCTTTCTATCGATCGTATATTTGCTGATAAAAGATTTATTAATGCTCTCGGCGCACTGGTTCGATCAATTTTTACTTCATAGCAATTTCGCAATTTATCAGATTCCAATTTCGACGTTTCGATCTATGTTTAGATCATTTTCAAGAACATTAATCATTGCGTCTGTGAATTACTAAACGAAATAATATTGTATCGACTATTACCATCAGTAAATTAAACATTGAATATCTAATTATGTACTCTGTTACTCACATTTGCTCAATGAAATAATTTTAAGGATGTTCTGGAGGTATATAAAAACGCAACAGAATTTTTGAAAATTCGACAAGATATAATTCTTACTAAATTAATGCAATTACCAAAGTTTGGGTTCGATTCACTGCACCGTTTAAGAATTATAGCAACTTAAAGTTTGCGCATTTTAACACGTCTTTTTATGGAGAATTCATAAAATTCCACTTCAAACCCTATTTAAACCTTGAAGAAACGCAACTAGAAACTCCTGTTTCTTTTTATATATAGTAAAAATTATGTAATTAATTACGTTCAAAATTTATTAGGATTCGCTAAACAGTTACAAAGCAAACAATTATAAACTGTTACGAAACGCCAAATTTATCGTCTTGTCATTCTTATTTGTCGTGTTTATTATCTTGAAGTTCAAATCAGAGGGTACATTTATTCGCAAAAGTCACTTACAATTTTTTATATTGGTTTGACAAATAAGTTCGTTCGGTTTTTTAGGCTGGATTATACCACAAAAACCGAACGAACTTATTTGCCAACCCAATAATATGAAGACAATTTGATTAAAAAATAAATATAACATGAAATTCACTAATTAAACGAAAGCTTTTTAAATTAATGTATTTTTTCAATGCAAAATATACTCGTGAATGGCTTTCATTGCCAATATATTGATGGATTTCGAATTTCTTGTAGTTTTGTCTCCCATTGTACCTCCAGAACATCCTGAAATGGAAATTATTTCATACTTTTCAGTGCATTTTTCTAGTGCGTTTTTTCGAAGTCGGTTTATTTTTTTTTATAAAATTCTTTTTGGTCAGCTAGATCGGGGCAAAGTCGCGAGTCGGTCGTACAGGAAAAATGAAACGGAAGACGCGAATAGTCCCGAAAAGTATTCGGACCGAGAGGACGGACGTAGGTCCGCGACGAATCGCGGATAGACAGAGGGAGAAAGAGAGAGAGAAAAGCTAGTTCTCTATTGATCCAAATGATATAGACACAAAGGTATGCGCGACCGTTCGTCGACGATTTTAACGAGCGGTGTGTGTCGTCGGCAGTTCTCGTTCCGTCGAAATAAATTGCTTCGGATAAGCGGTGTGTCATGCCCTCAGGATGCGCCGCATGACCGACATTTTAATGGGCCGCTCGCAGGGATTTCGATTTTCCGATTCGTTCGGTCCGACGTGGGCTAAACGTCCAATAATCCGGTAAACATCGTCTACACAGGTTCTCCTGTATAATTACTTTTTCTATTTTCATCGCCCGGAAACGGTAAACCGATAAAAGTGCCGCCGTCAGATTGCTACGGAAGGAATGCATAATCGTTTTTTATACGCAGCTCGGAGATACGAACGACCGGTGCCTGTAGGATAGCCTTACAATTAAACTGTTTACATGTAGCGATGGGATCTGAATCACTTCGAATCGCTTCGATTCAATATTTGCGACGAAATATTCGGATCACTTGCATCCAGGGACCAAAACTAACAGTTATTCTGAAATTTTCGACGATAAAAATCATTACTAAGAAGTTTATTATTATTTAAATCCAAGATAATCTACTCAAAATATCAAGAATAAAATTCGAAGAACAAAATCATTAAAAAATATTTTTATACTTTTTGGTTACTGGTAACAGCTGTCAGTATCCAAGAAATTGGATCCTCCTCGATAACTGTTATCGATTAAGAAAAACTGTTTCGATTGCTCAAAGCAGTTATCGGTGAGAGAAGTTCATTTCGATCGCTCGTAACTGGACTGCGGATCTTTATGGAAAATAAAAAATATCTGCATCGATTCCAAGACACAGAAGCACAAATTACTTTCTTCTTCTAATTATTTTATTAAACAGGAATTAATATGCTGATGTTCTCTTCAATTTTTTTCAATGTCAACGTTTTAAAAAATGTGAAGTTTGTTTCTCGATCGGAATTGAAATATAAGAATTTATGATTTCGGCGCCAGGCTCGATCAATTCTAAACATACACCAAATGTGCAATTATTTAAATTAAATTAATTAATAAGTTTTAAAAAATGTATGACAAGCTGGACAGAACCAACCGCGACAGGTTTAGTACGTTTGGAAAATAGAGAAACTGGACGAGTGGGAAGAACTGACCGAAAGATTCGCGATCCACGAGGCACGGATCATTCAATGATAAACGACGCTCGACGCTCTCTGCCCGCGTAACCAGGAAAGGCGGCGGCGATCCTCGCCGGTTTATAGTCTTAACCCTGGCTCTCGTCTAACTCGCTGAATAATTCGCGGTAATTCAATATTCCAATGCGGACGGTGGTTGAATTAAGCGGAGTCCGGCCAGTGCAGTGGCGGGAACGTTCGCTGGAATGCGTTTATGATTAGATAAAAACGGCCGAGACCGTGTCGACGAGAGCCTCACAAGCTGATCGAACAGGCTCGTAAAAACTCGAGTAATTCTGTTTGCCGTGTGTATATATGTAGCGTGTACGGATAAACGTGGTACACATCTCGCACGTTGTTTCATCCAATGGTTTGGAGCCTCGATTCCGAGGACAACACACCATGGCCTGGAATCTTGCTTTCTCGTGGCCGAAAGTCAATTTTTCGAGTTTCGTATAGTAACAACCCTTTAAAACATCCAAACACCAAATATTACTCGATTTAGATCAGGCCTGGCCAACACGCGGCCCGCCGGGCGATCTTATATTTCTATTAAAACTTTTGTTTCTCGTTGTATGTATACAAAAGTATGAATTGCATGTGTCATTGTTATAATGCGACGTATAACAACAAAGGTTTATTCATTTTGTATTTGTAGCACATTTTTTAAAAGCATGTTTACCCAAAGTACAGTTCGCTGTAACGTTACGCGTCATTAGAGTGGCCCGTGAAACCATTTGGGTTGGCCAGGCCTGATTTAGGTGATTCTGTGACGAGATATGGCGTTCCAAAAGACAAAATCATAAAATGTAACGCAAAATTAAACGTCCAATACACCAATTATACAATGTCGAATAAAAATACGTCTAATACACCAATTATAGAAAGTTGAATAAAAAGTAAAGTGACAACCCTTTAAAACACCCAAATCCAAAATATTACCTAATTTTTTTGATTCTGTGACGAGATATGACGTTCCAAAGACAAGATCATAAAATGCAACGTAAAATTAAACGTCCAATACATATAGAATATCGATAAACACGTTTCAACAATGGTTTTATATGTGCTAGCAGGTGTGCTTCAAGTATGAAATCCTGTTGTAAGCATTTTCTAATTCATATACGAACAACGTCGAATTTATAACAATTCGAACTTTGAGAAGGGTTTTGAAAGAACGATCAAAAGTGATAAGTAGACTGTGGATTTTATGCAGTTATGGTAAAAATGGGTAGGTGCAGTTTAAAATGGGAAAAAATATATAAAAAAGAACTTTTTAAAAACCAGGCTTACATTAAAATGCACTAAAAAGGAGGAAATAATTTTTTTGGGCATTGGTGACTATAAATAAAAGCGTGGAGCGCTGAACTATATTGACGTATTTCTTCGTGGGCGCTCCACGCTTTTATTTACAGTCACGGAAGTATAAAAATTTCATTACCGAACTCTGAGAATCATAAAAAAGATGACTGAATCGTTGGTTATCTTTAAATATTAGTAACTACAAAAATGTATATAGTACAAAAATGAATTTCTCCTAAAAGTATACCCTATACTTAGCTAAGAGAAATTCTATAAATCAAAAATCTGTATGTGTATGTAAATAAGGTAAAAATTACTAATAGGTGAATTCGTTGAGAAATGAAAGGGGGTTAACGGAAATTCAAACTTCCGACAAATTTCAGAGCTTAATGGGAAAACGAATGATGGGAGATTGTTTCTCAGATATTCAACTAACTCAAGCCACAAAAATTTTGCGATTCATGACAAATTTTTAAGATTGAATTTTGACCGCTGAAATCGGTCAAATACCCCACTGTGCAGTGTATCGATGCTTCGTACGAAGACGAAGAAATGTTCTTAGTGGAGCAGCGTGCAGAGCGCGACGATGCGTTGCCTGGCCGCACGGTCGCGCGTAAACGCGACAATTCCGCGACATTATTATCTCTCGTTGATCGTCGCACGGTGCTCCCATCATTGAGGAAGCACGATTATGCAATTTCGTTACGTACGCACCTCGCGGACCGACGACACATGCACTGCGTCCAATCAACGAAATGGGGGACACAAATGGACACCTTTCGGCGGTAAGGTGGAACGAGTGCGCGGCGGTATAATATTGGGTCGTCAAGAAAGTAATTTCTCGGTATTTTAAGGCGAAACAGTGCGAAATTTTTGTTTGTTCAACCAATGAACTTTAAGGAATAAGATACAGTGTGTTTGATAAGAGAGTATACGGCGAAATTCGAAAACTGTTAGGGTTAGGGCATTGGAAACAAATACACATGTACTACGTGACATAAATCGCGATGCTTTATTATTAATAAGTTGTCCAGTCGCCTCCACTATTGACAATTGTTTGGCATACAATCAATGAATCGCTAATTAAAAAATGTTTGCATTGATTGTCAGACACAGGAGCCATATAAAAATTTCATTCTTCTTTTAATTATCTTGTTAAGGTGAAACTAATACACTGGCGGTTTTAAATCTTTTTAATACCTCCACTGTTTTAAATTGCACATACCCATTTTTGTCATAAATGCATAAAATCCGCAGTCTACTCATAAACTAATTATGAAGTTCGCCAATCTTCTGCAGTTTGCCCACAAAAAAAAACAGTTTTTTTCTTCGCTGTGACCGAGGTCGAACGACAACGGAGGCTTTCGATGCAAAGCGTCTATGTGGAAGGATCCCACTACTTACTCGCGTTAGAATCTACTCTCTACCAGTTTTCAGGAAAAAGTTACGCCGTACACGCTTCTGTCAAACACACATTGTATGTCCCTTTTGTTCGATGATCTTTTGCCAAAAAGAATAAATAAGAAAATATTCTATTGATTAAAGTTCAAGGCTTATCGTCGGATCAAAGTTAGATGATTGCGAATTACTTGTTCGCACAACACGACGATGCAGTTTAAACGCGACACAACTTCTGCTCCTGTTTTAAATGCCGGAGGTTGTACGAGAACGAGGACGCGCGAGAAAAGTACGTCTGAAGTTTCAATAGCTGACGCATTAGTCATTGATAAACCTGATAGCGGCTCCTATAGAAATCATATGCCGATGCAACTTTATTAATAGTCACCGCGCGAGGATCGTCCAACTCCTCCGCTTGTGGCGATTAATTCAACTCGACAGACATAGTGTTTTCGTTGCGATGCTAAAAATTCCAATTTTCGAAGTATTAATGATCATCATAAATTTTTAAATGTTTTCCGCGAAACGGTTCGATCGTTTATTACGAATTATAAAGCAACTTTGCTAATTGTCAAACAGAATCAACGTTTCGATCCCGGTTTGGATCTTTTTCAAGATTTATTTGAATCGCGTTTGTAAATATGTTGTTGTAATTTTGGAAAAAACAGAAATATTAGATGATTGATTATAAGAAAAATTGTTCATAAAGACACACTCGCTTGCTTTGGGGAAAATAAATTAATGACCATCTGAAGAAATTTATGTCATCGAATATTGCTGATAATCGTTTCGGGAATGTGTGAATTCATTGTTCAATTTCGTGCATCAAATAGAATAGAAAATACCCATACATGTCCTCGGACTGGTGTCATTTCCCGAATGTTTATTATTTAATTGTATTCTTGTAAGTATTTATTTATTAAAATTTTTATTTATTTCAAATCTGCAAATTTCAAAACTACCACTGGAAATAAGATTCTATTTCACACCACTTTTTCATAGTTCTTTCTAAAAATGCTACATATAAATTATGTTTAATATACTAAGACCATCGAAATTGCAGAAACAGTTTTTTGAAATATTAACAATTTTTTATGCTGTACGTTTATCATTTCTGACTGGTTTTTAAAAAAGTTCCTCGCTTCGCTGGTCAAGTTTTCCCCAAATTTTGATTTTTCTCCCATTCCCGGTCAATTTTGAAACAGAAGTTGGTGTGTTTAGAGTGGGAGTAATTTAAAACAGTGAAAATATTAGAAGAATCAAAGAATTTATTACAAAAGAAGACTAACTTCTATTTTTCTACGAGTCGCACATTTTTATTTTGCATAAAGCTCCGCTGGCTACTTACAAATAGACTGATCTGTATGCAAAATGAAAATGTTCTGCATTGATGTGGGAAGCAGGAACAACATAAAAATCGATTTAACGACTTTGTCGCATTAAAAACAACATCACGATGTTCTCGAATTTGTCGTGTTTTTTACTGCTTCATATTTCACCGAACCAAATTCTCCATAAAATCTGTGTGCAAAATGAAAATGTTCTGCATTGATTGTGTGAAGCAAAATAAAAATCGATTTAACGACTTTGTCGCATTAAAAACAACATCTATTTCACCGAACCAATTTCTCCATAAAATCTGTGTGCAAAATGAAAATGTCCTGCATTGATTGTGTGAAGCAAAATAAAAATCGATTTAACGACTTTGTCGCATTAAAAACAACATCTATTTCACCGAACCAATTTCTCCATAAAATCTGTACGCAAAATGAAAATGTTCTGCATAGATTGTGGTTTGTGTAACGACTTTGTCGCATTAAAAACAACATCGCACTATCAAATCTTTTTATACATGACCGAGCCAGTTTCTCCATAAATGCATAAAGATCCGCAGTGACCTGCTTGTAACAAATGTGGTTAACAGGTTTGCGTTTCGTACCGAAGCAAATGAAATGGTATCGAATGGATTCTAGTTGGACACGACGGTGTTCGAAACGGTCCGAAGAAACGCGAGTCGGAGTGGATTGCAGTAGAAACTAAACGGGGAATCGTGTGTCTTCGGCGGGGCCCTCGATCGATGAAGCGGTCAGGGGTGGAAGCTGAGGGGGCGACGCGGTCCGAGGAATCCTCGAAAATCCTGATCGATAGTCAAGGCTGTCGACGGCGCAGGCTAATCCAATATAGACCGCGATAAAGTCCGTAGGACGAATACGATCGACCTTATGCAAATTTCTGCGGCCAGGAGAGCGGGCGAGGGAGCGAGATAGATAGATAGGTTGAGAGAGAGAGAGAAAGAGAGAGAGAGAGAGGCGGGGGACGATTTGTACGTGTGCGCCGGACGCTCACAGCCGCATAGGTGCGCGCGCCTCGCCTCGGATTCGCGCCGGGACCGGAAGTGGTTGTCGGGCAGGAAAGCGTCGCGATAAGGCCGCGTCTCGAACACGCGGCCAACGGATCGACCCAGTGTTCATTTAGTAGATGAAAGCTGGTCTCGAGGTTCGAGCAAACGTTAAGCCGCGTGCACACTGCCCCGCGGTGTCTGACCTTGCGCTGTTTGCCCACTCGAGAATTGTCATCTGGACTGGACAAGTGAAATCGTTCCCACCGAACAATGGAACGGTGATGAAGTTGCTTAACCTTCCGGGTCTATTTTACGAGCGTCGACGACTTCGTTCGATTGCTCAATTAACACCAAACCTACCATCAGAGATGGGAAATAATCAACTAATACTTAAAAATGACTAATAGTCTGTTTGGATGTCAGTCACAGTAAAATAGTCATTAGTCAAAACTGTTTGATTCGTTAGTGATTACTAATTAATAATATTAATGTATGTTAATCGCACAATAGTGACTGGTGACAAAAGATTGATGGCTGATCATCAACTACTAATTAACTAATAAGCAATAGCTAACGATTCGGGAGAACTTATTTTCTTTTATTCCATCTTATAGCGGCTGGAAAAATACATTCGAATATGCTTAAGTCATTAACAAGATGGAATAAAAAAAGCAAGTTTTCTCTATAAAACATAACGATGACCTCGAAAAAACTGAAAAAATAGCCGGACAAATAAAAATTGTTCTTCTATGATATTCCTGCTTCGATACCATTTTAATTATGCAATAAATATGTTTTGCGTCATTAAAAATAGAGGAGATATTTAGGTGGACTTCTTCAGCTGAGAGACCCTGTATATTTGTCAGTATACTGCGGATCTTTATGCAAAATAAAAATGTTTTGTTTGCATTGACTGTGGGAAGCAGGAGTAACAGAAAAATTGATTTCATCCCTTAACGACCTTGTTACATTGAAAGCAACATTACAACATTGTTGAATTTTTTTAATCTTTTGCTATTTTATATATTTTTCACCCAAAGCAATTTCTTCATAAATGCATCAAGATCCGCTGTGTACTTATCAGCATTTTTGTCGTAACCTTTTAATAACGCCTTGAAAGACCTGTATGTTCATATAACATTTTATTCCTAATTTAGACCCATAGAAAATCCGGAACACCCTGTATATAGGTTCTCGTGAAAGAATGGCTTCGACGCTTGCCGAACAATCACACTACCTGTACATTTCAGTATTCAGACCTGAAGTATCTACCTGAAGATCGAAACCGAAGAACCGTGCTAGCTTATTCTGTGCCGGTGACTTCAGAGAATATTTGTTGAACCGCGTATATGACACCTTTCAAAATTTCGAAGAAAACTTATCGATACTGCAGAGATGCATTAAAGATTAGGGGATGATTTTACATAAAAGAATTAGTCGAAACAGGTGCACAGAGCAAGACTTCTCCGACGCTACCCGGTCACGTGACGCTTTTCGTCTCTCTCGTGCACGTGCCACAATGTCACGTGACTCATCCGGTACCGACAGAGAGAGAGAGAGGGTAACATTGTCCCCTTCTTTCATAACCGTTTCCTCAATTTCGAATGGTACAGTCTTAAAATTTATTATTTTTGTTCGTTGTTTGTTTTGTTTGTTGAAAAGTTGATGTAATTTCCCAATATATCCGATGAAGAAATTCGCGTGAAACAAAAAAAATTTTCAATTATTAGGTCGACTAAATTCGCGACCTTCCATTCATAATTCTTTTATCGTATCATTATGACCTCGTTCAGTGACCATTCCTTTTGCTCCAAAGCTCTGAATTTTGCGACTAATTTGATATTTTTTTTAACCAGGTGACCTGTTTCTCTGTCATGGCAATTTTCAAAAATTTCTTAGAGCTGCAGCGCTCTCTACACTTTTAAGTTTGACTGTCGCCATTTCTATCATGAGAGTGTAATTTAGTCAGAACTCCCTTAAGAAAGTTTTTGACAAGAAAATTTTCAAGCAACTTGTTAAAAAATTTGTCGGTGAAACACGAAATGGACGAGCATACAGCCCGTGAAAATTATTAAGAGAAGAAATCAATTTTTATATAACTCCGTTCGCTTGTAATCGATGCGGCCAATTTTTCTTTTTAATTTAACGCAATTTGAATCTGCAGGTAGAGATTATTGTCCAAGCAATAGAAAGAGAAGTCGGTGGCTCGTCGATTCGTGGAGATCCACTCCAGCGGAGATTACTTGGTCGATGCAGAAATTAGTTTCTCGTCATTGTTGCGAGCGATGCTGGGAACGGGGCGCATCTCGCTCACGCCCTAACCCTCGCAGGAGGGGTTGGGGACGCTGTGCTCGAGTGCCGCAGACGCAACCAAGAATTTCGTCGTGGCAGACACGACAAACCAAGCTTAATCGAGTTGCATAACAACCCCCCACCCCCTTGCATCCCTTGCGTTCGTGTGGAAAGGGTGTGGGTATCGTATCCCGGAAGGGATGCGCGACGGGTTAGCTCGAAATTCTAACGAAGTCTGTCCCGCTTAACCTAATTCGATTCTCCTCGAGAGAACGGGACTTCGTTTGCCGCGGAAAGACGTGGGTAGTTTCCGGGGGTAAAGGCGGAGGGTGTTGCGCGGGGGATGATGGATGAAAAGGTCCGCGCCGTCATTACGATTCTGCTAGAAACGCGGCGCTAATGGCGGCACACGGTAATGTGACAAGTTTCGGGAGGTGTTCCAGAAAAAGTTGCCCCGGGATTTCAAGAGGTTTCTTAGGGTGTGCCCGTTTCATCGGAATCACGCGACAACCCCCGGCTCGAGAGATTATGGCAGGTTCTTCCGAGTTCAGTGTTACTCGAGAGCGTCGTGAAATAATCTAGCTGGCTTCTACTCGGATAGTCATTCCCCTTATGTTTCAGCTCCTCAACAGGGAATAGCGCGACATGAAATTCTAGCCTCCCCGATCTGTGATTTGTAGATTCTCGGAGAGATTTTCCCCGCAGGGGGATTCCTGCAAGGGCCTTTGGAGAGTAACATCTCTACTGGCCTACCAGTGCCGAGAGTCTGAAACTGGAAGTGGCTTCGGCTACGAAAGGTCCCAGCAGTCGACCTAAACTGGTACCAAGGGGGCCGGGTGGCCCAGGGGCGTGTGCGTCGGGGGTGCCGAAGCTACTGGAGTACATGCCCTACACCCTGGCCGTGGATTGGACCATCGTTGTGGCAGTGGTTGATGGTTAAATGCTGGCTAGGAACCTCTCGAGGGCTCCGACGAGTGAGCTGCGTCCCAACAGCTCGGGTACCGACCTGCTGAGTCGGTAGAGCGAGGAAGGACGCTCGGCACCACCAGTTGTCCACTCTCAGGCCCTACAGCTGACGAGCATACTGGTAGTTCCTGCCCTATGTGGGGGAATGCGCTGACTGGGAGTGTATCCAAATTCCTCGCCCATGGGGGCCGTGTGGATAAACTTTTAGAGCAGGTGCCGCACGTTAAATAAATCCTGACGTATGGAAAGATTGTCCAACCCTTGTACACGTCATTCTTCAGTTGAAGATAAAGTAACAGATCGAGTCTCGCGAGTTATAATCCTCTGACGATTTTTACGAAAGTTCCGCGTCCTACGAACAACTCTTCGGAAGATCTTCGACCTAACAGAAAATAGAAGGGCGACGAGAAAATCATTTTACGCATCCGCAAAGTGATCATTGGGTTCGCGGAGAACTAGAATTACGGCAACATCTCATCATTTCTTCGATAACGACGCCGGTACCTCTGGAAATATTCCATGTGCCATTTAAACTGTGGTGCCCAAGGTGGCTCGGAAGCCACCTTGTAAAAACTGTAGGTCCCGTCGCGAAATAACCCTGGCAGTTAAAAAAACATTTCTTCATAGATGCACAAAGATCCACAGTCTAGTCTTAACCTTAAAGAGTAGAAATGTGCTGGAATATTTCACATTGTAACAGGTGTTATCTTTGCGCGATTTTTCCACCCGCTCGTTCGACTACTAGAAAATGAAAATGGAGCATTACAATCTCCGACTCGTTCGAACTGTTGAAGAAAGCAAATCGCAGTAATCTGCCATGATCAATGGCATAACATTCTCATTTTCTATACAAGATCCGCAGTCTGGTGGCCCACTGTGGCTCTTTCCGCGAACAAACGCGAATTGCGTTGGGAAGCTAACCGAACTGGAGACGGTGGATCGGAAATGCCACGAATGTCAGAGCAGTGTGCAGAGCCCGAAGCGTTCGTTGGGCGAGGGTGGTCGCGTGTCGCGGCCACATATTCTCTGCGACGCGACGCGCGTTGCACGAAGTTTGAGGCCGATGATTTAAATGAGCCCGGGGCCGTGTCCGCAGACGGAGACGCTTGTATCGATGGTACCGTACCATTCTGATCCAGAAACCGTTCCCCTCCGCCCCCGGATCTCGTCCCGACGCGTTCCGGTTTCCATTTCTCTCTTTTTCAGTCTCCGTTGCGGGTCGATGAGGACGGAGCCGTCGTCGGAGACGCGCATGCGACCTAGCCAGCTCGACACCCACCCCCATCACGGATCAATACCCAACCAGGCCACCTACTCTATCCCCCTCCTCTCTCTATCTCCTTCCTCCACTCTTTCCCTCTTTCCGCGCTGGTGCTCGAACACCATGCAATGCAGGTGCCGCCTGCGTATAGGGTGCACGCACGGGCGAACACGTCAGGACACCCTGGCGCCGACCAGGTGCAACGGATCTTCTAGGAAAGAACAGGAGTGGAATTGAGTCCGGGGAAAGAGGCAGTCAGGAGAAATGCAAAAACGGGGCCTTGATTGTCCTCGAGGACATTAGAGAGCGAGAAAAGGACTCTCAGACGTCCTAGACGTGTGGTTTCGTGGCACCTAACTTTCTACGCTCGACACGACAGGGACAGAGAGACGAAGACCTTTCTCGCTGGTACTCGATTCCTCGATGATTTGTCTATATGTATACCGTCCTCAACCGCCTTCCGACGTCCCAACGTCTAAGGCAGGGCGCTGCCTTAAACGGCGCTACCTTAAAGCTGCAACGGATCTCGATCTTTTCCTCCAGACTCCCAAACCTTCCTTCTAGCGATTGCCACGCGGCAGAATTGCTTAGCCCAGTTTCCCTTTTGTTCTCCCGACTCTCGAGAAGAGGACCGCGCGGTTCGGGGGTTCAACCGTGTCCGCACTTCACCGGAGAAGTTGCTGATTGGAATTAATTTACCTACTCGATCCTCCGCGCCCACTGTATTGTGTTCTGGCCACTTGCCGACACACGGAAGGCTCCGTTTCACCGCGCAACCAAAGAGTTTCTAATTGATCTCGATGGAGAGGATCGCGTTCTGGGCATTCATTCGCCTCTTTGCTTCGGGGAGAAATTTCTGCTGCGACGTTCTAGTCCTTCATGTTTAAGGGAGGCTCTGCTCGGGGATGAAACGAAAATGTTCAACGGATAACAGAAGATTTGTTCGAAATAATTTTGATAGAGAGGATCGTGTTGCAGGCATTCAATCGCATGAAATTCATTCGCTTCTTTGTTTCGGGGAGAAGTCTGCTGTGGCGTTCTAGTCCTTCAGTTTTAAGGGAGGCTCCGCTTGGGGGTGAAACGAATATGTTCAACGGGTAACAGAAGTTTTCTACGAAATCATTTTGATGGAGAGGATCGTCTTCCCGTAGTTGAAACCGTTCACTACTTCATCGGAGAAGTTTCCGGAGGAAATTCATTCGCATATTTGCTTCGAGGGAGAAGTCTCTGCTGTGGCGTTCTTGTCCTTCAGGTTTAGGGGAAGTTTAGCAAGATCATATTTGGAACAGCTCCGAGTGCAAAGGGGTTAACGAACAACCGGGGGCGAGGAGGGAAGAATTTGCGAAAAATTCGAAACGGGAAACACGAGAAGGTAATCCGCAAGCCCCATACACTTGGGGGTAAGTTTCAGGAAGCGTCGGGTTGCTAGCCATCAACGAATCCTCGTGCACAAACACACGGAGGAAGGGATTACTGATTGAGGGTGGCAGGGAACACAAACAGGGGGAAATCTTTCCTGTTGTATCCACAGAGGGCGCTGGGGCGCGTGCGCGCACGCACACGCCGCCGTGTAAGAACACGGTCCGATAGATTTCAATCAACGTGTATTAACCCCGTGTATGCTCACCGGGGAGAGAACCAATAAGAACGCAAACAGGAAATCTAATGCTCCTGTTTATAGACGTATCTGTAATTTCCGTGGTTGTTATACGATCGTACGATCTCTACGGGCGACTCGATGGAACTGATACTCTTGAGATTAGTATTTGTGCGTGTGTGTGTGCGAAACAGTGCTCCCCAAAGGGACTCGCCAGAGCGTAAATAGAATATATTCAGGTTTACTGTCCGTGCGGTTCTCTAGATAACCGGATCTACCCCTTAGGCGAGCCTATTCGATCCCTGAGACAAGGCCACTTGCAAGTATATGGTCGTTTTTTATTTATACGGTGGATCCCCATGACTTCTATTTACTATCGCCACTATCTTAGATTGATACCGTTCGGTCCGGTTGAAAAGTCACCCCTTCAGTTCCTTTGTCATTTCGAGAATGAGGTTCCATTTCACGAAGGTAGATTCATTTTCCTACGGCAGCTAAATTTTCTCTAAATAAACGTAGGGGTAAACTTTACTTTACCGGACTCAGAATTCGTGCCTTTCTCCTATAAAAGAAGTATCGATCCTGTAGGGTCACTGGTTCAGGAGTTATGCTTGCTTAAAGTTGAGCAATCTTCAGTGTTTTTGACAGGCCGCCGCCATATTAGTTTGTAGTGACGACTTACCTTGCCGCCTACCTAATCACCAACCAACTACCACCAAGCGGATCTGCTTGGTAAGCGGCGCGCGACACTACAAACCAATATGACGGCGTTCTTACCTGTCAAAAACACTGCAGATTGCTCAACTTTAAGCAAGCATAACTCCTGAACCGTTGGTCCTACAGGATCGAAACTTCGATCTGTACCAAGTACATACCAAATACGTGATAATGTATAGGAGAAAGGCACAAATTTTGAGTCCGTTAAAGTAAACAGCAGCCAAACGTATTTTACAAGCGTATTGATTTCTTATATCGCAGTTAAATGAATGATTATGGGTATAATTAGGGTAGATAAACATTTCCAAAGAAGAATATATGAATTTTTCATGTGAGTGGAGGTGGTTAGGTTAGAAAAGACACTTGGAGGGGCCTTGAGCGGCGTGAAAATAATGGAACGATTAAGAAAGGCATTTTCAACCCTCGCAGAAACGATCGACGAAAACGATGAATGCGAATTTAATTGGTTTCCCCTGTTTTCGTTGGACGATACAGACTCTCTCTCCCCATTCTCTCTGTAGCGTTTGCTTCTTTTATTTCCCTTCCGGCAAGCAACGCGAACCCGTCTCGTCTCCGCGCGTTTTTGTTCGCCGTTTTAACGACTTCTCCGCCGGCTTTCCTGTTTCTATGTCGACGAGGGGTAGTTGGAACCGCGGCCAACCAGGTCACCGAGCACTCTCGTCCTCGTTCGCGCACACGTAACCACCACGCGTCGACAGACAACAAGGACATCCATCGACGTCCTGGACTCGCTTTCCGCCGCTTTTTTTTCTACACGTTCTCCCCACTGGACCAGTTCAACCTTCCACTCGGCACGATATACAGCGAGGAGCAATATTTATTATTTATTCAGACAGGCTCCCGTAGATTTCGAGGAGCTCGTCGCAACTCGATGAACGTAAATCGAAAAATTACGTATATGAAAACGTCATACCTCCTAGTTGAACGTCATAACTCCTAATTGAACCGATGCACAGTGGTCTGTAAACTCGCTTTTCCTGGCCAAAAGTCTGTTCTTCAAGAATTTTTCGAGTAACAATCCTTCGAAGCTTTCAAATCCATATTATTATTCATTACAGATTATTCTATGCCGAGACATAACGTTCTAAAGAGAAACTCCGTAAAATACAGATGAAATGAAACGTTTAAAACAGTCTTTATTAGACAGCGGATCGTTATGCATTTATAGGAAAATTTAGTAGATGAAATTGAAAAAATTGTTGGAATATTTTTAATATTGAATATGTCAATACATCATTTATCCTCTACTCAAATTATTAACCCTTGTGTAGTCAACCAAATTGTATAGATTATTCAAAACCTTCCTGTATTTAACATGTCTGCACAAATTCTCATTATAAGACTATATTACTTAATTAATATAGTAGCGAGTAAAGAATGAACTCGGAGAAAGTTTGCAATATTTTTTAGAGGAACATTAACAAATTGTTGAAGGAAAATACAGAAAATGGGTATCCAGTTGACTATACAAGGAAGAAATTAATTAAAGGAAGAAATACCATCTATTTTTTGCAATCGATACAGACAATTTTTATTTTGGCTGCTCTTTACTTTACCGGACTCAAAATTTGTGCCTTTATCCTGTAAATTATGGTGTATGTGGTATGTAATCCAGTAGATTTGTACCTAGAGAATCTGCAGATCGAAGTTTCGATCCTGTAGAATTAATGGTTCAGGAGTTATACTTGTTTAAAGTTGAGCAATCTGCAGTGTTTTTGACAGGTAAGGGTGCTGCCATATTGGCTTATAGTGACGACCGCGAGCCGCTTACCGAGTAGAACTGCTAGGTGGTAGTTGGTGATTACGAACTAAGCGCGACCACTAGCGTGGTCGCGCTGTCAAAAGCACTTCGGATTAATCAACTTTAACCGAGCATAACTCCTGAACCATTGATCATACAGGATCGAAACTTCGATCTGCAGACGCCCCGGGCACAGATCTACTGGATTACATACCAAATACATCATAATTTATACGAGGAAGGCACTTTTCAGTCCGGTAAAGTAAAGTTTACCCTTCATTTTACATAAAGATCCGCGGTCTAGTCATCGTAGACTATCAAAATACAAGTTTGAATGGTTGTTTCATACGTGTCAGAAACATCTCGAGAACATTGTACAAATCTAGTAACAAATATGTTAAAATAATTCGTATCTACTGGAGCAGTCCAAGGTTCTTGACTAAAATATTGAATATATTTCTAGGTTAGTATTTTGGACTGGCGCAAAAGTGAGTCGGGAAAAAATACTGTACCTAGTAAATTATTATTAAATGTAACAGAGTCAATGTAATATAGAATCGAGTGTGCAAAGGTACTTAACTATATCTTTGTTTCTTGTTTTTTCGTTTTAGGAAATTGTTTTTTTAAGAGATTTAGTTTCACAAAACATATTCCTCGCAATGAATAATATTTTAAATCCCCTGATATAAAAGTTTTGTTATTTTTTGCTGTATGTGTGTCGTATTGGTACCAACTTGTTTTATTGAACCTCTAATTCAAAAATATTGACATGGTTTGGATTTAGTAGTCGTTTCAAGAAAAGAGTCACAACATAATAAATGTGGTAACTAATTTCTCGAAATGGTTTTGTTGGTTGAGCCAACACAATCTGCAAAGTAAACGTAGGGGATCTTGAACGTCAAAGTACCCGAATAAGGAAGCCGCTGAACGAATTCTCAGTTGAATTGGAACTCCTGAAATCAGGTTAACGGCGAGCAGTAGTTGCCAGAATACAATTATTCCAACAATACTCGCGGATTAACGAGAACAGAGAACGCGAAGAAATTCGAGGGAGCGTTCCGCGGCATTTCCCACGAACCTTTCTACCTCCTCGCTACCCCCGTCCAACCCCCACGAACACCCGCACGAGTCCTGAATATTAGATTCCGAGAATTCCCAAGTTTCATCGTAAATTCTCCCCCGGAACGAGCGAAGAAACTCGGGGAACCCGTTCGTTGGAGCTCGGGTGTCCCGAGCACGTGAGAAACGAGAGGGGAGAAATTGAATCATCCCCGAAACAACATGGCGGACCCGCCGGGATCGGAGTGAACGTGGTAGGACACTGTCCCTGGCCATTTCAAAGGTGGTCACTCAAAGGGTTGTTCGCAAAAATCACCCCTGAAACGTAAACTTCTTCTAACCCCTGCTAACTGATTAAAATTCTGAAGCGAAGCTACTTCGTAACTTCATTTTCGGTTTTGCTTCGTCTAAATATCTCAAGTAATAATTTTCTGAACATTTCTGAAGACATTAACTGGTTGAAATATAAAACAGTGAAAAGATTCAGACATCTCGAGGATCAAGAACAATTTCTTGTTCAACCTTTTAGCTACCGCACGCCACTGTAGCGACCACCATCGACGACATCTTTTTAGGGATTTGGGACACAGATCGAACAATGCTCTTGCGGACACTATTTCATAATTTCTTAGAAGAACAAGGAAGTTTACTAAAAATGTAGTAATCTCCTTCAGACATCTCGAGGATCAAGAACAATTCCATGTTCAACCTTTTAGCTACCGCGCGCCACTGTAGCGATGTTCGTCGGCGTCATATTTATGGGGATTCGGGACACAAATCTAAAAATTTTTGCGGACACTGTTTCATAATTTCTTAGAAGAACAAGGAAGTTTACTAGAAATGTAGTAGTCTCCTTCAGACATCCCGAGGATCAAGATCAATTTCTTGTTCAACCTTTTAGCTACCGCACGCCACTGTAGCGACCACCATCGACGACATCTTTTTAGGGATTCGGGACACAGATCGAACAATGCTCTTGCGGACACTATTTCATAATTTCTTAGAAGAGCAAGGAAGTTAACTAAAAAATGTAGTACTCTCCGTGCCTCACAAGAAGTCCCTCGAGACTTTCTCGCTCGCAGCCAATGGTTAGGCCGTGACCACACACTTTAGCCAATAAGGGTCCGTTTATACTGGAATATTTCCGACCAAACAGACATTTTTCAATGCATTTTAATGGAAGTGCATTCAATGGAAATGTACCAGTGGAATGACCCAATCGGACGGCTTGCCGCCGCATTCCTTTCGAATAGCTATCAGCAGACTTCTTGTGAGGCACGGAGAGTACCTCCTTCAAAGAGATGATGCCTAACATCAGTTGAAAGAACGTTTAGCTTTGCGAGAATCTTCTCCGCAGCTTCGTTCAGGAGTCATTCACGGAAAACACGGACCAACAGCTCTGTATATAGTCACGCTATGAGTCCCTGCGTACACCGAAATCTTTTTACGATCGATATTAAATTAAACCTATTTTTTAAACGAGCCGAAAGAACGCTGGCCTTATCGGCGTACCGGCAAAACGCCGATCGAAGAACAGAGCAGATTCCACCGCTTCTCCCGGCTCGGTTTCAATTACCTCTGTCCGCGCTTTCAGCGCGAACAGACATAGAATTCACTTTTACATATTTAATGGCGGAACGAGAGCGGCTTTCGCTTTACACTCGGCGATGAATGCGGGATCCGGCAAAGCGCGAAGTTTCGCTAAGTCCTCCTATTTTTAGCCGCCCCCCTTTCGCCCACTATCAAACACGCGGATATTATGTACAGGGTGAAACACCTAACGATTTCATAACGATGCCGAACAACAATTGTACGATCCGAAAAACGCCTAGCTGGATAAACGTGGGTAAACAGGCCCTATGCCATTTTTAAATTGTTTCTTCGATGCTAAACAATGTTCCACCCCTGAAACACCATTCTGTAAATGTTCAGATTTCTACCCCTTCATTTCAGACATTTTTCCAGAATTTTAAACTTAGTAAGGGTTAAAAAATAGCTTATCTTCAGGGGTGCTTTCTCTATGGGTAAACTAAACAATGTTCTTCGCCTGACACATCATTTTGTAAAAGTTCAGACTTCTACCCCTTCATTTCAGACATTTTTCCAGAATTTTAAACTTAGTAAGGGTTAAAAAATAGCTTATCTTCAGGGGTGCTTTCTCTATGGGTAAACTAAACAATGTTCTTCGCCTGACACATCATTTTGTAAAAGTTCAGACTTCTACCCCTTCATTTCAGACATTTTTTCGGAATTTGAAACTTAGTAAGGGTTAAAAAATAGCTTATCCTCCAGGGGTGCTTTTTCCATGGGTCAACGGGCCCCATGCCATTTTTAAATTATTTCTTCGATGCTAAACAGCGCCTCGCCTGAAACACCATGCTGTAAAAGTTCAGATTCCCACCCCTTTTTTTAAGGGCAATGTGGTTATGAAAAACCTTTGCTATTTATTTTCTCGGTTATTAGTAGACTGCGGATCTTTATGCAAAATAAAAATGTTCTACGTCGATTGTGGGAAGCTGCAGTTACATGAAAATTAATTTCATCCCTTAACAGTCTTTTCACGTTGAAAACGACATAACAATATAACTATATAAAAGAATCTAAGAAGATTTTTTATATTTTTCTGAAGGAGACTGAATCGGCAGTTTCATTGAAAAGTGAAGGTTGAAAAAATGTTTGCAAAGTAATGGTCAAGGGAAGAGATGTTCCGGAGAGAGTGGAGACTGGACGACAGGAACGCGGATGTGGCTCGGCTAGAAGCGCAGAGAGAAGTGCATCAGCTGGTCGGTGGCAGAGAGAGAGAGAGAGAGAGAGAGAGAGAGAGAGAGAGAGAGAGAGAGACATAGAGAAGAGAAAAGAGAGAGAGAGACAGAGAGAGAGATACACCGGCTGGCCTTGCACGCACCCTCACGCGTTACTCACGCAGAAGAGGAGGAGACCCGTGACGTCACGCGTGCGTGGCACAGGGCGTTTTACGAATTGGGTCAAGAGGGAGAGATTGGTCGTTTAACTTGAGCGCGTTCCGCGCTCTCCGATGCGAGCGCCTCGGTGCATCGGCTCGCGGCGGGGATTCTTTCCGCCTCTATTCGGCCTGAACCGCAGTCAACATCGATCTCTCTCTCTCTCTCGGTGCGCCCGGAAATTGAATTTTGATAGCGTGCTGTCGGTGACGCTCTGCTCGATCGATTGGAAGAGATAGATACGCTTTATTTATCGTTGTTCGCGGCCCCGCTCGACTTCCTTGCTCACCCACGTGCCAATTTCTCTCTCTTCTCACTATAAGGTAATCATTACATTGCGGTTCTTCATGCAAAATAAAAATGTTCTACTTTGATCGCGGGGAGCAGGAATAAAATAAACATTGATTTCATCCCTTAACGACCTTGTTACATTAAAAACGACATTTCAATATTCTTTGATTTTTCGAATCGAAGTTTTATATTTCACCCCAACCAATTTCTTCATAAATGCAAAAAGATCTAATATGTAATATAATAATAGTATGTTATAATTGAACTGCGGATCTTTATGCATTTATAAAGAAATTGGTTGGACGAAATATAAAACAGTGAAGGATCTAAAAAATTCAATGTTGTGATGTTGCTTTTAGTGTAACAAAGTCGTTAAGGGATGAAATCAAATTTTATGTTACTACTGCTGTCCACGATCAATGCAAAACACTCTTATTTCCAATAAAGGTTTGCAGACTAATTATAATATATAATCAAATTTCTTTCTTGCCTCTTTCATTAAAAATAATATGTCAAATTAGTCCAAATCCTGGTAAAATTAAAGAGTAACATTATATTATAATTAAACTGCGGATCTTTATGCATTTATAAAGAAATTGGTTGAACGAAATATAAAACAGCGAAGGCTCTAAAAAATTCAATGTCGTGATGTTGCTTTTAGTGTAACAAAGTCGTTAAAGCATGAAATCGAAATTGAATTTGAATTTCTTTCTCAACCCTTAGCAAAATAAGCGTTGTTAAAATAATTGTTGCGTTATTAAATAATTTTACATTTTACGGAAGAAATGATTAGTTTTCAGGTTGAAATAGTTCCGAGTGCAAAGGTCTAATACGTTCGATAAGCTGAAAATAATATAACAGCATTTGTAACATTCTTTTAATATTTTTAATAAATTTAAAAATAATATAAAATAATAAATTTGAAAATAATAAATACTTGCTAGTCGACACCTTCGTTCGCGAAGCACTAATTTTGAAGTTTTCAGATTGCAAAGTCCTTTGTGCGAGTAATTAAAATTTTAGGGATGATCTGTCGTTGAATTATAAACGATCGGAAGATCGCTGCAGATTTAATAAGTCGGTGGAAAATCGTTGGACAGGCTTCGCGTGTTCGCGATTCGACGGAATTCCCGGTCGAAGAAGAATTTGATTGTTCTGTCGTTGAATTATGAACGATCGGAAGGATCACGTGATCGAGATTTGATCGGGTCGATCGCAGCTGAAGACCGACTAGTGAACAGGCACGCGAGAAGACCCGTATCGGAGACACGCGATCCAATTCCTTCAAGGTAAACGATGCTAGTCCTGCGTCGAACCGCCTCGCTCTGCTGTTTATTAGCTCGATTATTCTCCTCGCGATTTCTCAGTGCTGGCAGCACCGAAACCGCCATTTTTTACCACGCTTACATTAGCTTGCCGGCTGAATTCAGGCAGAAAATTCTCATTTCCCAGAAAGATCCGCCGTCCACTAATCGCACGAAAAAATGTGTTGAAATTCCACATACCGTGAGAAAAAGTTGCGTAAAATTTGTTGACAAGTTCACGCGGCGAACAGAAATTCCGAGCTCGGTGGGAGCGGTAATGCGAAGCGGTTGCATAAAACTGGCGTGAAGAGGAGGAGAGATAAACTGCGAATACTCCTGGCCACGAAAGGTGAACGCTTCTGTTACGGGGATGGGTTTATCTCCGTTGAGAATTGAAATTCACCGTGTTTGTTGACGTCCGTCCGACGGAGCGCGCTTCGCGGGTCGAGGTTCTGCGATTAAAATTGGATTTTCCTCTATTCTTGGTCGGCCGTCCCTGAAAGTCTTCGAGAGATCGAATATAGTTCTGTGCCACCCGTTCGCTACCCCCACCACTCAACACTATGTTCCTAGTCTACCTATACATAGAACGACACGCCGTTTCGCCGGGTGTTCACCGACGAAGAGATGCTTCCGCGGGAATGGATCACTTCCACACTTCCAGACGTTTCTATTTTCGAATGTAACAACGTGTCACATCTCGCTACCTACACCAGCCTAAAAAATCGTACTTTGATTGAACTAGTAGGGCCGACGCGGTCCCGCTCAAATTGATAATAATAATTAGACTGCGGATATCTTTATGCATTTATAGCAAAATTGAGTAGATGAAATTCAATATTGTTGAGAAATTTTTTAAATTCGACATGTCGATAAGATTTCTCCTCGATTGAAATCATTTCATCCTTGAATGTGATTTCTATGTCTTGCAATCGATAATTATTTCATTGTTAGACAATTTTTACTTCAATTGCAACGAACTGGTGTGAAATAGAGATTTATTTTCTTTCTCGATATGTTTAATGGGTTGTCCTTTATATGTACATGTTTATAATATAATACGTTAACTACGAAATTTGACAAATGTGTATGAAATTTGTGTTTTATTTGTCAAGTTTCACATTTAATGACCTGATAACAGTGTTGGGCAGTAGATAAATTTATTTAAATAAATAATTATTTAAAATTATACGGTCAATTGTTATTTACAAATACAACTTCAATTATTATTTGTATTGACAAATAATGAAGTAAATTGAATTTTTTATAGGCAGCTGGTATACCTGAAAGGGTTGCTATAGCAGACAAAAAACGCGCACGTGTTCCTTGTATAAAAAAAATACAGGAAATAAGAGAAGAGCAAAAACTATGTATTTGATTTCCACCTCGATCCAAATAATAAATAATCTTTCGTTTGCAAATAAGAAATAATATTTTATTTAAATAACAAGTTTAGTAGTTTAGCAATTAAAATCACGCGTTTATGTATTATTTAAAATAAAATTTTCCCAACACTGCCTGATAATACCTCATACAACATGTAATTGTAATTGATTAGAAATAAGTGATTGATTATAATTATATAATATAATAATAAAATAATAAATAAAATATAATAAAATAATACTTATATAATAAGTAATTGATTAGAAACCGATCTATTCAATACTGTAAACAATATTTTGAATAATGTAATTTTGTCTAAATTGCATCGTCGTTCGAAAGATTTGTTCGATGCCTGTCTACTTTTTCGTAGATATACACATTATGTAATGTTGAACATTACTATACTCGGATAAATAACGTACAGGAACGTTGTTCGTTGCATTTAATTTTGTATCAGGTTATTGTACAATTTTCAAGCGTTTCCTTGATGGTCTGCGCTTTCTTTGTGTCGAGCGTGATTAATGGAGTCGCGGAAAGGTATCGTTGTTGGTAAATCAGCGTTTCTGTGTAACGAGACTCGGGTCTGCGAGCGTCACGACCGCAATCAGTGTCTCCCGCGCGGAATTCAATTACGTGGCGGCGGCCGATTGATTTTCATTACGAAACCAGTTGCATCGATATCGCCGACGTATTAATTATGCGCGCACGTTCGCGGAACATGCGACGTACAAGCGGTGACGGTGAACGAGATCCGTAGTATCACAGTGTCGCTGATTGCGATCTGCCAGCCGGGGAACTTCGCGAACTTCATCGTGGACAATGAACCCCGCGCGCAGCTCGTACAATCACCTCAGATTTTCTTCACGCGAATCTTCAATTTTCCTTTCACACGAATGCCAAGTCATTTTCAATGAGAGTTTGCACATCGCACAGTGGGCTATTTCGCTGAAAAACGGGAATAAAATATTGCAGCGTTATTTATGGGCTCAGGGTCATTGGATTCGTCTTGACGCCAGCTATATCATTATGAAATAAAAGATGTATTTTAACATTAAAAAAATCAGAATATTTCTTATTTTTCGTAGAAAAAGATCTGTTCTTCGGAATTTTAAATATAGAATTTTGTACATGTTTCAGTACTGTTCAACTGTTATTCGAAACATTTTGTCGCCAAATTATCCGAAACTTTAAAATTATAAAATTATAAAATTATCCCGTTTTTTCCCGCCGAGAGCTTTGACAATGCAGAATTTAGCGAATGCATTGAAAACAGACAATGACAATTAGATGATTATACTTTCACGATACAAATCAGTAGACTGCGGATTTTTATGCGAAATAAAATTTGTATACATCAATTGCAAGTTATACGATCTAAGTAAACAATTATTTTGCTCATTAATCATTTTGGTACGGTGAAAATAGTACATAATTGATTATGCAACAGATGATTATGCTTTTATGATACAAACGAGTAGACTGCGGATTTTTATGCGAAATAAAATTTGTATACGTAAATTGCAATATATACGATCTAAGTAAACAATTATTTTGCTCATTTTGTTTTATTTATCAAGACGGGCTTCTTTCATGATGAGCCCTCAATTGAAGATGATGATGTCAATTGCAATCTATACGATCTAAGTAAACAATTATTTTGCTCATTAATTATTTTCGTACGGTCAAAATAGTACATCATTGATTATGCAACAGATGATTATGCTTTTATGATACAAACGAGTAGACTGCGGATTTTTATGCAAAATAAAATTTGTATACGTCAATTGCAATCTATACGATCTAAGTAAACAATTATTTTGCTCATTAATCATTTTGGTACGGTCAAAATAGTACAACATTGATTATGCAACAGATGATTATGCTTTTATGATACAAACGAGTAGACTGCGGATTTTTATGCGAAATAAAATTTGTATACGTAAACTGCAATCTATACGATCTAAGTAAACAATTATTTTGCTCATTTTGTTTTATTTATCAAGACGGGCTGCTTTCACGACGAGCCCTCAATTGAAGATGATGCGTACGCCGAAGGACGGAAGTGAACGATGAGCGAAG
Organism: Lasioglossum oenotherae; assembly: GCA_028455765.1. Lineage (NCBI taxonomy): Eukaryota > Metazoa > Arthropoda > Insecta > Hymenoptera > Halictidae > Lasioglossum > Lasioglossum oenotherae. The sequence goes on along the minus strand of CM052281.1, from coordinate 4,921,133 downwards.
GAGCACCAGCCTCTGATTTGTTGTTCTTAGCGGCGGCGTGCGATTAGATCGGTGCGAGACACAGTGCTTTAGCCTCGAATTAACCAATTACACGATCGAACGAATTAATCCAATGAACCTTCACCTCGAAACAGTCGTCTGCAAGTGCGGAACGATTACGAATGCGCTTGGGAACGAGCGTGCCCGTGAACCCTTCCGAGAAAACAATCGATCTATTCTTCGACCCGATGATTTTCCAATCGATTCGGTTAAACAACTCGATCACGCCTGCTCGAAAACAAGTGGAATAGTAGGGGTGGGCGAGTTCCGGAAATTTATAACGTTCGCATAACCGAATCAGGTGGAATTTCAACCAGTGAACACATTTGCGGAATTTCGAACTACTGTTGCAGTATTTTCAACCTATTAAACATATTATGAAAGAAAATACATTTCTACTTCACTCTAGTTTGTTGCAATTGAGGTAGACAATTTTTATTTTGCATAAAGATCCACTGTTTAGTAATTAGTAGACAAAATAAAAAATGTCTACGTCGATTCCAAGACACAGAAGTTACATAAAAATTTCTTTCTTGTTTTAATTATTTTATTGAACCGAAACTAATACGTTGATGTTCTTAAATTTTTTGAATGTGTCCACTGCCTTAAATTGGACGTACCAATTTTTGTTATAAATGCATAAAATCCGCGGTCTAGTAATTAATATTTATTAGAATGCCGACTCAGTGCATCGCGACGGTGTTACAAAAACTTTGAAAAATCGTGGCAGGCAGGATAGCACATCTTAGCAGCCGATGTTTGTCAGAGTCTCTTCTGTATAGTTTGAACGTAATGCGTAAAAAATTTCAAGATGATATTCTTTGAAACTTGCTAGTTCTGCTCTATTGAAGTCAACTTGACGGTATAGAAAACTGTTACTAAGAATGTCTAAAGATTATAGTGAAGGATATATTGTTTCGTCACAATTTTCTCTGCATAAACGTATGGGTAAACTTTACTTTACCGGACACAAAATTTGTGCCCTTCCTCCGATAAGCTATGATGTATTTGGCATGTAATCCAGTAGATTTGTACCAGAGAACCTGCAGATCGAAGTTTCGATCCTGTAGGATCAATTGTTGAAGAGTTATGCTTGCTCAAAGTTGAGCATTTTTCAGTGTTTTTGACAGGTAAGGGCGCCGCCATATTGGTTTGTCGTGACGACCGCGAGCCGCTTACCTTGCCGCCATCCCCCGATCTAATCACCAATCAACTACCCCTAGTGACTCTGGTCGGTAAGTGCGCGTGACACTACAAACCAATATGGCGACGCTCTTACCTGTCAGAAACGCTGAAAAATGCTCAACTTTAAGCAAGCATAACTCCTGAACTATTGATCCTACAGGATCGAAACTTCGATCTGTACCAAATACATCCTAATTTGTAGGAGAAAGGCACAAATTTTGAGTCCTAATTATCGAAAATGTAATTATTAGCATGAATTCGAGCGAACGATAGCTCACTTAAGTGTTGAATTACTAGACTGCGGATGTTTATGCAGATATGGTTACTGAAAATTTTCGAGAAATGCTCGAATATAAAATTCGATAAAATCCAGTACAATTTTGATTAATTTCAGTTGCACAAAGGCCACCGGAAATAAGATTCTACTTAATTTACAGTGATTAAAACTCATCTTTATCCCCAAAAATGTCGTACAAGGGGAAAGAGAAAATTTATATTTTTTGTACGGCTACATTTATTTTAATACTTAAATATTGATTGCAAACGAGTCGAATTTGATTTCATTTAAAAAGAAAGGCGTAACATTCCTATTTGTTAGACTTTGGTTAAAATCTTCTTGACGAGTGCGACTCGTCAAAATACTGCAAGGGGTTAATTCCACTACAAAAATTGCAAATCCCATAAGCATCGCTAAAATTAGTAGCAGTTCATCTTCGCCAACTTCGAGAGGTGGTGGAGTGTCTCGAAATAGTTTGATCGATTCGATGTTTTCTATTGTGGCATAATATTATTGTTGTTCGAGTTAGTCGCGACGGCGACGACTGACTGCCGTTCCGACGAATGTAAACATTGCGAAATCAAGTTCGGGCCTGCCGCGTCGAAACGTAACAGAGTGCCCGCGGCGAGGGGAGCCCCTGTGTGGTAACGTGGCAGGGCCGTAGCTAGTTCAGGGTCTCCCCTTGGTTCCCTCGAGCGACGTAAAGGGGCGGCAGCCGGGTCGCTCGCGCAATTGCATAATAAATCGATGCACAAAAGGGCCCGCACGCCGGATAAAGCGAAACGTTCGATGAATTAACGACTACCGTTCCACGCCGAGCCACGTCACTATGTCGTGTACCGACTACATTCATGTGGCTGGTGTGTCTGTGTTGTTACACAAGTGTACGTAGACGCGACCCAACCAGCTGGCCGAATTATGCGGCTGTTCGTAAGGTTCACGCTGTGATTCCTCGCTGGCAGCGTTTCAATGTGTTTAAACGCGTTTAAACAGATGAAAGTTAATGAACACGCATGCTGTTCATATGCGCGGGCGACTCACACGCTTCTTCGTACACTTTGGACAACGTCGAAAGTTTCGGAGATGCAGGATGTCCCGAAGATGCCGGAGAATCTTGCTTAGGTCATTTCAAGCAACTTTTTCCTTTGCGAAAATGTTACCGGTAGCTTCGTTAACGAGCTATTCGCGAAAAACGCCGACCAATCAGAGCGAGAGAGGCGGAGTCCGTCTCCGACACGGACCGTCGATTGGTCCGCGTTTTTCGTTAATAACTCGTTAACGAAGCCGCGGAGAATGTTTCCGCAAAGGAAAAAGTTACTTCAAATCACCTGAGGAACACATCACTCAATAATCTTCCTTGAATTTCCCATCCACCGTACTCTCCAGATTTGGCCCCCAGCGACTACTGGCTTTTTGCAGACATGAAAATGATGCTCCAGGGAAAGAAATTTGTCTCGAATGAAGACGTGATTGCCGAAACTGAGGCTTATCTTGAGAGCAAAGACAAATCGTTTTACATAAAGGGCATCGAAAAGTTAGAAGAGCGTTGGAATGAATGCATCCCTCTTGAAGGAGAGTATGTTGACGAATAAAGTGGAATTCATAAAAAAAAAAATTGTTTTTCCTAGTTAGACCTGAGACTTTTTGAGTGATATGTTACACCTTTGAAATGAATGTTCAGAGTTCGATGAAACGTAACTATGAAAATAGAATAATAAATGTAGACCATGAAATCTTTTGGAATATTCTGAACAGCCAGTCGTTCATAACAGTAGCAATCGAATCGGTCCGAGTAAAATTGATTGCAATCCGTAGAGGACGCGTGAATAGAAGTTACGCAATTGTTACGAAATTTGTATCTTCGGTTATTTTTTTCGCAGTCGTTGTGAACGGTGTGGCAGTGTAAATTGCACTTCCGTGTGATTCATTACCGTGCCGAGATTAGGATGCGGTAATCGAGAAGAAACGAAAAACAAAGCTGACGGTGTTTGTAAACGTGTCTGCACCGCTGACACGCTGACTTTCGTTATGAAATCCTGTTTGCAGCGATAATCGTATCTGGAAAGAGCCTCCAGGAACGCAAGGTTAGATAAATTTATCAATTCGCCCGAGATGGAGACTCTAATTTCAAGGCTTCTGAAAACTCATTTACGATAGATTTGAATCCGGCGAAGCTTCGTCCGAACACTTCCACCTTCAATTCGATGAATCTCGCGTGAAATATTCTTATTCTAACTAGAAGGCACGGTCATGGGGTCTCAGATTTTCTCGGAACTTCACATACTGGTAGATTTCGTTCTCCCGTTTATGAAAATATAGCATTATGTAGTCAAATACTCAATAACTTCTGAGATATTTAATATTAAATTATTTAATATAATATTATTATATTCAATATAATATAATATATAATATAATATAATATATAATATACATAATATAATATAATATAATATATAATATAATATATTATATTATGTATATTATATATTATATTATATTAAATATTTAATATTAAATATTTATTAAATTTCATTACAGTTTCGTATAGTTAAATACAGTTTCGGTGGAAGATATTGCCAAGTGCCAAACAGCGTGGTGATAAACTACTACTGAAAGCGATGAAAATGTTTTATTTAGATTTCGTGCAATTTTTATTGCAATATGCGGCTGGATAAAGAAATTTATCGAACCATTTTCCATGTAAGCAACGTCACAATTTCAATAATTATAAAATTAAAAATGTAAGACTGGCCCTTTGACTGGCAATGGTAGATTTAGTGTTAAATAAATATCATGACACCCATAAAGCTAAGGGAATTTTGATTTTCCATGACTGTTTTATAGACTCGTCTTTATTTTACTAAAAGCTGCGTCGAGTGAGCTATACCTAAGGAAAGAAGGTCGTTCTACGTCCGTGATGATCATTAGTACCTGGCACCTTCGAACCTCTAATTAAATCACTAAAAGCCCTTGAACTGAAAACGTTCATCTTCGAAGTCTAGTATCAATTCGTTCTACAATTATTATCAACAATGTACAGGGTGTTCAAAAATTCTATGTCGCGACGAATGCAGCTGCAAAATTAATTTCAAGGTCGTAAGGACAAAAGTATCCTGAATCGTTCTCTGAAAAAATTCTGGTAAAGCTTTTTTTCCATTATCAAACTGATTTTATTCATATTACATTTTCAGTTTTCAGTCAGAGTTGGCAAGAAAGTAATTTCGGTATAAAACCCAATTTTTCTATTCAAGCAATCAACTTTAATTGATAAAATATTTTCCATTTTGTTCGATGATCTTTTGCCATCTTTCTGATATAGTTTCATAATTCCACGCATAACTGAAATATAAACAATACATCAAATCAGTTTGAAAATGAACAAGCTTTACCATAATTTTGTTCAGCGAACGGTCAAGTTTCTTTTGGATTTCGTATCCTTGCAATGAGTGCACAGGACGCGATGAAAAGAATTGTTGACCTATCGACCTTGAAATGAATTTTTCGTAGAATCACGCTACGATAGTCGTGGCATATATTATTTCTTTACACCATGTAGAACTTGTCTTGGGATATATCTGTCGATACGGTAGTCTGAGAGGTTTGCCTGCATACAAGGTTTCAAACATTACTCTGCAAAGTCAACAAGTCGCTGGATGGAGCTGGTTTTCGTCAGTTTTTCGGTCGTCGACGACGACGTTACATCACCTAGGACGTTCGACTTGCGCGTGACTTCGCAGGTCAACCGAAGAAACCCAGAAAATTAACAACAATCGAACTGAACGAACTCTATTTCTAATCAATTCCGTCTGTATGGATGATTAAATAATACGAAGACCGAATAGCTCGTTGAAGGACCGTTGCCCTAACTACTACAACAAATACTCTTTTACTGATCCTACAAGTTAATGAACACTCTTCGCTAACGAATAGAATCAACCATTAGGAGAAGTGCGAATGGACGCGGTTCGCTACCAACATTTGTTTTAAGGATGTTCTGGAGGTATATAAAAACGCAACAATTTTTTTGAAAATTTGACAAGATATAATTCTTACTAAATTAATGCAATTACCAAAGTTTGGGTTCGATTCACTGCACCGTTCAAGAATTACAGAAATTCCACTTCAAACCCTATGTAAACCTTGAAACAACGCAACTAGAAACTCCAGTTTTTTTTACATATAGTAAAAATTATGTAATTAATTGTGTTCAAAATTTATTAGGATTCACTAAACAGTTACAGACCAAAAAATTATAAACTGTTACGAAACGCCAAATTTATCGTCTCGTCATTGTTATTTGTCGTGTTTATTATCTTGAAGTTCAAATCGGAGGGTACAATTATTCGCAAAAGTCACTTACAATTTTTTATATTGGTTTGACAAATAAGTTCGTTCGGTTTTTTAGGCTGGAATATACCACAACAACCGAACGAACTTATTTGCCAACCCAATAATATGAAGACAATTTGATTAAAAAATAAATATAACATGAAAGTCACTAATTAAACGAAAGCTTTTTGAATTAATCTATTTTTTTAATGCAAAATATACTCGTGAATGGCTTTCATTGCCAATATATCGATGGATTTCGAATTTCTTGTACTTGTGTCTCCCATTGTATCTCCAGAACATTCTTCATAACAGTCTTCGTGTCTATGATATTTTACTAACAGCGACTGTACCCTTTTCCGTAGACAGAGTGCCAGAGTAGTACAATAATCAACTAATATTTAAAGATGACTTTTCGATCTTTTTGAATGTTTTGGATCAAAACTTTTTGATTACTTAGCGATGATGGTTTTACCTAAAAAATGGCAAAAGATCGTCGATCAAAATGGCACACACTTGATCCAACAAACTTCATTTAAAATATGGGAAAAAATTGATTAATATTTCTGCATTGAAGTACGAAGAAACTTTGTCCCCAACCCAATCTGTGTTGACCCAGCCTGTATTATGTAAAAGACAAGTTGGTGCTCGGTGAATCAAGCTCCAGAGAAAGATAATGATCGGGAAGGAAGAAAATGAACGGCACGAGACGGTTGGTCTCGCCGAATTCGTATGGCATCGCATTCCTCCGCGGGGAAAAACACGGCGGGAAAAGGGCAATCCCTTTGCGGGCCAACGACCGTCGGACTTATTTCGTTAAAGGGGGAAACATTGGTTTAACTTAACCGAAGACCCGCAAACGCTCTAAGCAGAAGTCTTTGAAGAGGCTAATTACGGCATTCGGATTTCCACGGGACTTTCAGTCCCCGTTTTCTTTCCTCGTGTAGCCAAGACTTGTCTCATGCGCTTCATGGAAATAATTGTCGCAGTCTAATTGTTCATTTTCCTTTAACCCTTTAATTTTAACTCGAAAATTAAACATTTCTTCCTAGCTAGAATAATTCCATTCTATCTGATTTATGTCAGTTTATGGACATAAAATAATGTAAACAATGTTTTGAATAATGGTAGAGCTCTAAGGTAAACCAGAATCAATGTCAATCTTGTGTCAATGATGAACATTTTCTACGGTATTTAATAATGTTGCACCTTATAGTTTCAATGCATAGCTTTATACCTCAAATATAAATTAATCTGTGATCATTAGACAGATCTTTATGCATTTATAGCAAGATTAAGTAGATGAAATTCAATATTGTAGAAAAATTGTCAAAATTGAAGATGTCAATATAGTATGAGTTCTCCTCTATTCAAATTATCAAGGCAAGAAATAACATCCAAGTTGATGTCTATTTCTTGTAATCGTTGCAGGCAATTTTTATTTTGCATAAAGATCCGTGATCTAGTGATCATCGAAGAATATAAAATCTGCAATAATTTTGCTACTCGTCAACAAATACCCAAATAACACGAAATACCCAAAGTCTAGAGACTTCAATGCTAACCTTTGTTCAAATCATGTTTTTTTCGTAACTTGATGTATTCATTTGGAATTCGTTTAGGTAACTTTCGTTAACATGAACCATTTACTTCGGAGGGTTCGTCCGTAAGATGTGAATTGCATAAACTCACAATTGAATGCAGAGTTTCAATTCGTTAGATGGAAACAACCCTTTCGGGGGTAGTTTTGTAAAGACAGTTTCTCGTTCAAGTAAATAAATCCTCCCAAAATTAGATTCTACGAGCCGGAAGACCTTTGAAATCGTTCTGTGTATAATGAATAATTAAGCTTGTTAATTTCGGTGTTTTCAAACGATGAACTTTAATCAATAAAATATTTTCTTGTCTATTCCGTTTGGCAAAAGATCATCGAACGAAAGGTAAAATATCTTAATCATTAAAGTTCATTGCTTGAATAGAAAAATTCGGCTCTATTCAATATTTACTAGCGAGGGCACAAGTAAAGTTTCGATTTCTGGGATCGAAACACCCCGTGCAAGTTTCACAAAGACAATTCCTAAATTAACTGGAATAATAGTAATATTTATTATAAATATTTATTATAAATATTACTATTATTCCAGTTAATTTAGGAATATTCATAATAAATATTACTATTATTCCAGTTAATTTAGGAATATTTATAATAAATATTACTATTATTCCAGTTAATTTAGGAATATTCATAATAAATATTACTATTATAAAAAGGATTATACGATCAATACTAAAAATCCTCTTTAACAAGTCCTAAGTCTAGTAAATAAATAACACCAGTGGTTCTGCACGCCATCACTGTGTGGTTGGTACGCTCTAATTTCTCTAATCTATAACTACTGATTCAAGCTACAAGATTTCCAGGATCGGTTCAAGCTGAACACCAGGTTCACGGATCGCTAAAATTGACTACTTCATCGAAACAACAATATTAGCTGGCGTCCCGCAAACCTGGTGTTTAAAAAAAAAGAAGAAAAATACAAGAAGCACCTAGGCGAGTATCAGAATTCTAATAGTAAGACGTGCAGACTGAAACGCCAGGTATAATTATGATAGGCACGTCATTATTCAATTTCTCGTGCGTGGCGATACGTCATGCAATAATTGAACCTTAATAACAAAAAGGAATGAGCGGGGGGAGGGGTGATAACGGGAGCAATCGATCTTTCCTAGAAACCAGTAACGGAGTCTAGCCGCGGCACAGAAATAGCTACCTCGTTATACTCGCGTCCGCGTAGGCCGTAGAATGAATGATTCGACACGCTTACGCCGGGAAAATTCGAAATTGGTTCGCTGCACTGGTTCTGCCAAGGTTCTGTCGCCTAACGATCCTTCTATCCTGTCTCGACGTGAACTTTCATACGAAAACCATCTCGCTACGAACGTCGAAATATTGCCGGCTGAATTAATTAGGTAACTTGAACTTTCGACATTCTGAGTTATCTACTTCGTATTAAAGAAGAAATCAAGTAGAATTTAATATAAAAACTTGGTAATCTACGACATCTAGTGTGAGCAGCGTTCAAAGTAGATAGAAAATAAATACAGAAAATAAATATAATATAGTATATAATAAATAATAAATATAATAAATAAATAATAAATAAATATAAATATAGAAAATAAATACTATTTATAAATGGGCAACTCGACTTTTAAAAATTTCTTTTTAATCCAAAATGATGTTTTTTTTATGTATTGTTCCACTTAAAATAGAGAAATATCAGCAGATATTGGCATTACGTTTAAAACAACGGTCTCCCTACCATAATCTTAAAACCTTAAAATACTGTTTCACTGTTTAATCAATTTCTCTAAACTAACGAATTGTAAGTTACCTAGATTTTTTTATCTGTAATGAAAATTTAGAAGGCGCCATTGGTAGGTCTAAGTAAGTTATATACTTGTACAAAGTTTCATCGAAATCGATCAAAGATGTTACGAAATATAAATTGAAAATAGATTGAAAATAGCAAAAATCACAGGAATTTGCGATTTAAATGAATCGCAAACCGTAAATTCAAAGATTTCTACGTTTACAATGCTCATTACGATTATCATTACTCATATCATTAATATACAATTGCTTTTTATCCGTCAACCAATTTCAATGAAACTTTGTACACACATATATATAACTCACTTAGATTTAAAAAATACATGTTTTAAATTTTCATTACGTGCATAGACGAAAAATTTAAAAATCGCGGTCTTCACTGTTCCCTTCATAACAATTGCAAGAAAAATTATTTACACATTAGCTAGTAAACTAACCCTTCTAACGTCTCAAAGGAACTCAAGCTGCCGAGTCGAATTTTGAAAAATTTATTCGTTTTTAAAAGGTGTACGAATACTTCGTACACCGACTGTACATGTTTGAAATTTTGATTACAGGCCCAGATGAAACGTTTAAAAATCGTGATCTTCACATTTTCCTTCGCAATTGCGACCGATAGCAATAAAAAAAATTATCCAAGCTGCTGAGTCGTATTTTGAAAAAGTTATTGGTTTTTGAAAGGTGTACAGATATTTCGTACCCCCATTGTAGATAAATAAGTGTGTTAAAAAAGTGAGGCGGTGTCAATCGATGTTCCCTGGTTCGAGATCCCGCTGTCGGATCGAATCGGCGAGTTATTCCGTCGATAACAATGGAAGTCGCTGGAAATGGGAAACGGGAGTTCGGGGCGCACGTGAATAACACGGATCGATACCGAGCTGCAAGATTATTTCCATCGGCCGGGGATAAGGATGGCGGCTGGGGGTTAGCGAGAGAGGATCAACCCCTTCGCGACGGAAAACCACAAAGGGGTTAACCCGTCGCAACTCGTTCCGCTCCCATCTCGCAGCGGGGTAAAAGTCTCTCGCAGAGGAAAGTCGTGTCAGAAATAGGGCCCTTTAAATACAACACCGGCTCCGGATCCGAGATTACGGGACGCGGGAACAAGACCGTGAAACTTTCGAAGCAGTCGAAATTTATGTGCGGGTGATAATAGGGAAACTTCTATCTTTAAGGGTTGTATTATTATGTGTAGTCGGTCGGTGCTTCGATGAAGTCTATTTTACATTTCTTTCCGACGTGAAGTAACGGTATTATACACCATATGTAATTTAAGGATATAGAGTAAATCCTCTATAAGGTGCTGCACGTTGGACGCAACAAAAAGTGTCCCTCTACGATCGATGCAAACGAACCTCCCCGAGGCTTTTGCGTCGATAGAGGATCTACTGTATTAGTCAAATTATAAAATTGCTTTTTAAAATTAACGTTTGCTTTATATCTTTCAACTCTTGCCCTACTTTACCGAGCAAGACACGATGAACATTTTAACAAAGTTTATAACAAATGTGACAATCAAATTTGATTAATTTCATGCATTTATGGCGAAAATGAGTGGGTGCCATTTAAAACAGTGAAAATGTTAGAATGATCTAATAATGCGATCTAGTGTTTACAGCTTGTTAAGATTATTAAAATAGTCCAGTCAACGAAAAGTAGAGGGAAATGGAGGGAACACAATTTTTAACTTTGGGTCTTTGTTTGGACTAGTTACGAGGTAAACATATTAAAGTCCCTACTTCTAGGAGGTGTAATTGGGTGCAGGGGTGCACGCAGGACGTAGAAGGTCCCATTTTAGATTTTCTGCTTATATCTCGGAAACTATGCGTCCTAGAGATAAGACTATTCTAGACAAAATTAAAGCTGACAAAATGTGCCACAAGATTGATTCAATTCAGTTTTTCGCTATCTCGCATAGTTTCCGAAATATCCGCGCTCAAGTAAGGCAAAAAATGTGAGGCAAAAATTTCTTTGTCACAATTAGTGAACTTTGAGCGCGGATATCTCGGAAACTATGCGAGATAGCGAAAAACTGAATGGAGTCAATCTTATAACACATTTTGTCAGCTTTAATTTTGTATAGAATGGTCTTATTGCTAGAACACATAGTTTCCGAGATATAAGCGGAAACCGGACTTTTAGTATGTTTACCTCCTAACTAGTCCAAACAAAGTCCCAAAGTTAAAAATTGTGTTCCTTCCATTTCCCTCTACACCCCCCTTATGAGCATTCATTGACTGGACTAAACTAAGAATTAAATGTTTATCTGACTCCAGTCTCTTGCAAATTGTGCAGACAATTTTTATTTTGCATAAAAATCCGCGAGCTATCTCTTCTACGACATTTTTGGGGATAAAAACGTTGTGATCACTGTAACTGCGACGAAAATGTTACGGTAAGGGGGTTAATCGAAACCAAAGCTAAGGTAAAGTATTGATAATAATTTTTCTGATAATAAACTTCCCAGTCTACGAGCGTCATATCTTTGCACAACACATTAGAATTGCTTTTTAAAATCAATGAATCTCTCATTTAATGACAATAAATTAGTTATTTAATAAAAATAACTGTTGCAATGGTGTATGTGTGAAAGACTAATGTGTCCACACGAAGAATATCACCAAAGGTAAATCGTAAAAATTATTAATTAGAGCTGTGGGCTATAGTTATAAAAATCGTCCGTTGTCCGAGGGTTACAATTGCTCGATTCCGCCACGAATATCGTGGGAAAGTAATTTATGCGTAAAGAAACAGTAACTGGATCCGTTGTGCTTGAATATGATCGGGTTCGAGTGTATTCCGAGCGGGAGACCGGATTCTATGAAATTTCAGAGACTCGTGAAAATGTCAGCCCTAATCCGCCGGAGTGTCCCAGAAATTGAAATGAAACTTCGATCGCATGAATATTCGAAACGAAGTTTCGCCGACGTTTGAGAACTTCGGGTACTCCGCTTAATTGGATAGTTGAACTATGAAAGCTGTCTAAAAATAGAGGTGGTCCGATGATCTAGCACCGAGGAGACATTTCGAGAAACGGACGTGTCGAGAGCGGATCGTTTTCTCCTATTTTTTTTCTCCATACCTGGCGAGAGGGTGAATTCAAAGAGAAAAGAAACTCGCTGGGTGCAGAGAGCAAGCTAGAACACGTTGGGGTAGAATTCGCCGACGTTATCATACGAATCGAAATGTCAGAGGAATTATAAATAGGTTAGGATCGATAGGCAGCCCAGAAGGCGAGCTTGGGCGCCATCTAGTCTGCGGCCCTTCCACCTACAATCCCGACTGTCTTCGCCAACCCCTATTAATGGACGTTCAATGCATTCTCCGACAAGTTTCTCGGCGATTTAAAGGCTTCGATAGCTTTCAACGTATACCTGCAACGCTGAAAAGAACCCAACCCTTTCCTACAGACAGCGAGGATATTTTCAGAAAGCTCTGGATCCGAATAACTCTCCAGATCTTATCGGCCAGACAGCGCGACTCATCGATCCACATGGATTTAAAACGCTAATTGCGTTCGGACATCCTTGTGTTCCTCATTTTAGACATTTTTCTTATCGAAATAGATCAGAGACAATTCCAACTTCCATATCTGAAGATGTGCTACATTATCCTGTTAGATATCGTCAATTAATGTAATTAATTAGACTGCGGATTTTAATAGAAAAATGATTTCTGTCGATTGCAATACGGGAACCGAACTGGAATTTTTGTTTTCTTGCTTTGTTAATAATTTTCATTCTCGAAATTTTATCACCAAGATCGGCCAGACAGACTCATCGATCCACGTACAATTAAAACAGTAATTTAAAACGGCATTTTTTATAATGAAGGTGCTAGTCTTGGATATATGTTTCAGAGACTAGACTGAATTGTTTACACTCGGGACTTCTCGGTGCTTCTCAATCTGAAGAAACGAATGCTACAGTCTCAGCTGTTAAATATACTCAATTAATGCAACGACTAGATAAGAATTATTTGCGTCAACTGCAAGATACGGGGTCTAAATATAAACTTATATTGTTCATTGATATGTGTAATGTAGTGAAAATAATATGTTAATAATCGTCTCAATAACTCCCATACAGTGCTCACAGTCCCACAATTTAAAATTCAGTGTTTCAAGCATCAACAATGGCGTCGACTTTACCAACAAATATTTATTGTTATTTTTAAATATTTATTTATGTTGGAGTCGTATAAATAGACAGCGGATTTCATGCATTTCTGACAAAACTGAGTAGGCGTAACTTGAAACAGTAAAAATATTGGAATAATTAATTTTAATTAATTATACTAAAAGAGAAGATTAATTTCTACTTCAGATTGTTGCAATTCAGCTAGGAAACTTTTATTTTGCATAAAGATCTGCTGTTATAAAGCACCATGTGAACAGCAATGTAGAAAATGGAGTGCGACTTCACTGTTTGAAATGGCACTCATTTTTATGATAAATTGTAACGCAGTCTGGTAATAATAAAAAAAGATTTTGTTGCTTTTAATCCGGAGGTTGAATCGATGCACCGCACCGAAATTTATGAAGAGACGACGCGGCTGCTATTGAAATAACCTCGTTGCTCGACAATTCCGTGGAAATCTGAGAATAAAGAATTTTTTCGACATACAATCACCCAATTATTTCGAGCAACACGCTAACGCACTGACTGCCACTCGGCCCACGCGCCGCTGACGCCACTTCCGATCCGAGAGTCACAAAAGTAATCCCCGAGATAGGACTGACTAGGGCGAGTAAAACTATAACATCCTAAGACCATTAAATAATTAGAGAGACGCCGTGATTCTAACACGGAATGACAGAAATCAACCTGTCAAAAGATTCTCTCGACCGTGCGACAAATGTTTTCGGAAGTTCGACAAAAAAACTTTTTTTCTTGACCAGAAGATGATCGTGCTCAACTATTTAAACGAATAAAGCTGCGCGTTCAACGAGTCGAAGTAATAATCTTGATGCAACCCCTTCTACTGCAATATTAATAGACTATTAACACATTACCGACCGGTGATTATTTAATAACTTAATTTTGAAAAATCTATGGTTCATGGCTGAACACTTTTTAATGGAACCATCAATAGTAACAGCAATTTTCATTGTGAACTAACAAGACACCCTCAATAACGTCATCTAATAGTTTCATTTAAGATTACAATGTAAAAGAATATTTCTATGCATTATTTTGTCGTCGCTAACTAATCAAAAAGTTTTGATCCAAAACATTCAAAAAGATCGAAAAGTCATCTTTAAATATTAGTTGATTATTGTACTACTCTGGCACTCTGTCTACGGAAAAGGGTACAGTCGCTGTTAGTAAAATATCATAGACATGAAGACTGTTATGAAAAATGTTCTGGAGGTACAATGGGAGACACAAGTACAAGAAATTCGAAATCCATCGATATATTGGCAATGAAAGCCATTCACGAGTATATTTTGCATTAAAAAAATAGATTAATTCAAAAAGCTTTCGTTTAATTAGTGACTTTCATGTTATATTTATTTTTTAATCAAATTGTCTTCATATTATTGGGTTGGCAAATAAGTTCGTTCGGTTGTTGTGGTATATTCCAGCCTAAAAAACCGAACGAACTTATTTGTCAAACCAATATAAAAAATTGTAAGTGACTTTTGCGAATAATTGTACCCTCCGATTTGAACTTCAAGATAATAAACACGACAAATAACAATGACGAGACGATAAATTTGGCGTTTCGTAACAGTTTATAATTTTTTGGTCTGTAACTGTTTAGTGAATCCTAATAAATTTTGAACACAATTAATTACATAATTTTTACTATATGTAAAAAAAACTGGAGTTTCTAGTTGCGTTGTTTCAAGGTTTACATAGGGTTTGAAGTGGAATTTCTGTAATTCTTGAACGGTGCAGTGAATCGAACCCAAACTTTGGTAATTGCATTAATTTAGTAAGAATTATATTCTTGTTAAATTTTCAAAAAATTTGTTGCGTTTTTATATAGCTCCAGAACATCCTTAAAACAAATGTTGGTAGCGAACCGCGTCCATTCGCACTTCTCCTAATGGTTGATTCTATTCGTTAGCGAAGAGTGTTCATTAGCTTGTAGGATCAGTAAAAGAGTATTTGTTGTAGTAGTTAGGGCAACGGTCCTTCAACGAGCTATTCGGTCTTCGTATTATTTAATCACCCATATAGACGGAATTGATTAGAAATAGAGTTCGTTCAGTTCGATTGTTGTTAATTTTCTGGGTTTCTTCGGTTGACCTGCGAAGTCACGCGCAAGTCGAACGTCCTAGGTGATGTAACGTCGTCGTCGACGACCGAAAAACTGACGAAAACCAGCTCCATCCAGCGACTTGTTGACTTTGCAGAGTAATGTTTGAAACCTTGTATGCAGGCAAACCTCTCAGACTACCGTATCGACAGATATATCCCAAGACAAGTTCTACATGGTGTAAAGAAATAATATATGCCACGACTATCGTAGCGTGATTCTACGAAAAATTCATTTCAAGGTCGATAGGTCAACAATTCTTTTTTTCGCTAGTCTCTCATCGCAAGGATACGAAATGCAAAAGAAACTCGACCGTTCGCTGAGCAAAATTATGGTAAGAGTTTTTGCATTTTCAGACTGATTTTATTTATGTTATTCATATTTTATCCTAACGTTGAGAATTATCCTAACAGAACATTATTATTTTGAAAAATGTTCCTTTCTATCGATCGTATAATTGTTGATAAAAGATGTAGTGATGCTCTCGGCGCACTGGTTCGATTCAATTTTGCAATTTTAATTAAACTTTCGACGTTTAGATCTATGTTTAGATCATTTTCAAAAAAAATTTTGCATTAACCAATGAAAATTCGCAGTTTACACGTTAATCACTCTCTAAATTTCGAAGCCCCTTATTTGTAGACTTCATACTTACAATTAAGTTTTAAAAACAACAAAGATATTTGAGGTGGCAACGTTAGGTGACTCACCGTGTATATTGGTTCGGCGAGCAAGTAATTTTGGTATTTCGACGTGAAAATAAACCCAATTTTGCTAAAATTTTATGAGCGTGGATTATGAAGCTATATCAGAAAGATAATTGTGCATTAATTTAGTAAGAATTATATCTTGTCAGATTTTCAAAAATTTTCTTGCGTTTTTATACACCTCCAGAACATCCTTGAGCTTGTTAGCTTGTTACCTATTTACTTCCAATTGTGTGTGTAATGAGTGGACTGCGGATGAGAATTTTCAAAAACTGCTATAATATACAGTAACGCGTTATGAGTTGGAGCCTTGGGCAAAGCAGAATTTCGGTGCCCCTAACCACAACTAAGTAACTTTATGAGAAAAACGTAGAATTTGTCTAATTAATTTGCAAAATTGCTGTGTTTCATCATTGATCGAACCTGTGCGCCGATATCATCACACTTTGAGTAGAATTTGGATGTTGGATCTCGGTTTGTCCCCTTTTGCTTGGGGCCCAAGTTGCCCATGGGGTCACGCGCCACTGATAATATAAAATTCGATAGAATTAACAACGATTTTTATTTCTTTTAGATCCACAAAGGCAGTTCCCATGAAAAATATGATTCCCCTCCACTTTCTTCAAATTTGTCTATAAAAAAATAGTAAATTGCATAAACATCCGCAGTCTAGTAATGTATAATTAACAGAGACACGAATTTTGCGTCTGACGGACTTGTCGCGCTGCTGGCGGCGTCCGGTTCGTTACTAGAGAGAGAAGAGGAAGAAAAGAATGGGTAGTCGATGTTTTCCGGAGCATAGCGAGACAGCGAACGCGTTAACGAGTCCCCAGAACTGTCCAGGAGCGGAACAAGGTTGAGTTTTCCTCGGGCTCTCGGGCACGTTCGCGTGAGAACACGGAGCCTCGCCCCGGGAACGAAAGGAAGCTGGACCTTCAGCGATCTCCTCGCCTTAAGAACCTGTTCAACCCCGGTGCCCCGGCCTCGCGTGAGGTCGTTAGAGGCACTTCTGACGGAAATGACCGTTTTGTGGGCCGAAGCAGGCCGAACGGGAAACATTAAGTACCGTGTGATGCTGCCGGGGATAGAAGAGTGGGGACAATTTTACGCCGCTGGCGCCACGTTGAAATTTCCATAGAAAACGTGTCCAACCTCTGGCCACGAGCACAGCCGACCATCAACGGAATTGACTGAGCACTATCATCGAGCGGAGCCGTCGCCGCGCGTCGCGTCGTCGCGGTGCAATCAGGTGCTGATTGTTTTCGCTCTGCTCCGCGTTTTCCTTCGTCGAGTTTCCTCCCGACCGCCTGATGCCTCCGAACGATGAAATTACGGAAATTCGAAGCTTTGCGAACAGATTCTGATCTGATCTGCCAAGATCCGGATCTGGATGCAGAAGATATTCACGAATTTCGTTGGATTCTTCAAGGATTTTATAGAAGAAATTCTACGTTTAATTAATTCTTATGGTCGCCACTTCACGAAACAGAATTGAACGGGCTACGTCCAATCAGGGAAATGCAACGACGGTACTCATATCTTATTTTTAGATCTGCCAAGATACAGGACTAGATCCAGAAGATTTTCAGATCAACGCTCCAGCGAGAACGATTTAGTTGGATTCTTTCGAGATTGCATAGAGGAGATTCTGAATTGAATAAATTGTTGATGCTATTCTTTATAATCGTCAACGACGATGCTGACATTTTATTTCTAGAGCTGTCAAGATCCACGTCTAGATCCACAAGATTTTCAGATCTACATTATGACGAGAACGATTTCGTTGAATTCTTTCAAGATTTTATAGAGGAGACTCTGAATTGAATAAATTGTTGATGCTGTTCCTTATAATCGCTAACGACGATATTCATATTTTATTTCTTGAGCTGTCAAGATCCACGTATAGATCCAGAAGATTTTCAGATGTACACTCTAACGAGAACGATTTCGTTGGATTCTCTCGAGATTTTATAGGAGAGATTTTAAATTGAATAAATTGTTGATGCCATTCCTTATAATCGCTGACGGCGATATTCATATTTTATTTCTTGAGCTGTCAAGATCCATCTCTAGATCCAGAAGATTTCGAGATCTACATTCTAAAGAGAACGATTTCGTTGAATTCTTTCGAGATTTTATAGAGGAGATTCTGAATTGAATAAATTGTTGATGCTATTCTTTATAATCGTCAACGACGATGTTGACATTTTATTTCTAGAGCTGTCAAGATCCACAAGATTTTCAGATCTACATTATGACGGGAACAATTTCGTCGAATTCTTTCCAGATTTTATAGAGGAGATTCCGAATTGAATAAATTGTCGATGCCATTCCTTATAATCGCTAGCGACCATACTGACATGTTATTTCTAGATCTGTCAAGATCCACTTTGATGTAATTCTGATAGAGTAGAACGGAGCGAATCGGAAGTGTCAAGTGCACCGATAGAAGGAAGTGACGAAACGACAGACGACACGTGCGAATATAAATAGACAGACTTCGCGTGCGAATCAAAATGTGATCTTCGAAGCAACGGAACGGTTAGACGAGGATCAAAATCCACGATGAGATGAGGCATTGAATTGGAGTTAAACGTCTGATAACTAAGTACATAGTCGTGAAGCGCATGCAACGATGCACTTATAGATGGTCTGAAGGCTGCGAAGAGATGAACTTGGCTGTGGTAGACCTGATTGGAAATTTGATTCCTCGAATTCAGTGAACAGTGGGCTCGTCTAAGAGCGACCTGGGGGGGGGGGGAGCACGTCAATGAATAGCTCAGGTTGCAGGCTTTGTGGAGTTAGAGAACTATGCTCGATGAAAGTGGATGCTCGCCGAGATACAACGAGTATTGACGGCGTTCTAGAATCAGCCAGGACAGATCGGTACAGTCGAGTGTGTCTGGACACATTCACACGTTCGATAAGTCAAACACTACACTGCGCAGGAGTCACCCAGTTCGCGTCTGATCGCCGAGGATTAGCCGTTCGCGTCCCGTGTGCACATTTGCCAGGCAGGATGTTCTAATCCCTGGTAATACGGTGTCGATCATCGTTACCAGGACCCTATTCGCGAAGACAATCGGCAAAAACTGATCTGAGAGCAATCCTTCCGCGGCGGCACTTCTCTTATCGACCGGCGAAGACTCGTCCGCCTGTTTCACAGCTCTGGTTACGCAACCTTCGAACAATAGCCGAGAACACACCGAATTCTGGTTCGAGCACGTTCTTAACAATGCGGCAACTCTCTCTCCCTTCGGTGGGTCGATCGCTCTGCTGTGAACGATTAACTGCATTACAGAACCAATCTCGATTAGGAACTTTCGAAGTTCAGCCCCGAAGCTGTCGATCCGAGGTTATTGATTAAAACACAGGTCTCGCCCCGGGAAGGGCGAAAGGAGAGTTTCAAAGACTCGAGGAAATCAGAGTCCCGTGATCGATCGAGGACGGCCGAATCGCGGAGATAGGCGAGTCCCGGACATCGGTTCGCCCGTCGATCGCTGCAACAAAGGTCGGCAAAGGTCGGCCATGACGCTCGGCCGTCATGGAACGATTTCATTCTTTCGGTTTATTGTATCGCGTAATCGATCCACCGATAGCCGCCGACCGGTTGTTGAATGAGCACGGACGTCACCGCGTTACGCAACTGATCCGAACGATCTCGCGAAGGGCGCAAGTCCCTTCCGCGACCGAAGGTCATCCGCGAGAATCGTCGCGGGATCATGTGAGCCTCTCGATGCTCTGCTAGATCGCATTGTTCTGAACGGACACGGAAATTCCACGCGTCGACCGAATCCAATTTTTCGCTCTGAATCGTCTGAATTGACATTGAATCATCGCCGACGATCTGTCAATAAGCTTTTTTGAAAGAGGATCCGGGGGACGCGTGTTTTCCGATGGAAAAATGGCGCAGGTTGGCCGCGGAGGTCGACGGAACGTCCGCGGCGACCTAAATTTCCGGAAACTCGGGCAGCTCGGCGGTGAAACGCGTCACGCGATAATCGACAGGCGGAAGTCGCTCGAAGAAATTTCAATGAATGAGAAACGCCGGTAAGGGCCTCTTAAAAGGATCGACCTTTTCAATTGACGGCCCGCGTCCTTGGGCCACCAGCCCCGGGAGAGCCAGCGCGCGCTCTCCGCCGCCGCCGCCGCTGTTCCGAGAATGCTTTTGTGCATGAAAGCTGGCCTGATTCTATCTAAACTCTAAACTGCGTTGACGCGGAAGATCCCGTTCGAGATCCGATCGCGGACATTGTTCCCGTACCAGCCGGGATTACGTAAAGAAATATTCAAGCTGAAGTTACTGTCGAGATAGAACTCCGGTGGTTCTCTCTCGAATTCTAATCACGTTGAGAAGATGCGGAATCTCGCGGAGAGGCAGGGGGTTAGGAAAAGACGTTTCTATCGATTCTCGCGCCGTACGAGATGACGTCGCCGAGGCGGTAGAGAATGCAAATACTTCTGATCGATCGCCGGTACGTGTGAAAGATCTCTGCTGACGGGAACGAGACGAATCGCGAGGAGAAGCTGAATTTTTCAAGACGCCGTGATCCGCACCGTGTCACGAGGCAATCGAAGCGAGAGGGTTCGTCGAGGAGGGGAGAGTTCGCGATATAGGGCGTGTCACGAATCGTTCGAGTCCAGGTTAGGGCTCGTGGAACTGTCCCCCCCGATTCCCTCTGGAGAACGAGAAGATCGAAGAGGTAATTTCTCGGTGAATAAAGGACGTCCGGCGGACCCACGTCGAGCGGGTCGTCGTTTTTCAGGCGGACGGTAACTCATCGTTATCAAGCTCTCCGATTTCTCCTCGGCCAGAGCTTGCGCACAAGCGGAGCCTGGGAGAGAGAGAGAGAGAGAGAGAGAGAGAGAGAGAGAGACGAGGAAAAAGGTGAACTTTAATAGCTCTCTAAAAATACCAGTCTCCATGCGGCGGTTATTTTCTGCCGGGAGGAGCCGATCGATCGAATTTAAGGGTGCTTTCGCGAAGAAACGAGGAGGAAACTGGTCGTCGTCGGATCGAGACGGGCCAGCAGCAGCGGGACGAGTTTTGCCGCGGCGATCGAGGGCTTGGTCTGCGCAGAAGCGGCCCTCCGGAAAATCACTAGCCGAGAGTGGCCGACGGAGAACATTTTGGAGAACCTTGGGCCGACCCTATGGCGCCGAAAGACCCACCATCGGGAAACGGAGAATTCTCCGGGTTCGATCGTGCTGCGCACGTTCGATCGACGTTCCAGGATCGCCACCTAGCGTGACGTCACTGGTACCGTCCAGCATCGAGCCGGGGAGCCGCGGTGTCTACGGGGGTGGGATCGAGGACGACGCGGCCCCGCTCGATTCTCGTGAATTCTTCAAAGCCCCCCTTATGCCCCGCGGTCGCGGTAGCTAGGATTCACGGGGAATCGGATCGTATTTTCCATGTCTTCGCGGAAATGTCCGCAGCTGGCGAGAACGGGGCTTGCGCGCGTGCGCTCGCCCTCAGCAACACCCCGCGGACTACTTTCTGCAACCCCAACGGACAGAGCCACTTTCTCAACGTTTCTTTCGCACTGCTCGAACTACCCGGTCGTCACAATTGGGTCAGGGAGGCGAGAGCCCACGTAATCCACCGAAACCAGACTGTTGTACCCACCCAATCGTTTCCGGTTTCGTGAATTTATGTCGCGGAAATCTGGAAAATCGGAAGCAGCCGGGTGCGAAGGATTCTCGGGTTCGTCTACGGGAGATGAGCGCGGGTTCTAGAAATATCAAAGTTTTTACCATGGCTCCTTCCGCGTTGGACCGGTCCGAGAACAGGAGAAGTAGAAGAAGTGGCAGAAGAAGATTGTAGA
Organism: Lasioglossum oenotherae; assembly: GCA_028455765.1. NCBI lineage: Eukaryota > Metazoa > Arthropoda > Insecta > Hymenoptera > Halictidae > Lasioglossum > Lasioglossum oenotherae. The sequence continues at coordinate 4,899,104 of CM052281.1, read as the reverse complement.
ACAAGGAAAAAGAAACAGACGGGGAGGGGGGAGCAAGCCTTTCCTGGTCGAGGGAGCCCCTCGGTTTCCTGGAAACGACACTGACAGAACCGATCACCGGGAAGAACTGTTTCACGCGGGTTCCGCTAGAGTTCGACGTCGGAAGAAAGCAACGGAGAGAGAGAGAGAGAGAGAGAGAGAGAGAGAGAGAGAGAGAGAGAGCGATAGACGAATAGAGAGATAGGGAAGAGAGACAGTGGGCTAGAGAGAGAGGGTAGCGAGGGGAGCTTTCCGAGGCACAACTCTTCTTCGTCTCTCCCTCGCTCTCTCCCACCCTCTCCCTCTCCTTTCCTCAATCGAAGCTCCTCTTTACCAATGGTTACACCACCGACTCACCTCTCTCTCTATATATATATCTCACTCACTCTCTCTCTCTCTCTCTCTCTCTCTCTCTCTCTCTCTCTCGCTCATTCGCTCGCTCTCTCCTCATTTCCTAACCGTTCCAACGGTTTGAGATTACGAGAGGATCGTTTACGAGATTAGACAGAACCTTGGTTGAAGGGAATGCGAGCGACGATCGACAAACAGCCTGGCCAACGATCATCCCTGGTCACCGTGACGGGAGGTAGAGCGCTCCATTTTAACGAGATCGTGCCATCGACAAAGAACCGCTCCTCTCTACCCATTCACGCTTTTTCACTCGTCCTTTGCCAGCCGTTCGTTCGTTCTCCGTTCCTCTCCCAGCGCGAGCACTCTATGAATTCTCTTTCTCTCTCTCTCTCGCCAGAACGGCGGAGAGGCAACGCGCACACAGGCACACACACGCACACGCACACCTGCACACCTGCACAAAGGCACACTCTCTATATCGGTCTAGACTCTGTTTTCTCAGCCAGGCAAAGCGGGTATTATACGATTCTCTAAAGCGGAGACTCGGTGTCTGAGACGGGAGAGATGGCTGGTCTAAGCGATCACAAACCTTGTCACCCATGGCTGCGGCGAGCGGTGTTCGATGAGATAGAAGGTTAACAGCGCGGCTTCGGGGGGACCAGAGACTGACTGGCGTTTCGAGTCGTCGAGGACCGCCGGCATCATCGACCCGTCCGTCCCCCACCACCGCGCACCTACCCCCACCAGTAACGACACACCACCCTCTCTCCGCCCGACCAACCCGCTACGTACTGGCATACCAGCTACCCCCACCAAGCCCCTGCGATCTCGATCCATCCCCGCTACCACGGCAGTGTACCTCGAGCGCCACCACCCGAACCAATACGACGCGTGGAAGCTAGCGATGGGATCGAGACGCCAGCGAACATACGCGGAACATCGACGATCCTGTTTCTTCGACGCGGCCAACTTTTTCTCTCTCTCCCGATCAGCCCTCGCGCTGGCTATTTTATCATAATTAATCTGCAGATTCGATATTCCGCTGGCGTTTAGCAGAATGTAACTCGACAAACGGTACAGCGAAATTGAACGTTCACTCTTCGTGCTATCGAAACAAGTCTCGCGGTCGTTTCTGTTCTTCTCACGTACTATGGAGGAGTTTATAATTACACGACGATACGAAGTTTAGGAATTACCGTCTGCCTGTTTGTTCGCGCTCTTGGCGTGTATCCGTCAGCGAATTCTAAGTAGACTCCTGTATAATTTAAACAGACTCTATATAATTTTCAACGATTCTTTCATCGTCGAGAAGCCGAGTCAATTACGTTACGAAGAGCAATTTGATTTCTCGGTCGACCAACGAACAGCATAACGGAATAGGAAATGGTACGCGAGCAATTTTATTGACAAGCGATTGCTGGCGGAGGATAACGAGCTGGTTCGGACGGCTCGGGGTCGATACGCATTTACAAATCCAATAGGGAAAGTCGCTGGAACCAGAGTTTCCGTAAGGAGTTGTCATATCGGACGATGGTACAACACACTCGAACGGAGCATCGTTATCCAGAAAATTCTTGAGATAGCCCCCGGTTTCGAAACCGGTCGAAGCGAGAGTGTAGCCTACTTGAATTTCCTGGCCGACCGAATTGCTCAAAAAGTTGCAGGGTAGACGCGATAGCCCATCGCTACCAGCAACCCCATCCCCGTGTCACCCCCAGCCGAGAGAACCACCCCGCCCCTCCTCGCGACACGGTTCGAACCCCTAGCCTAGAGGACCCCGTTTCTGCCGGCAGTCCGCGCCCCCAAACGGGACGGCGCACGCTCCGCCGCGCCGTTCCGTCAGTGGTTCTCAAAGCGGGATCTGCGGAAGCCGATAGAAGAGTCCGGATACATCCGACGCGGTCTCCGCGAGGCGGTTCCCTGGGGAAATTTTTCGGCGAGAGAAGTGTGCCATCTACGCAGGGCTAATTGGAAGGGCAAGAAGCACAGGCTGACTAGGACGAACGTGAACGTGAACGTTCGGTTCGGTCGATCGTGTTGGACGAAAGGGGGATGGATAGGGTTGGTGCGCGGGCGAGGGTTGAGGTGGTAGGGGGATGATAATGGGGACACGGTGTGCCATGGGATGTGACGGTTGTTCCGGTGGTTTTCGCACGGGGTCGCGGGTCTCGGGATAAGTGGGGCGGGGAGGAGACCGCTGCTGTTTCCTTCCGTGACTAGAAACCGCATCGCTCTTCTGATAAATGCAACCCCTCCGAGCGGAGGATTCTCTCTCGAGCGAGCTGCGACAACGCTGTACTGCGAGGGTGAAGAAACTCGTTAAGGATGAAGCGTGCTCGTTTAAAGGGGACTTTGTGCGAGGACAGTGCCGAGCCTCTGAAATTTTCATCGCAGCGTCGTCGGCGCCAGTGATCGCCGCGACGAATGAGGACCACTGAACCGCGATCTGTGCTACTGGGCTACGCGCCACACGGCGCTTTGGCCGACCGACCGACTCTACTCGCGCTGTTCTCTCTCTCTCTCCCTCTCCGTCTTTCGCTCCCTCTCTGTCTCTCCTACCATACCATTATTCCTACCGCTTTGTGTCTCACTCTCTTCCTATCTCGGTCCCTTCTTCCTGCTCTCTCACACACCCCCCACTCCCTCTTCTTGCTTAGACCCTATCTATACGATCCCCTAACTCCTTCCCTTGCTTCACCATGCAAATACCCCGTCTTGCACGTTATGAAGAACGAGCCTCTCTTTCCGAGTCCAACCCGGACTCCGTGTGCGCGCTTCACGGGATCCTGTTTCCCGACGAACCGCCGCGCCGCGCCGCGCCGGGATGATCGACCGTCACATTATTTCCCTGTCTGCCATTACAGCGGCGACCGCTGTAATCCGAACGATGCCAGGGCCTCTTCGCTACCCTGCACCCGCGATATTAAGTGTCCACCAGGCGACTCGCCGTCGAGGATGGAGTCGCGGACGATACCTGGAGAGTTGACAACCGGCAGAGTTGTCGAAAAATCGGGGAAAACTATTTCATTGTTAATTATTCGTTATTTATTTTATTGTTATTAAATTCTACGGGTTTTAATATTAATAGGTTTTTATTTGCTTCAGATCTATAAAGACTACTATCACCGGAAGTGAGGTTTCATTTGCTCAGAATTTGAAATATAGCAGGTCGTTCAGTTGGTGTTAACGTCAGCTATAATATTGTGAAATCGATAATGCAATTTAATATTTGAAACATCGAAATGATCTTTATTTTCTGTCGAGAATGATTTTTTTCGAAATTTTATACAGGGTGAGTCACCTACCGTTGCCACCTCATATATCTTTGTTGTTTTCAAGAATACGTGAAATGTCTGAAGGAGAAAGTTGAATGGTAAAATGGGACTCGTACGATACCAAAAAAATGGTTGTTGTTATGTGATTTTTTTGGAGTTGTGAAGGACGCCTTCATTTTTTTAATGGAATGTTCTATTTTTTATACCATAGATCGATAGAGTATCAAATTCTGAGTATAAAAGTGTTGACCTTCATATGTCCTAAACCTAATAGTTAATATATAATAAAAATAAAGATAATAATATCTCGTTAACTATTAGATTTAGGACATATGGAGGTCAATACATTTTTACTCAGAATTCGATAGTCTATCGATTCATAATACAGAAAGTAAGTGTTTCCATTAAAAAAATGAAGGCGACCTTCATATTTCTAAAAAAAATTACAAAAAAGAAAATTTTTTGGTATCGTACGAGCCCCATTTTCTTATATATCGTATCTTTAAAAACAACAAAGATATTTAAGGTGGTTAAGTTAGGTGAAATACCTGGTATACATTTGTAGATGGTTAAATACTGTTCAACTCTATTGTTCGAATCATCTTTTCCTCAGATTATCGGGAAATCCCTTGAAAAATCGTGATAATAGAATGCTTCCGCCGAAAAGACAGGAGACAGAAAAGACATTTTGTAAAACAAAAAGATGTAAACACAATACACTGCTCCATAGTAGCAATGAAAGAGTGTGCCCAGGGTGTCCGAAAAATGTTGTACTTGTTCTTGAGGTGATTCGAAGTAACTTCTCCCTCTGCGAAAATCTTCTCCGCAGCTTCGTTCAGGAGGTATCCACGAAAAAAACACTGCGTCACAAACAATTGCCCCGTGTTTTTCGTTAATAACTTGAAAACAGAGCCAAGGAGAAGATTTTCGCAAAGGGAAAAGTTATTCTAGATCACCTCGGGAATCGTTTCCTTCAAGGAAGAACATTTTTCACCCTTGCCATTGTGAAGTACAGCTTTACCAAAGTAATTTGTACAGCGCGTAGGCGCTCGTTGCACAGTAAAGTTGTTATATATAATAAACAAAAGGATTTGTAAATTGTTCGCGTGACAGAGACGAGCCGGTAGAACAGTCTGGCCGATTCCGCAAGGGGTTGGCTGGCAATGAAGAGCCATCTTCGATCGAGGGAGCGTTTGAAAGACAACGCGATAAGAGGAAGAGATCACGCGTAAAGGAGAGTCCCTTTATTCTAAACGTTGCTCAAGTCGGTCCCACGTCGACGTTTAAACGCGAAATTAGAGCCACGGCTCCCTCCAGCGTCTCGGGGTAAAGCGTCTAATGGATTACTTCGAGAACGGGGATAACTCCTCCTCTATAACATCTTGGCTACAGGGGGAGGGGATAGCGAGACACGTTTTGTCACCGGATATTCCGGGCTCATCGATCGTTCTTCTTAAACGCGACCATGGCGATCGGGACCACTCGCTGGAAATAAGATCGTTCTTAATTCCGTCCGCGACGTCGTCCTCTTGCAGTAGCAAAGGCACGGCCAACAACCGCTCCCTCTGCCTTGGACGCGCTCCCAGTTTGCCCTGGGAGCCACCTTCCGCGGCAAATGACGTCCGAAGAGGGCCACCGTTAGGGATAAAAAGATCGGACAGCCTACGTTTCCATGTTCGCTCATGAAATCGGAAATGTACAGGGTGTAGAGAAATTATAAGTCGCTACTGTCGATCGTGTAAGAATTGACGCGACGAAGCTGCCGCAAACTTTTTCGCGTACACAAATGAGTAATAGAAATGAAACTGGAGAAAGTTGTTATACATTCATCCGACAAGGTTTCTGGTTGTTCTCGCTTCCGTTCCAATAACTTCCTTATTCCAGCAGTGTTCAAGAATCGTGTGTACCACGACGAGGAGAAAGAGACACCGTCTGTTAAAAGACAGCTAAAGTTTGCATGGATTAAAACGCGGAGCTACTGAGTAAGAAGTTCACCGTCAAACAAATAGTATGAAGTTGTTATTGCTTCTATGCAGTTCTACGTTCGCTGGTGAAAAGCGGGTGCATAAGAATGCAACAACTACAACGTAAAAATGACATCGAGCCGTGCGAGAGCAGCAGGAGAAGGCGTGAAAGAGCAAAGGGCGAGCGCCGTGGTGCGCGTCGTTTAAAAATAAAGCAACACGGATCGAGACATACACTGGTGGATAAAATGATAAGGCACCGTTGTACACACACAAGATTTCATATACAGGGTGTCTCAAAATTCCTTCAACATCCGGAAATGGAAGGTTTCCAAGATTATTTGAAGCAACATTTCCCTTTGCGAAACTGGCGTCCGCGGCTTTGTTCAGGAGTTATTAACGAAAAACACGGACCAATCGGCGCGCGACCTAGACGCGTGTTGGCACAGTCGTGTTTTTCGTTAATAACTCCTTAACGAAGCCGCGGACGACATTTTTGCAAAGGAGAATGTTGCTTCAAATTCATTTCCGGATGTGAAATGAATGTTCGTTGCTAAAAACCTTGAGAGATGCCTTATCACTTTTCCCACACTGAAAGTCAATTTTTATAGAAATAATAAATGGTTTGAACGAGTTATTTAATTTTTAGTATATTATTATAAAAGTTAGCACCTTGTTTTGTTGTATATTCACTTTCTACGTGTACAAATGAACGTTCATTGCTAAAAACCTTCATGTGCCTTATCATTTTGACCACCAGTGTATCTAATACAATAATAAAATCGTGTCTGTCTGCCTTTTAGTGAACGACATCAATTGAGAACAGCTGAACGCAGAAAGCTGGGGTTTCAGCCACTAGACGCAGCGTTCCTTCGGCAAGGTTTCCGAGAAATCCGCATTCGAGAAAGTCCATTCGTTCAAAAGTTGTGACATGTCATTAATGACCAAAGACGACTTTTTCGCCCTCTTTTGGGCAGTTTTCTGCTTATAACTTTTGGATTTGTTGTTGCACGTGGGCAAAGTCGCGGGTATAGCTGGTGTATAAATAAAGAAGAGAAAGAAAGTAAGGAAAGGAGCTGTGGGTGGTGCGCGGCGCGAGTAACAGAGGGCATCGAAAAGCGAGGGGCGCGCGACACGATCGTCAAAGCGTCACCAGGATCGATCCTCGAGGAGGGGGGTGGGGAGTGGGGGTGGGGAAACACTTCCGCAGAACTGGGCTAGGCTAAAGTCCCTGAAACAACCCGTTACGTAACTTCCGGCGACGCGTCGCTTGACAATGCGGTCCTTATTGCGGGCCGAACGGTTTATTCGCCGAGTTCTCCGGTTAAAAAGCGACCCCCGCCCCCGCGTCGAATCGTTGTCGCACGGCCGGCCACTTTGGCAAGAAAAAGGGCGATCGGAGGCGGCCAGCATCGTCCATGGGAACCGATAACGACTGACAAATGTCACGAACGGCAAAAAGGCGAGAGGTAACGTGGACAGGCACCGACGCACACCCCGAAATCGCAAGACGCTGGTCAAAATTCATGTCCCTGTTAATTATACATTGTTAATGACTAGACCGCGGAGCTTTATGCAAAATAAAAAATGTCCGCGTCAATTGCAGAAAACAGGGGCCACCTGGAAAATTTTCTCTCCTTCTAATTATCTTATATTTGGTTGAAATTAATACACTGGTGTCCTTAAAAATCTTTTTAATATGTTCACTTCTGTAAATTGTACATATGTACCTATTTTTGTCATAAATACATAAATATCCGCAGTCTATTTGTTACACTCAGAACGGTTTCGAAGGACTTCTTTAATAGAATTATTTAATAGAATGAGATCTTTATAAAACTACCCCCCAAAGGGCTGTTTCCATCTAACGGATTGAAACTCTGCTCTCATTTGTGACTTTATGCAACTCACATCGTTTGGACATATCCTCGAAAGTGAACGGTTAGAGTTGTGAGTTTGGGACCCCAGGGACCATACGATAGGTAAAACAAATTCGTTTCAGTTACAATTCGTCTGAAATACTGGACAGTTGTTGGACATTAACTATACTGTTTCATCAGGATATCAGTCACATTACTTTTGAAAGATTTCGTAAAAACTTACGGGTTCAGAAGAATCTGAAGAAACTTTGTATTTTGCTGGGGACACGAAAGACCCCAGGGTGCCGATCGAGAGTTAAGAAACGGTACCCGAGGAACGGGAATGGTTTCGCAAAATACATTCCCGCGCCCATAAATCACTGCACACGTACTTATCTTCAACAAAATGGTAATTGCAGAATACAAGCTTCCACCTCGATAATACGATAATATTTGAATGGAAAATTAAATGTATACATACATATACTATTTGAATAAATGTTGGAAAAAGAGATTGGGAAATTGAGGGATGATTTTTGACAGATCTGGAAGCCAAATTGGGAAACAATTGAACAATTGAATAATTAAATAGTAATTAAAATTTAGATTTGATTTACATGTTCTCTACAGTAGAGAAAAATTAGTAAGTACCGTTTTCATTCCATAATATAGGTCCTTTAATAACAAGAGTTCGTCGGAAGTAAATACAATACTCTCGGAAGTAAATAGTTGGTTCAACTACAAAAATCCATTGTTAATTGGCAAGAAAACACTATACATACTATACTATTTTATATTCTATACATATACTTTACTATACTATACTATAATTATACTATACATATATTATTTTGTAAATTCGATATGGATGGTCTCCAAGAAATTTTTTTGGGGAAGGGTTGGCAAGCCAACAAGGGGGAGGGAGGGGGAAGTTCTTTCGAAAACTGAGCGGAGAAAGTGCAGTGTCCCGAGGATGGAACTTGTTACGTAACTCGTGAGAAATTGTCGGTTCAGGGAGCCCGCGAAAACCCTCGTCCCCGATTCGAGGATTCTTCTAACTAGCCTCGACTCCTGTTCGCTGGATGGCCCCGTCTCGTCCTATTAATGGGGCGGTTTCGCTTGGTGCTCGAGGGTCGTTGGAAAATTGGTGACCGCGAGGAAACCGTGCTATGGGAATAGCATAACCGAGCGAGAGTGAACTGTACCGTGCCGACAGACGGGACGAGAAGTGGGTAATTTTGAGATCGCGAATGGGGTTGTTTTCGATAAAGGCCTGCACGCGATGCGTCGCGTACACAAACAATTCTCTCGTTTTGGTGGCACCACTTTCTTCCTGAACGTCGGATAAAAAAGTCTAGCCCTTGACCAAGGAGACGAGGCATTAAACGTAAACGTGGCAGCTCGAATGCGACAGAGTTGATATTTTCGCACGACCACTGGTTGGGTAAATTTTACTTTATCGGACTCGAAATTAGTACTTTCTCCTACGAATTATGATGTATTTGGTATGTAATCCAGTAGATTTATAGCCGGCGCGGATGCAGATCGAAGTTTCGATCCTCTAGCATCAATAGTTGAGGAGATATGGTCGTTTAAAGTTGAGCATTTTTGACAGGTAAGGGCGTCACTACGAACTGTAAATGTGCTCAACTTTAAGCGACCATAACTACTGAACTATTGATCCTAGAGGTTCGAAACTTCGATCTGCATCTGCGCCGGGTACAAATCTACTGAATTACATACCAAATACATCATAATTCGTAGAAGAAAGGTACTAATTTTGAGTCCGGTAAAGTAAAGAGCAGCCCACTGGTCAACTCGTCTTTTAACACGGTCTAGTTTTCAACGATATATTAACCCTTTGCACTCGGAGCTATTTTAACTCGAAAATTAAACATTTTTGCTAAATTATCTTTTATGTGTGCCTCGGATTTCGACTCTGTTGGAAACTAATATCGATGTCTACGCTACCCGCACGTCTCACCCCCATATCATGAGCGCACCACCTTCAGATTTCACAGTCTCCTTCTCATGCCATTTTTGTAATTTATTCAACGTCGAATGCAACGTCGACCTTTATAAAATTTCCAATGATGTAACTTTTTAATTACGTGGTTCGCTATTTCTTTACTGTCTCGTCTCGTTTGACAACGACTTCGACCTCTCTTTCCAATTTATTGACTGTTAATTACTGAACGATAATTTACACGCGCGTGCACGTTTCTATTTCGTACAAGAAGAAGTGAATTATTTATTAACACATCTCATAAATAGACCGATGCACTTAGATTACGGCGAAGCGTTTAGGGAACGAAATCGGGGAAAACGGGGTGGTCATGAAACTTTCATGGCAGCCTACAAGCTCCGCGGAGTTCCAGAGGGTAACTATGCAAAATTTGGTCCAGATCTGTCAAAGGTTTTAGATGTTAATAGGGAGCACACAGGCGGACCTTTCATTTTATATACATGTGTGCAATAGAAACTATGATAGTATTTCTGGCTAAGCTGCGCAGCTCACCGCGATTGGCGAAATGCTAATGGCACGAAAGCCAGTAGGGAATTGTTACAATTCAACACTGAAGTTAACAAAGGCTGTAAGTGGCATATTTTAAATAATTCTATTTTCCGCAAAAAGGGATGCAAGTTCCAACGCCAATGCAATGAAACGAGGCTGAAAGTCATTCCCTGACAATTCGTTAGTTTATTGTTCCTTTTTCAAGAACAACAAATGGACTTTCATTCTTTCCATTTGTCCAAGGTTTTAATATATTTTTTCTCACTTTGCTATTTTTTCGATTTTTTAGTCATATATTGTTTTCAAGTTGCATTCACTAGAAATTGTAATTGTTTCTAAGTGACTCTAAAATAAATTTCATTAGTAATTGAATTTTTATTTTGGCATGTTCTAATATTCTTTTTCTCACTCTGCTATGTTTTCCACTTTTTCAAAGTCATGTATTATTTTCAAGTTCTATTCACTAGAATTAGTAATAGCTTTCACGTGTCTCTAAAATAAATTGCACTCGTAATTGAATTTTTATTTTGGCATGTTCTAATATTTTTTTTCTCACTGCTATTTTTTCGTTTTTTTAAAGTCATGTATTATTTTCAAGTTCTTACTAGAATTAGTTATAGTAAATAAAAGTAAAAAAATAAATAGTAATAGTAAATTCAATTTTGATTTTGGCATGTTCTAATATTTTTGTCCTCATTGCTATTTTTTCACTTTTTCAAAGCCATGTATTATTTTCAAGTTCTATTCACTAGAATTAGTAATAGCTTTCACGTGTCTCTAAAATAAATTGCACTCGTAATTGAATTTTTATTTTGGCATGTTCTAATATTTTTTTTTCTCACTGCTATTTTTTCGTTTTTTTAAAGTCATGTATTATTTTCAAGTTCTTACTAGAATTAGTAATAGCTTCTACGTTTCTCCAAATTAAATTGCATTCTAAATTGAATTTTTATTGTGGCATGTTCTAATTTTTTTTCCTCACTCTATTATGTTTTTCACTTTTCAAAGTCATGTATTATTTTCAAGTTTTATTTACTAGAATTAGTAATAACTTTTACGTGTCTCTAAAATAAATTGCATTCGTAATTGAATTTTTATTTTGGCATGTTCTAATATTTTTTTCCTCACTTTGCTATTTTTTTCGCTGTTTCAAAGTCATATATTGTTTTCAAGTTGTGTTCGCTACAAATTGTAATCTTTTCAAGTGTCTCTGAACTAAATTGCATTCTGAATTTGGTTGTTAATTGAGTTTTTATTTTGGCATGTTCTAATAGTTTTTCCTTACTTTCTTAGTTTTCTCGCTTCGAAGTCATAGTTTTAAGTTGTGTTCACAACAAATCGCAATTTCTTAAAATTGTCTCTGAAATACATTGCATTCGTACAAGAATCACGTGGATCTTCATAGGAATGCTTTACATGAGACTTACAGCCTTTTTGAGTGCCACTGTCGAATTAGGGAAAGGGTAACGGGAGGGCGTAGAAAAGAAAACACCGCGGTGTCTTCTAGTTAAAGTACGTGTGACGTAATCGAGGAAGGAAGGGGGCCTATGACACATGATTCATTTCCTGCGAATCAAATTCGTGCGGTATTTTATGTGTCAACGAGGACGGGCCTGGAGACGCTGGCCTCAGTCTGCGTGACCAGCACGCAGTTAATGACTCACGCGTTAATCGGTTGCGCTTTCGAGTTAAGTAAAACTGGCTCGCCTTGCGAGAGCCAGCCACTCGTTATCCGATTACCCTTTACGAGAGAAAGCACGCTGACTGTATGCCGAGAGTGAAGCAGAAGAGATTCGAAATCACAGAGACGGTCAACCCCCTTGCATTAACTACACAGGACGCGACACATTCTCCCCAGCGGAAAACTATAAAGAGCCGAGCAGATATACAGTCCTTCAGCGACATCCTTCGTTAAAAAGGAAATAATAAAGGGTTATTACTAGACTGCGGATGTTCATGCAGTTTTCAATTTTTGTAGACAAAGTGGTACCAAGAAAAATTCTTCAGAGGGGATGCGAGTGCGTAAATGCATTTTTTCCTAATAGCCATAACAGCTACAAAAGAAAGGATCGGCAAAGATCTGTTAAAAATGAGTTTCCCGCAAAATTAACATTTAACCTTCACAAGGTTAATTTTTCTTTTCTATGATGATGTCGCGTTCCACTCGTCGAGAGCGACAAACTTCTGAAAGGAGCCGCGGGTCAAAAATGAGCCGTTCTCTTGAAAATTGAGGTTAAAGTTCAAGTAATGCATGAACTTATTCGATCAGCTTCGAAAGAAGAAGTGGGGATGGTGACTTTTTAATTTCGAAATAAAGAGCATCGTCGTATATCGGAATAAAACCAGACTTGGAAAAAGGAGCCTAGCAGACTAAGATTGGTGCAGCGGCCCCACCCACAATTTTGATTGATATTGTGCGGATAACAATGGTTTTAGCTTGAAAGATAACCCCCTAAAATTTTAAATCGCTAACCCTTCGTATAAGAATGATATGCGAATAAATACCCTTAAGTGTATCATTTTTTTTCTCGGTTGTTAATTAAGATATTCGGATTAAAAAAAAAAACGAAAATACTCGAACCTCCTTCATATCATACATTTTTTTCACCATCGTGATCAAATTATTAAGGGTAGAAAAAAATCATTTAATTTTTTAGGGGTGCGAATTGCAAGCAACCCTTCGAGTGACCACTTCCAAAAAATTCGAGAACAATGTTCTGTTGCTTGTCTAACGTATAAAAAAGCTTCAAGATGGTCGGATTGGTGGAACATAGTTAAATATTGAAAAACGAATGAAATTACGTCATTATAATGGTATAATGTACAGTGCAGTGTTTCTTATCAGGGTATTAAGTCCCTTCTTGATCAATTATTTCCTTTTAAGGTTAAGAAAGCGTCTCTGTCGGGTGTTCCGTCTGCTTTTCCAGTTCGCGTATCCGCTGGCAACGATTCATGGCTGGGAAAATTAGGTTAAAATTATTCAGGCAACTGGTGCAACCCTATACACTGTCCACATCGATTTTCTGTCCGAGGAACAACACGGTTACGAGGAAGACGCGCGACATCCTGCTCGGAAAAATCGTGAAACATCCAACGCCGGGGGTTGAAGTTATCATTTCCGACGGACTCAGCTGTGGGCTAATACATCCACGAAATTAAAATCAAGGCTGCCCAGGCAGGCGAGGCGCCTGTTTCCGCGCGATCTCCTCGTTACGCTGGAAATATTTATAAATAGCGGATGAACGGGGATAAATGGCAACTCGCGCGTGACGACACGCAGAACAGCGAAGCGGAGAGGGCGAGGGCAAAGCGAGGACGAGGACGAGGCGAGATTCCGCGGACCAAGTGCGTCAATGAAATTCCGGCGTCGGCGGGGCTGCGTTCTCGCGGCGGCTGCACGCGACCGAACATCCCCACCTCCTCGGAACCACCCCTTCCTCCGCGACTCATCCCACCCCTTGCGCGACGGCATTTTCGGGGATTATGGCAGCTCCGGTACGGTTTTCTTCCGTTATTCGACTATTTCGCTTACGACTCCGGTCTCCTTGCAGTCCATTGGGCCCGCGCCGCGAACAACTTCCGCCATAAATATTAGAAAACCACCGGATAACTCGGCAAATACTCGTACCAAATAACCGGCACTAAAGTGCAACCGTGACTCCGGGAACGCATGACGAATAGCAAGCGGGACGACAACGTTTTTCCAAGCACGGGAATACAGTGGAGCGGCCATGTGAGCGACGCACAGTGGGGTATTTCGCTGAAAAACGGGAATAAAATATTGTAGCGTTATTTATGGGCTCACGGTCACAAATAATTAGGTCGTTGGACTCGTCTTGACGCCAGCTATAAGATTATGAAATAAAAATTGTACTTGAACATTTACAAAATCAAAATAATTGTTATTTTTTGGCGAAAAAGAATTTTTTTTGAAATTTTAAATATATAATTTTGTACATGTTTCAATACTGTTCAACTTTTATTGCAACCATTTTGTCGTCAGATTATTCGAACTCTTGAAAAGTAGTGATAATGGAATGCTTTGATTACTATGTACCGAGTTGAGATAGGTGTACAAACTCTTCACACATTTTATTCTGTTATCATCTAAATTAGTATTGTTATTAATATTTCAACATTACCAATCATTCTGTAAGTTTTTTTTTCGATTTCAAAACTTTATTGACGATTGCAGATTTGGATTCTCCAGAAAAAAATACACAAATTTGACCTAGGAGGGTTTTTGCATTTTGGTTCACAGATGGCGCTGTAATGGACAAAAATGAAAATAGTAATGGCGCTGTAATGGTAAAAAATGGTTGATAATTGGGGATATCTCGAAAAACACACATCTGATCAGAAAAATAAAAGAAGAAACGAGAAGAGCATTCCGCTGCCTTGCAATTCTGGAAACGAGTCGATCCCTTAAGGTGGGATATTCGACGTGTATCGGCAGGGGAGAATACTGGAATCCCCGTGTGCACCGGGACCCCCATAGTGCCGCCGTGACGTATCTCGCACGGTCCGACTTAATTCGCAGAGAAGAAAGCGAAAAAGCAAACAACGACGGAGATACCGTTCGGATGTAATGGAGATTTATGAGCGGGACGTGGCCACTTTGTCGGAGCTTACGTTCGTCGACTGAACTCCTTCGAGTCGGTTCCGCTTCTTTCCGCCCGAAGCTAGATCCTCACTATACCCATTAAAACATTAGCTCGATAGTCGCTGCTAAGCTGCTGTTGAAATATTCTTCAGCCGGTGTCGCCTGGGACCGATTTCTTCAACGAACATCTTCGCTGGAAGCCTGCAATCGGCTTCTATGTACTACATCGCTGCGATTCCCTAAGCTGTCTCTCCACTCGGGAGCAATTATCGAGGGTGACTGTATCAATGAGGTGGCTCTTGTTCCAAATAACTAAAATAAAAATGTAACCAGTTTGGTTACACCCATTTTCAAGAGCGGTGACAGATCTAATATTGAAAACTTTAGACCTATAAGTATCACTAGTGTTATGCCCAAAGTCTTTGAAGAAATTGTCACTAGAAAGTTATACTGCTCTGTCTCTCTCTCTCTCTCAATATGTGAACAGCAACATGGCTTCGTAAATAAGCGATCGACAACCACAAACCTAGCAATGTACTGCAACTTTGTCTCATCCGCTTTGGATGCCAATCTACAAGTTGACACAATATTTACTGATTTCTATAAGGCTTTCGACACTGTAAATCATTCCCTTCTAATCGATAAGCTTTCCGCTTTGGGCTGCAAGGGTGATCTATTGGCATGGCTAGAAAGTTACCTTAAAAACCGGTTACAAATTATACGTATAGGCCAGGCATGCACATGTGGACGATTTGGGAGCAGGAGCCACTCGACCCTGCTCATGAGCAGGGTCGGAGCAGTGACCTTGCTCGGACGTATGGAAGGGGAACCCACCAATTGTACGCGTGACTTGTAAACGGAGCACGAGTGAAGACGAGTGGGAGGGGCGTAGGGAAGTGGAGAGCGCGCCGGAGTGGTCAGACTACAATGACGTAGACGTCGCCCCCACTCTCACACGCTTTCGTGGGCCCAAAGCGCTATTTGACTATTTTGAGAGGGTTCCCCCTCCATACGTCCGAGCTAGGTCACTGCTCCGAGAGCACACGAGAGCTGCTCTGAGAGCAAAGAGCTGTGCATGCCTGGCATAGGCGGTTGTCTATCATCCCCAGTAATTATTCTATCCGGAGTACCACAAGGCTCCCACCTGGGGCCTCTACTATTTATAATATTCATTAATGATTTAACCACCATTTTTCAACACTCGCAGATGGTAACCCTGGTCGGCATCCTAATGGATAGCGAAAATACGGTTTAAGGGCAATCCGCAAAGAGCCGACGAGTAATCGAACGGTATGCTCTTCGTGACCGGCGTGGAGGCAGACTATGTTAGAGGAACGCGAGGCAACGACTCGAATAACAACGAGGGTGTAATAAAAGTGTGGGTGAACCTGGGACGAGCGGAGGAGCTCGTTGAAGGAATTGCTCGGGAGACACCTCGCGACTTTCATGGATGTGTATCGGCGGTGTGTTGCCCCGGTAAACGCGGAAATACGACGGCTTGTTCGCTTTTATGGGATTAAATAAGGAAATACAGCAGTCGGGAGCGAAATTCGCTCGACAATAATTGAGTTCCCCGGCGTACCTCGAACGTTCCCGACGAACGAACGAAACTATTCCGTTTTTACGGGCTGCTGCGAAGGAGGTAAATCACTGGGATTAATTTCAATCCCGTTCGGTGGGAAGGACGCGGGATATGTGACTGCAAATGCGTCGATAACTCGGTAAATATTGATTCCAACAAGTATTTATTCGGACGGATATTGCGGCCTGGGTCAGTGTAGCGGGAACTGGGTCACACAGTATGCTATTAGAATTCCTTCTAGGATCTATTTCCCAAATTTCCCGGCGTTCACGTACGCTACATACTGCCCGAAATTACCATAAAGCCACCTGAGTTTTTCGTGAAATCTTATAATCATGTCATAGTAATGAGAAGCTGATGTACGATAGCATTCTAGGATTAATTGAAGAAACCGTTTACGTGATTACATTCATAGATATATTATTTATTTACAAAAACACGTAAAGTTATACAGGGTGTCTCATCTGAAGGAGAGGCCACCTAAATACCTCCTTTATTTTTAATGGCACAAAAGATATTTATGGCATAATTGAAATGGTATCGAAGGAGGAATATCATAGAAGAACAATTTTTTCTGTCCGGTTATTTTTTCATAGTTTGTTCAATGTCATCATTATCTTTTTACCGAGAAAACTTTTCTGTTTAATTCCATCTTATAGCGGCTGAAAAAATACATTTGAATATGCTTAAGACATTAATAAGATGGAATAAAAGAAGTAAGTTTTCCCGATAAAAAATAACGATGACCTTGAAAAATCTATGACAAAATAACCGGACAAATTAAAATTGTTCTTCTATGATATTCCTCCTTCGATACCAATTAAATTAGGCCATAAATATTCTTTTTCGTGCCATTAAAAATGTGGCCTCCTTCAGCAGAGACACCCTGTATAGTTGAACAAAAAACGAACTGCGAAATTTCCATAAAGCCACACATTTTTTAAGTAGACAACATCAAGATTATCGACAATTTCTTCCATATTTACAAATTAATACTCAGTGTAATTGCCATTTCTTCGAATAACGTCGAAAATTCGATTAGGCATTGATCAAACCAAAGTACAAAGAGTTTCTGCTCCGATGGATGTGTCCACGCTTCGTTCACCGCAATCCATAACTCGGAAACAGAGCTGTGCCGTTTACAATTGCCAATATACTTCTCTTGGACGTATTCCCCAAAGATTCTCAATTGGGTTTAAATCTGGCGAACAAGCTGGCCATGTCAAAATCCGCATATTTTACCACGTTTTTATTAGCTCGCTTTCTTGTCTGTCTGTTCGGTACAAATTTTGCAATTGATTTTAAACTAACTTCCCGATGAGCTAGAGACATGAAATTTTAAACATAGCTCAGAACTGGATGACAATGCAATATTAAAAAGCAAATTTAAAAAAAAACTGTGCGTTTAGGAGATATAAACTATTAAATTTAACCGTTACACCTCCCCACGCGACGCTCGGTAGTACGTGATCGCGTTCAGCGATCCCCACTCCGCGCGACAGCGCTCCCTACTCCACTATGCGTTCCCACTCTGTGTGCGTACGAGCTCCGTGCGGTGTTTACAAAATCAACAAAGCCGCCGAGAACATTTTCGCAAAGGAAATGATTTCATGAATCCGTTCAAAGGAAGTACAACATTTTCCGGATACCCGGTATACGCTCAACCATTGTCCGACAACGAAAAGAAACAAGCTTCACTCTTGGTTTTCTCTGGTTTGTTTATTACGTGCACACACAACACGCGGCTAACGTTCAAAACGTTCCACAGCAACCGGTCCTGGAACGTGGAGTTTAGCAGAATTTTCAATTTACCCAAGTGAAAGCCAAGGGTCGTAGTAATTAGATTCTTCGCTGACGCTTATATTTGCGTTTCTTAATTCTGTCGCTAGCGTAACAGCGCAGCGGCACGATAGCAATCCACATCGGGCCGTTACACGGACGACACTAAAAGCTGAAAGTTTACGTGGATCGTTTGGCGTCTCATTAGCGCGTCGTCCGTCACAACGACTTTTTAATTGCGCTTCGTAACCTGCAAGAGCTTTCGGAAAATACACATTAACGCTGAACCTACCACCGCGTGTCAAATCACCGGTTTTACATATTTTATTGTACAGGCTGTTTCAAAATTATATGTCATAACTACATGATTCTAGCATGATTCTCCATCTCTGGTTCGGTGGAGATTTGTTAAAAACAACGTGCAGCAAAATTCCTTGACCTTGAATTTTAAGTACAACATTATAATATAATATAATAGATCAATTTTGACCCCAAATTCTGAATCAGGTAAGTTTATCAATCTTCAAGAATCGTTCATTATTGATCCATAGTTCCTTTAACAAGATTGTTTCCCTCATTCGACCCTGAAATTTAATTACAACATTATAACGTAATATAATACATCAATTCTAACCCCAAATTCTGAATCAGGTAAGTTTATCAACGTTCAAGAATGGTTCATTATTAATCCATGGTTCCTTTGAGAAGAAGGTTTCCCTCATTTGACCTTGAAATTGAATTACAACATTATAATGTAATATAATAGATGCATTCTAACCCAAATTCTGAATCGAGTAAGTTTATCAATCTTCAAGAATGATTTATTATTGATCCATGGTTCCTTTAACAAGATTGTTTCCCTCATCTGACCTTGAAATTTAATTACAACAGTATAACGTAATATAATAGATCCATTCTGATCTCAAATTCAGAATCGAGCAAGTTATCAATTTTCGAGAATCGTCCATTATTGATCCATGGTTCCTTTAACAAGATTGTTTTCCCTCATTTGATCTTGAAATTTCATTACAACATTATAACGCAATGTAAGAGATCAATCCTCACCCCAAATCCTGAATCAAATAAGTTCATCCATTTTCAAGAATGGTTCATCATTAACCATGGTTCCTTTGAGAAGGTGGTTTCCCTCATT
Source organism: Lasioglossum oenotherae (assembly GCA_028455765.1). Classification (NCBI taxonomy): domain Eukaryota; kingdom Metazoa; phylum Arthropoda; class Insecta; order Hymenoptera; family Halictidae; genus Lasioglossum; species Lasioglossum oenotherae. Next base: position 4,880,005 of record CM052281.1, on the reverse strand, counting down.
TGACCTTGAAATTTAATTACGACATCATAACCGTAACATAATAGATCAATTCTCACCCCAAATCCTGAATCAAGCAAGTTTATCAATTTTCAAAAGAATGGTTCATTCTTCACCCATCTTTGAGATGATGATTTCTTTAATTTGACCTTGAAATTTAATTACATCATAACGTAATATATTAGATCAATTCTGACTCAAGTAAAATGTGCTCTCTGAGCTTTAATCTCAATTTTTCAGAGAACGGTATCTTTGGTTAGATTGTTCCTCTCATTTGACCTTGAAAAGTTCTGTCAAGGCGAATTTGGCAGAAGACTTTTTTAACAGATCTTTGCTGATCCTGAGATGTAGAGTCACGCTGTAACGGTCTTTGCACACAATTTCTAGACACCTTGTATAGTAGGTCACGGCTGGAAAATAGAGGGGATGGAGAATATTATCCAGCAGTCGCGTAGATTAGTGACAATCCACCGGTTCGTCGTGTCGATGTTGTAACGCTATTAATCTCGCCAATTTACAATACACGTGTGCGCCTGGTTCATCGATCTCTCGGCCAAGCGGTCCCGCCACGTTCCTGATACATCGAACAGCGGGGTCAGGGCGCACGAACTGTCGGTAAAATGGGTCAAGTCCTAATTGCATACGGAGACGAGAAAAGGAACAAGTACGGTGCATCGGATCCGGCTGGCTTAACCAATGAGCAAAGAGCACGTGCTCAAGGCACGAACAGAAGGGGGGCACCATGGAAATGATTCTTAAATGACGCGACCCGAAAAAGAAAGATACGTATGTATACGGTGCATCCAAAAAATATTCGAACACTAGATTAATTTTGTCCAAAAAATTGGAATCGTACGGTTCAATCTTAACCCCTTCCCCTATAATATCGTGTCTGACTCGTGACGAAGATTCTGAACAGAGTCCAATGCTACTAAATTTTATTTTGGTTTTGTTAATGTACAGCTATTAAAGAATATACATACAGGGTGGTCCATTTATCTTGAGACCGTCAATTATTACGGAAAATAGCAGGAATATGAAAAAGTGTTTTATATAAAATATTTTTCATATGAAGGGGCACATTTAATGGCGCTATGCACATTTTTCCATAATGGCCCTTTAAGGGTCAGATGAGGGACAACTTCATTTTTTCAAATGGTAATCCATATTATTCTACATCGAAAAATAATAATGTTTCGTTACACGGAGCGCTGAACGCGATGACGTACTACCGAGCGTCCCGCGGGGAGGTGTAACGGTTAAATTTATTTAATAGTTTATATCTCCTAAACGCACAGTTTTTTTTTTAAATTTGCTTTTTAATATTGCATTGTCATCCAGTTCTGAGTTATGTTTAAAGTTTCAAGTCTGTAGCTCATCGGGAATTGGTTTAAAATTCGATTACAAGATGTGACGCATACAACAACAACAACTTGACAAGCTCATATAACCGTAGTAAAAATGGCTATAAATTTGTACAAACATATTCTTCTTATTTCTACGGAGGAACGTAAAATAGTTAAAAAGAATTATGGCCTCGTTTAAGTGTCCGAATGTTAGTGCGACTGGCTGTAAATTGTTGTATTCGTTGACATTTTGACCATGCTTCGGCGATTTGGTTCCACCATGCGGCTGGGGAAATTCAATACTGTTCCGGCCGCGCGCATTCCGGCCGTTTAATTTTATTTAGAATGGAGAGGAATAGAGGAATCCATCCCTGGGAGGTGGATCGGTCTGCCCCCGTCGCGATACGATAGATGAGGACGAAGAACTATCGGGAGAACGGGGGAAAAAAGTAGACAGTCGAGGCCTTTGCCAAGTCAATACTTCGTTCTCGATAACATCACTCGATTACCGATTAAAAGGAGGTTTCGATATCGATTCGTTCGGCCTATCTGCTCGAGCAATCGTTCGGACCGCGATCAAGTAGCTCCCGACAGTCGCTTCTTTATCGATACCACGTCGCCGATTTATTTAACGATTCGAAAACGACAAACCCACTGCGTTTGCATATCTGAAACTCGTTTCGTAACATTGTAACTGATGTCAAAACGAATCCAACGATGTACATTGTTATACCCTTTAATTCGAAAATTAAACATTTCTTTCGACCTAGAATAATTCTCCATTCTATTATTATTATTATTTATATGATGCTTTAAGTAGATATAGTTTATATAGAATATATCATACATGAACATATTAACACTTTACCTACCGGAAGTCTTTTAATAGGATTTTCAATAATTTTGCTGTATCAAAAGAAAGCACAGAAATTTTCTTTTACATTGCAATCTTAAATGAAACTATTAGATGGCGTTATTGAGGGTATCTTGTTAGTTCATATTGAAAGTGCTGATTTTTCCAACCACAGATTTTTCAAAATTAAGCAATAATCACCGGTCATATAGCTTCATATAGATATAGTGGTTATATAGCTTACTGCTTGGTAACACAAGTTTAATGAAATTAAATTTTAATTGCACATCGCTTAAAATTGAAAATAATTTACAGACCTTTAATATCTGAGCCACATAGAAAGCGTTTAACACTAAACCTACCGACCATCAAAAGTTACTAATGTGTATGGAATTAAAACCAAAATTGGTGTCTTAATCCTATAAATTATTATGTATTTGGTATGTAACCCAGTAGATTTGTACCCGGAGCGACGCAGATCCAAGTTTCGATCCTGTAAGATCAACGGTTCAGGAGTTATGCTTGCTTGAAGTTGAGAAATCTGCAGTGTTTTTGACAAATAATGGTCGCCATATTGGTTTGTAGTGACGACCGCGAGCCGCTTACCTTGCCGCCCTGCTCCGACCTAATTCTAACCAACTCACATCAGTAAGCGGCGTGCGACCGTCACTGCAAACCAATATGGCCGCGCCCTGTCAAGAAACTGGAAATATGCTGAACTTTAAGCGACCATAACTTCTGAACTATTGGTCCTAGAAGATCGAAACTTCGATCTGCATCCGTCCCGCGTACAAATCTACTGGATTACATACCAAATACATCATAATTTATAGGAGAATTATTATTAGGGTTAAACTTCCAAACAGATCTAAAATCTTCGTGAACTGTTAGATCGCCCAGACCACTGGTGCGATGACGTGTCGCGTCGTTTCTGCAAAAGCGATTCGCGATTCGTTCGACGGGCGATTCCAATCGCGACCGGTTTCATTTCCGCTCGTCAGTGACGATCGTTTAAGCCCCCGTGTCGCCGGCGTATGATCGATAAATTAACACGTCGAGTTGGACGTATTCGAGGGAAAATGTACGATCGGATAAGATCGCGTGGAACCGTCGAAGATCCTGTTTTTACTTTACGACGATCGATGTGTCGACGACTTTACGACGATCGCAAACGTGTTCCCTGCGAACCGCTTTCGGTTTCTATGGTTGACATAGTGCAGAAACGATCGACGCATTTTCAGCTTCTCGACCGTAAAGCGACGATAAGAGTACGCTAGCCGAAAACCGATACGAATTTTATATCTGCAGTTCTCGGGTTATTCAGAAGCTCGCCGGTGAAGTTCTCGTTGTAAACCGTAGCTCGCATATGTGTGGGACAAGTATCTTTCTGTTAAGTACTTGCCATTTACATAAAACTGTTATCGTAGCGACGTAACTAATGGAACATGTGTGAATGTCAGAAGGAGATTGCGGAGAGAGCGTGTCCGTAACTCGAATTTATGAGCCAAACGAACTAGAACAAATTAACTAGAAAATGAGATAATGATGGTTGCTTAAGCAGTAATTATTATTGCTTGTAATTCTATTTAGATTCTATGTAATCTAATTAAACTGTGGATCTTTATGCATTTATAGCAAAACTGAGTAGATGAACTTAAAAATTGTAGGAATGTTTTGAAAATCGAAGATGTCGATACAGTATTTTATCGATAAAGGTCCCCAACACGGGTCTGCCCAGGGTCATTTATACGCCAGGGATACTGTTCTTCGAGAGGCCTCGGTCGCTGAGAAGTGTAAACATAACTAATCCGATGACATACTTTTTAATTTTCTTTATTTTTTTTTGGAACTTTCACCAAAATATTCGTGGCATTTTTTAATGCAAAATGATACCAAACACGATATAATTTCAATTGTATTTAGTGTATTAATTAACGATGAAAGTTTCGGGCGCAAGGAAGGACAGCGTATGGGAAAGAAAGAGACGCGGAGAGTCGCAGTCGCCGGCACAGTTCAAAGAACTTCCCATACGCTGTTCCTCCTAGCGTTCGAAACTTCCATCGTCCATTACACAAGTAAATTTCATCAGAATTATATCCTGTTTGGTATCATCTTACATGAGAAAAATGACGCGAATATGTTGGTGGAAGTTCCATAAAAAAATAATAAAAAATTAATGTTCTGCAGATATAGCATCTAACCCTTTGCACTCGAAGCTATTTTATCTCGAAAAAATTAAGCATTTCTTCCGATCCAGAATATTTACATTCCCTATGATTTTTCAAATTTTATGGATACGTCATACAATATCTAAATGTTGGTGTTTATGTTGTATTTAATTATTTATTTGTATTTACGTATTTATTTAAATTATTTAAATTTAAATTACGTATTTATCTTAAGTAGTTATTTTGTGGAATAAAAATTTATTTATGTTCGTGTCGTATTTAATTATTTATTTGTATTTACGTATTTATTTAAATTATTTAAATTTAAATTACGTATTTATTTTAAGTAGTTATTTTGTGGAATAAAACTTTATTTATATGTTCGAGTCGTATAGAGTTCCATGTAACCAGTGTACGTAGAAAATGGAGTGCGAGTAACTGTCGGTTAAATTCTGAAAGTTGTATGCTTATTTTTAATAATCGATGAAGTCTGTTACTACGTTTCATAATAAAATCTCACGGTCGCTCCTCAGGAGCACTGCATATAATCGGAGATTACGGATTTTGAAAGATACGACGACGGAACAGCTGTAAGTGCCTAGATAGCCAGAGGCACGCTACGTCTAAGCGTGTAGGTACATCGTTTCCGCATTATGCAGCACTTTCTGCAACTGTCGCATGGCCTGCAACAGTTGCAGACGATCTCTTCTAGAAACTGTTGCATAATCGTCCCACAATTTCTCAATCCCTTTTTTCCAATATTTATTCAAATAGTATATGTATGTACTTAATTTTCCATTCAAATATTATCGTATAATAGCTACATCCAATGAAAATAATGCTCTTGCCCTACAGCATCGTGTCGGACTCGTGATGAAGATTCAGAACAACGTCTAATAAATATATGTATCATATGTTATTTTAATTTCCTTTAAACCGAAATAAAATCTCTTTTGGTTTTGTTCATCTACAGCTATATACAGGTATTTTTAAAATTTTCAATATAGGCCCACATAAAAAAGTTTTGAAATGCAACTTTTAGTATTTTTTCAACAATTCCGATCAATTGCAATTTTTGAAAAAATTTCTTTTCACATCCTTTAGTAAACTAATTGCTCTAGCTTCCCAAAAAAGTTCAAATAGTATAGTACAATATTAAAAAAGTTATCGTCTTCTTTAGAGCGGTCTTAAGCTTTTGTCCGCTACTGTAGGTGTCCCTATTTAAACGGACCACCCTGTATGTTGAGGTGTCGTATCTCAATAAGCTGACGAACGTGTTTTGTAGGTGTGTCTAAAAATCGCCTAACTTGAAGAAATGGGAAAGTATAGAAGATCGTCCTTTCGGAAGGTTTGTCGACACGATGTTCGTAAGGGTAGGTCGTGATTTCGATAGGCTTGTAGATTGTGAACGGCCTGTATAAATTGTTGGTCTGCTATTGCAGTCCTATTCTTCTTTCCCTCTCTCGACTGGTGCACCTTTCTCTGTCTATCGACCCCCTCCCCCTCCTGTTATTCCGTTCTCTCCCAGCCGGCTGGCTCCACCCTAAAGTCATTCACTCTACTTTGCCAGTCTATAACAGGGCGTATTTCAGCTTCCCGACTGAAATCAGCAGCCTAATCTGCGAGGGAGATAAAGTTCTATCCGATCCTTCACCCTCCGTTCGTTAGCAGTGCCATTTGACCCACAACAGAAGTCATCGTCGCGCGGTAAGCAACGCTGTTGCTAATACAATATGCAAAAGGGTTCGAACTTTTACCCTCATCGTATGATTTTCTCGAGTGGTACCGCTGCTCTCTCCATTCTTTCGAAACTTCTTGAAATCCGAAGTGGAGCGGAGAGGTCCTCGGAGACTAATGGCACACAGAGTCCTAGCCGTTCGATGGTCTTGCAGTAGGCGAGATTCTAAGCCCCAATCTTCGGACGATTTAAAAGTCTATCCAAACTTTCCATCATATGGCGACCATTTACTCGATTCCTGCAAACCTTTCGGCAAACCAATGGACAGACAGATGTCTCATAGGATTCCGACTGTCCCAAGTGAACGGGTAAACTATCCAATGTCTATCGACAGTGGGAACTTCGCGCCTCAACCTTCGAACAATCAGAAATTCTATCCCAGACTCTACGTCTTACGATTCCTACACTGAGAAAAAAATCCTGTCGAAACAAACAAAATATATGTTGATTCAATAAGCTGTACTATTATTATTCGAAGTGTGCCCCAACTCCGGATAAATAACCCGGGAAGGATAAACTGCACAGGCGATGTTAGCTACCCAGAATGGAATAGTTGTTTGATGTCTTGCTACAGTGAGGACAGGGTACCCCGATCTTCAGGGAGTCTAACATTTGACTTTACAATGTTCTTTGCAATAAGACCCAGGAAGGATAACTAGCACAGGTGATGTTATCTACCCCCTAATACTTGAATTATTCTGTGACTGCCCCAACTCCGGATAAGTTTGATGTCTTGCTACAGTGAGGGCAGGGTACCCCGATCTTCACGGAATCCAACATTCGATCTAATACTTGTATTATTCGAAGTGTGCCCCATCTTAGCTATCCAGAATGGGACAGTTGTTCGATGTCTTGCTACAGTGGGGACCGGGGACTCCGATCTCCAGAGAGTCTAACATTTGACTTTGCAATGTTGGAAGTGTGCCCCAACTCCGGATAAATAACCCAGGAAGGATAAATAGCACAGGTGATGTTAGCTATCCAGAATGGAGAACAGTTGTATGATGTTTTGTCACAATGAGGACCCGAGATGTCAATCCTCAGGGAATCAAACATTCGACCTAATACTTGTATTCTTCAAAGTGTGCCCCAACTTCGGATGAGTGACCCGGGGATGATAAATATCACAAGTGACTTTGGCCACCCAGAATGGAACAGTTGTTCGATGTCTTGCTACAGTGAGGACCGGAAATGTCAACCTCCAGGGAGTCAAACATTCGATCTGATACTTGTATTATTCGAAGTTTGCCCCAACTGCGGATGAGTGACCTAGTGATGATAAATAGCATAGGTGATTTTGACTACCCAGAATGGAACAGTTATTCCGTTATTCGATATCTTGCCACAATGAGGACCTGGCTCCGCCGATCTTCAGGGAGTCTAACAGCCGATGCGGCTTCTCATCGTAGCATTGCTCGGTTCTTCGAAGCGTTCCTCACTTCCGGGCGAGCAAGCCAGGGGCGACAAATGGCATGGAAGGTTCCGATTGTCCAGAATTGAACAGGTGAACCGTTCTTATCCCGGTGTCTTCCGGGAGGGGGCTTCTCGGGCCGTGGCGTGGCATTCATCGAGCGGTCGAGAGCGAGTCGCAGTGACGCGGGTTACGCAATCGCCGACTGGCCTTGCGCCAATCTCGCGTATCACTCGAACTCGTCCCGCGAAAAGGGAGACAGAGAGGAGGGAGCGGCAGCCGGATAGGGAGGGAAGGGGACGAGACGGAACGGAGGCAACACCGCGAGAGGAAAACATAGCCACGCCGCGCGCGGGCCACGTTTCTGCGTGTGTCTCGCCAAGCCACGCCAGTTACGAAACGCGTGTGCCGTCACGCTACCGCGTGCGTGCCACTGCATCACAATATCTCGACCGTTCCTCGATTCCCGTCGTCTCGTCGATCGGGCGCAACTCGGGAGCATTCTCGTTCCTCCCAGTTCCTGGCGGAAAAATTCCCTGCGCGTCAATCGACTCTCTTGCCCACCGATCGACCCTCTTGCTCCGAAGATCGCTGTCGCTCAGAGTTGGGCAAACGCTAGTCACAATTATGATTATTGACTAATAGCTTCATAAGCTCTACATAAGTGACTAATAATTAATGACTAAGTAAATACTTGAGCGTGACTATGAGTAATGACTACATAAGTATTTGAGCGTAATGACTAATGAATAATGACTAAATTTTTGTTAAGGATGAATATTGACTACTGACTATAATGGTATAACAAATGACTAAATACGCAATCAGAATTTCACCATGACTAATGACTAAATATTTAAGATATTTAAAATATTTAAGATATTTAAAATAACATTTGGAACGTTTGAAAAATAAGATCCCCAAATAACTTACAAGGGAAGGACTCCAAGTGTCCGACTTCGATTTTCATAATTTTTTGTGACCTGATGGTATACGGATCCCTAATGATGTCTGCAAAATATTAAGTGTAATTACTCAATAGTTTTAAAGATATAAACAATTAAAGTTTCATACCTTTCATACCTTGTTGATATACCATGATTTGAACTATATGAAACTTTAATTGTTTATATCTTTAAAACTATTGAGTAACTACACCTAATATTTTGCATACATAATTAGGGGTCCATATACCATCATCTCACAAAAAATCATCAAAATCCAAGTCGGACACTTGGGGTCTTCTCTGGTTAGGTTGGTTTGGATCGGCGCGCATAGCTTATTCATCTTTGGAATCTGTGATGTCGCGTATATTACTTTATCTTTGCTTCAAGAAAATTAATCCGGGCCGTGTCTATAAATTTATATGGTCTGAGATCTCGCACCTCGTTTCCGTAAACAAGCGAGGAGACGGCAAAAAAGCAACGGAATTTCGTCGCAAATCATTCGTCGTGCGGCGTTATGCATTTAAAGGAGTCCTGGAATTAAACGCTCCCGCCGACGAGATAATCAAATCATTAACCAAGAGAGAGAGAGAGAGAGAGAGAGAGAGAGAGAGAGAGTGGGAGGGAGAGTGGGAGGGAGAGAGAGGAGAATCCAGAAGAATTCTGTGTTCCTTCCACCCCCACCCACCACGACGAAGTGGCTGCTCTCAAATATTCTTGGCACTCGATTCGTCGCGCCGATTCGCGAATCCATTCCCACGGATGGGCGAGGAGGGCGAAGAAAAAAAGGAAAACGGCGAAACGGCGAAATAAATTTGCAGATCGCGGCCGAATCGGGGGACCGCGGGGAGTGGAATACCCTGGAACCCCATTACTCCGCTATTACCCGTCCGGAATGATTGCCCTTCTTCACAACTGACTCCAGTAACTCTCCCCACCCCACCGCGCCGTCCGTCCTAATTCGACTTTCCACGTCTCCGATCAGATTTCTCCGTCGTTTCTAGACTTCCTCCTAACCTTTTCCATTAATTACAATGCGAATGCAGGCTACGGTTAAATATCTTAAGGGTTTCTATGCGAGGCAAACCAGTGCATAGATGATCCATATGAAAATTCAATTCTTCAATTCTTTGGTCACTAATGACGTCACAACTTTTGAACGAATGGACTTTTCCGAATGCGGATTTCTGCTAAACCTTCCCGAAGAAACGCTGCGTCTAATGGCTCAAACCCTAGCTTTCACAGACACACAAGATACGATTTTATTATATTTAGAGACACACTGGCGGTCAAAGTGATAAGGCACCTGAAGGTTTTTAGCAATGAACATTCATTTGTACACGTAGAAAGTGAATATACAACAAAACAAGGTACTAACTTTTATAATAATATACTAAAAATTAAATAACTCGTTCAAACCATTTAGTATTTCTACAAAAAATGATTTTCAGTGTGGGAAAAGTGATAAGGCACCTCAAGGTTTTTAGCAACGAACATTCATTTCACATCCGGAAATGAATTTGAAGCAACATTCTCCTTTGCAAAATCCATATCAAAAATCATAGGGAATGAAAATATTCTAGATCGGAAGAAATGTTTAATGTTCCAGTTAAAATAGCTCCGAGTGCAAAGGGTTAAAATGACCTCAAACTCGAAAATTTTGTGCAAACGTAACTTTAATCAAAATTTATTTCTTACAAAACGAAGCAAGTTACATGACCCCACTCGAGCAAACATTTTTGGGACACGCTGTGTTAACCCTTTGCACTCGGTTGTCCATTATTCAAAATATTGTTTACACTATTAAATATATCGGTATCTAATCAATTATTAAACATTTAGTTATTGTATGAGGTACTATACCAATTTCATATCTACAAAATGTTAAAAATCACAAAGAATGGAAATATTCTAGATCGGAAAGAAAGTTTATATATAATTTTGCAGTTAAAATAGCTCCGAGTGCAATGGGTTAAAAAATTCTTAGCCATGGATCATAGGCCATTTTTCAAGGAACTTGTTTTTGTGTACAAAAATATATGTGACAGAAAAATAATATATTAGTTTCAATTCCGACAGATGGCAAATGAATGAAAACGACGAAGAATCCTTGGACAGCAGGATATTGTTAAATTTAAATAGAAGAATGCTCGTGATAAATGCAAATGCACGCGGCTGTTCGTTCACGGAAATCAGAAAATTGGAGATCGTAAAGTTCCCTCGGACAAATGTGAATTTGCATAGAAAATTTGCAAGCTGATAATGGGAGATTAGGGGATAGAGAGACTGAATGGAAACGGCCGTTTCGTTTGGACGCAGAACGCGATTCTTCGAAGCTGTTTAGTCGCGACAAAGACGATACTTGCGTCAACGTTAATTGCTACACGTCGGTGGATCGACGAAATTCGTGGAAAAAGAAAAGACGAGACTTGTGCTGGCGCCACGGACTCGTTAATGCACGGCCTTGACGAACAAATTCAACAATTGCGACCAAGGTGGGCGAGCGTAAACAATTCATTGAGTACCTTTTAAGCCGTCAATCTCCACGCGCTGATACTTTATCTGCTTCGCGGACTCGGAACTGGCTCGCCGTAATTCATTCCTCGCGAATCATTCAATTCGCGCGAGACACTTTAACGTTTAAAAATACCTCGTTCCATTAAAAAAAAATGAAGTTGACCTTCATATGTCCAAAAAAAAATTTCATCGCCCTATCTCATTTCTATCGAAAGTTCTTTGATTTTGACACAGATTTGGTCGTGGCGGCCGTGCGCACCACTGTGTGGCCCCCGAGTCATCATCATAAATTCGCCCGGAGGCTCGTTTCCCGCGACTCCGTCACAGCGTCGATACGTCACCTCCGAGCGGAGTCCGCGCGTGTTTGCAAACAAACCCCGTGGGCAAGAACCCGAGAATGAAGAAGACGCGTGTGTTGGTACGCGTCTAAAAGCGTATCAACGCGACGCGTACTCGTAAAACGAGAGCCACGCTAGGCATCGGTCTTTGCTCCTCGTGAATGACGCCTCCACTGGTTCTTTCCGGTTCGAACAGCCATTCACCGAATCGTCGAGAGTGTGGACCGGACCGGTTCAAACCGGTAAGCCCGACGGTCCCGGCTCGGCTCGATTAGCGCTCAGCAATTATTGAATACCCGGCCGCCCGACGATAAGGTTCGCTCCTTTATTCGAACTTCCTCAATCGAGACACAATTCCGCGCTCCGCTGATCTCGTGAACCGGTTCACGCGGTTACTAGTTCTGGACCTGTTCCTTTGTGCACGTCGGTGACAGTGAACCCCTCGTGAACCACGCGTGGATACGGTGCAATTAGGTGTAGTTGGCCAAGTAGAACGGTGGACGCTGCGGAGGATCGTTTCTGGGCCGGCAATATGGCGACGCGAATCCACGTCTGGTGAGATGCTTGATTTTAGTCGCGGATTTAGCCGGGCGTTAACGAGAACCTTCTACGCCGTGCACGCTTTTTACGCTCTTATCGCATCGGACACATCGGTCACAAATGGCGGGCCGAGAACCATAGTGGCGTAAGGCACGTACACTGCCGCTTAAAAGTATCCGGACACTTGCGAAATGCGTAATAGCAATGCATAAAAGTTACTTAACACTGTATCTACCGGAAGCCTATTAATAGGATTTTCAATAATTGTGCTGTACCAAAAGAAAGCATAGAAATTTTCTTTTACATTGCAATCTTCAATGAAACTATTAGATAACGTTGTTGAGGGTGACTTGTTAGTTCACAATAAAAATTGCTGTTGCTATTAAAGGTTCCATTAAAAAGCGTTTAACCATGTACCATAGATTTTTCATAAAAAAAACTTTAAAAAAAAAATTAAACCGACTTCAAAAAAACGCACTAAAAAGTATAAAATAATTTCCATTTAATATATGTGAATACACACGAACTTGAATACAATACAATCTTTTTCGGAGGTGGCGCACAAATATATTATTTAAATATAAATATATTAGTATTTAGAACAATTTAAGGATTTTCGTAATTTCCAGTGTCGAAAATTTTCAATTTTGCGCCGCATCCGGAAAGATTGTATTGTATTTTAAGGGTATGTATTGCATTTTATTATAATTATGCGATTTTTAAGGGTGTCCACTTAATATTGCCACCAACTGTACATAAAAACGCAACAAAATTTTTGAAAGTTTGACGAGATATAATTCTTAAAGTTTGCATATTTTAACACGTCTTCTTATGGAGAATTCAGAGCGAATTCAGAGAATTTCTCGATACAAATATACTAATAAAGTAAATTCTGATAGAATAGAAGACTAATAGATAGATTGCTGCGATCAGCAAGTTTTTATGTTTAGAGCCAAGAACATGAGTGGAGGAGAGCTCGAGTTGGGCATGCGAAAGAAGAAAGATAGTTTTTAACTTAAAACTTAATTAATAGTAATATTTTTCTCGGCGCTATGTTTCGATCAAATCTTTACA
>CM052281.1:4633913-4861610 GCA_028455765.1 Lasioglossum oenotherae | reverse complement strand
TCTTTTTTTCCTTCAATCAGATATGTTGTTAAAAAAATTTGAGAAATGTATTGATTTATACTGAAATTGGTTTGAGGCCATATCTTATTTTTTTTGAAAACATTGATGGTCAAGCTATTGGCTTATATGATTGGCGGAAGTGAGTTTTGCTATTGAAATTCAATAGTATTAAATATTAAAATAAGTTCATATGATATTGGCACTATTCAATAGTACATCTTATTGAATCAACATGTATTTCTTTTGTTTCGACAGGATTTTTTTCTCAGTGCAGACGCGCAGTATTATGAAAATGTATTTGTTCGGCAAGGCTCTCCCGACACAGTGTAACCGGGAAAGCGACGAATTTTCACGAGGAAAGAGTCGAAAATGTAGAATAAAATTGTCTTGTATGAAACATCGCTTCCGAGATAACTTGATTTGAATATCTGTCCGTCACGCGCGTGCTGTCGAATAGAATCCGACCGGCGCGCGTGACTCGTAAAACGTGAAAAATATTCGGGAGAAAAACGTTGACGGTTACAGTTCGCAGCAATAAAATATCTGCTTCGCAACGTGTGAACTCTGCTACACGCCGAGCATCTGTTCCGCTTCTTCCCGCCGCTGTGAAAGGGAAGATCGTTGTTTACCGCGCAACAATCAAATATTTCTCCCAGCGGTCTCTTTCGAAATTTCGAACCTACTCGGTCGTACTGCGATCAGCAGCCTTCTTCCGCGGAGGGGAGAGAAGGAAACGCGAAACAAAAGGGAAGATGAAAATACACTTTACTTACTTCGGAGTTTGAAAGGTAAAGGAGAGTTGGGGAAGAATGAACTTCGACATTTAATATCTTCAAGTTCCATGCCGGCGAAACACGTCGCAGGCTGACTCGAGAAAATCGAAGAAAATAAAAAGTTCAGGTACTATTATTCAAAATATTGTTCACATTGTTGAATATGTTGGCATCCAATCGATTACTAAACATTTAAGCATTGTAGGAGGTACTGGAGTAATTTCCTATCCGTGAAGGGACATTTTAAAGAATTTAAATTTTTGGAGTATAGACGTGTAAAATGTTGCCCTGTATTTTTTAGTAGATTATAAAAGTAGAACTTCTAGAAGCTTCTAACAAATTTATTCTCATTTGACGTTGACATCAGTGTTGCCGTTTATTTCAGTAAATTATAAAACTAGAACTTCTAGAAGCTTCTAACAAATTTATTCTCATTTGACGTTCACATCAAATAAGTTATTTTTAACTTCGGCTGCTCTTTACTTCACCGGACTCAAAATTTGTGCCTTTCTCCTATAAATTATGATGTATTTGGTATGTATTTGGTACGGATCAACGTTTTGATGCTGTAGGATCAATGGCTCAGGAGTTATGCTTGCTTAAAGTTGAGCAATCTGCAGTGTTTTTGATCGGTAAGGGTGTCGCCATATTGGTTTGTAGTGATGGTCGCGCGCCGCTTAAGGAGTAGACCAATTTATGAGTTGTTTGATCGATTATCGGCTCGCGATCGTCACTACAAACCAATATGGCGGCGCCCTTACCTGTCAAAAACACTGTAGATTGCTCAACTTTAAGCAAGCATAACTCCTGAACCATTGATCCTACACGATCGAAACATCGATCTGTACCAAATACATACCAAATGCATCATAATTTATAGGAGAAAGGCACAAATTTTGAGTCCGGTAAAGCAAAGTTTACCCTTTACTTCTATTAAGAAATATTTGCAGATAAAACGTGACAGTAAGACAAACTCCTGCTGGCCTTTTTATATTTTATAGCTGTGTTTTATGAAACTTTCGCAATCCAATATAGTTAGGAAGAGCGGTGATGCATTTTGCACGGGCTGTATTGCTTAACGTCGTCGTTCATTCGCAGAAATTTGCATTTTTATAGAGAATCCCGTGAAATTGAATAAAACCCTGTCTCGCTCGCGATTCGTCGCAGTGAATTAAATTCGAAACGAAATTAAATGTTGTATAGCAGCTTCAATAAAAAAAAATTCACGGTTCATTATCTGCGAATCGATTTCGACGTTATAAATTCAACTAATCCGTTCCGATCGAAGAATTCATCGAACTTGAATAAAAATCGTTGATTCGTTTATCAGCGACAAATGGGTTGGCAGGTCGGATCAATTGTTCTGTAATTACAATTAATGGTGAACGAAGCGCCCATTCAGAGTTTTCGCTCGATCGATAATCTGTAATCTGGAAGAACATTACAAAAATTGAATTTTAAACGCATGATAGGATTCCATTAACGTCCTTTTTGTTTTTCCGCGACTTTCGCGATAAAATATTCCGAGCACGGGAGCAGAAAACACAGTGATGCGACATTAAATCTACAGGAATATATCGTGACGAAAGTGGAGAATGCGTCGACGGAAGCCGCAGAAACTCCAGAAAAATGCAATCTGGCTTGAGAACGTACACTCACGGATACACACGCGTGCGCGTTGCACATTGTAAGGCATACCCTTTGAACCATTGCATCGGCCGCCGCCTGTGCATTTAATTTTTTTGTCCGTCAGAAAGTGGAACAGATCCAGGTGCAACAGTTTTGACGTGTGACAACGGTCTCGGCGCTTGCGACGTTCGCCGTAAATCTACCTCCAAATCGAAAACCTGTGTCTGAGCAGTCGCGGCCTTTTCTACTGCGGGATTACATCGCAGACGACCATCGCCACGCGTCGCTTCGCGGTATTAAATTTTTTCGCGATATTTCTCCTGGAATTCTTTCCGGACAAACGAAACGGGTCTACACTTTTTAATTAAACGAGCATTCACATAAACGAGTGCCCGCGGACGCGTAACAACAGCCTACGACCTCCACCATTTGCTAACGACAATCATTAGAGTAGGGTTTGTCGGTTTTAAAAACCGGTTTTTGAAAGATTTTGCAATCCAAATTTATACATAACACTTATATTAATCCGCTATAATGATTTTGATGTAATGAAAAAGTACACAGCTAGTGGTATAACGGAGAAAGGTCTGGCAACATTGTTGGCTTAGTGGAGTGCGACTGCACGAGAACTGCAAGAACCTGAAAAAGTGACTTCCTCCAGTCCTCAAACATTAAAGAAGGAGTTCTTGGTCTTAGAGGCTACAAATAGAAGAACGAAAAATTTAGATTTATTATTTAATGCTTTAAAGACAATTAAGCCAAGTTCAGTAGCAAGTGAGCGAGTTTTTTCTATTCCTGGAAATTTTGTGTCCAAACTAAGGACGCGACTAAGCAATAAATCCATTGACGTTCTTTGCTTTCTGAAGTCATACTTTATTAAACAAAGAAAGAAGTAACATAATAATTTACATAAATATAAAACATTTGTTAATTTCTGTGATTTTTTAAGGGTATTATTTTGTTAATTTTTTAATTTCATAATTTTATGTATGTATGTATATGTAACTTACTGTTTCCTTTCTTGTATTTTTGAATTATTATCAATAAAAAAAATTAAAAACTTCTATTTTAAATTGTAAACATGTCTTGTTTTCTGTCTGTAAAATTTCAAATCCGGTTTAAACCGGTTTCAGACAATTAGCAAAGTTGCTTTATAATTCGTAATAAACGATCGAACCGTTGCGCCGAGAACATTAAAAAATTTATTAGTTTCATGTAAGATTGCAATGTAAAAGAAAGTTTCCTATGCTTTCTTTTGGTACAGCACAATTATTGAAAATCCTATTAATAGTGCTCTATAGCTATGTATATATAAATTCTATCTAAATTGCATCGTGTCAAACGCAAAAATGCTGATTATTGAATCCTTCCATTCATTATATTTTTTTTTTACTTTTCTTTGCCATTCTTTGCTTTCTTCAATTTTTTGCCATTCGTTTTAACTCCTTCGGTCACTTAATGTCTTTAAAATAAATAAAAATCCATTTGTGCATAAAGTAACATGGGTTTTACTTTATATTTTACCAATTTAGTTGATTTTTCCGAGTGCCTCACAACCCAAACACTTTTTTCAGGAAGCCAAAAAACATGTCGTCGGAAAATTGGCCATAAAATTTTACTTGTTGATCAAATCACGAAACTTTTTAGATATAAAAATTGCGTATTTCCTTCACCTTTCCAACGGTATATAAAACTCTTTGATATCTTCATCAAGCAGAAAGTTACAGACCAAAAACAAAACCCGTCTCATAACCCAAAAATCTACATGGCTGTTGATTTTGTTTGACAATTAGCAAAGTTGCTTTATAATTCGTAATAAACGATCGAACCGTTGCGCCGAAAACATTAAAAAATTTAATAGTTTCATGTAAGAATGTAAAAGAAAGTTTCCTGTGCTTTCTTTTGGTACAGCACAATTATTGAAAATCCTATTAATAGGCTTCCGGTGGGCAAAGTGTTAAAATATCAGCAATTTTTAGCGAAGCTTCGAGAGTGTCCGAGTGTTCGTGCTCTATAGTTGTGTACATATAAAGTCTATCTAAATTGCATCGTGTCAAACGCAAAGATGCTGATCCATCCATTTATTTTCTCGACGAGGCGACCGACAAAATTGGATCGCTCGAGGAACAGTGTCGGCTGGGAATCTCGAGCTGCGGGAAGATCCGATAACGAAGGTCGAAACGTGGGAAAACGGGATCGATTATCGGAGAGGTACGCCGCGCCCATTCATTCCGTTTCCCGATGAAAGTTAAATGCCGTCGACTTGCGTATTCCGCGGGCCAGCCGGCTCGTGGCATCGTCCCCGCAATCTCCGTTGAATAACGCCCGCCACGTTCCTCCGCGGCATCCTTGAGAAGTATCGAGAGCCAGCCCCCGTTCGAGCGAGATAAATTAGTCGGTGTCGCTGAATGCCTCCGACGAACGCCTAGCCTCGCCATCTTCTATCTATCCTCCCCCGGCGTCGGTGTCGGTGTCCGTCTTTCTTTCGCAGCAGTCTGTTCCTGGACAATGCCGCGGGGAAAATGAATGAGCTGACGCCTGCGGGAATTGTCGCGTAACCGCTGATTGGAATACTTGAAACTCAGACTCGCGGGAATGATAACACAAAGCTCGGCTCGACTTCGAGCGTGTGGGAGGTTACTCTACCGTCGCGTCGTCTACCGAACGCTTAACGAGCGAAAGACAACTTTCACGATGCAGAGTATCGCGATGCTTTCCGGCAACTCCTCCGCCGGAAGTCATCCAGATCACCAGATCGTTTATTTTATCATAATTGAATGTATATACGCTGGTAAAAACGATAAGAAGAGTGTCAAGCCTTGTGTACCCACTCTACCTTCCCCTTCTACGACGCTACGGTCACATGACGCGTTCCGTCTCTGCCGGTACTGTTAAAGAGACAGACAGAGAGAGAGAGAGAGAGAGAGAGAGAGAGAGAGAGAGAGATACTTGTAACTTGTAACTGAAGGAACAGAATTTTTAACTTTGGGACTTTGTCTGGACAAAACACAAAGGACACATAGTTTCCGAGATACGGTGACTCCCACTAATATTCGGACACTCTTAAAAACGCCATAACTTTTTAAACATTAGACTATACGATTTGTACTTTTTTGGAAAGCTGGAGCAATTAGTTTACTACAGGATGTGAAAAGAAATTTATCTAAAAATTGCAATTGATCGGAATTGTGGACAAAATAGTAAAAGTTGCATTGTACAACTTTTATATGCGGGCCTATATTGAAATGTTAAAAAATACGTTTTGTAGATCTGTGTCAATTGTATGCACTGTGAAAGTTTCATAGAAATCGGTTGATGCAGGAGAAACGACAGAGGCATTGAAAGATGTAAGAATCCTTAGAATTACTGCAGTTCGAGGCCGAAAACCGTGAAAAACTGCAATTCTTTAAACGTTTGTAGCTCATTGCAACGTCGACCGATTTTGATGAAATTTTCAGAATATGTTTAATTGATGTTTAATTTACAATACGCGTGTTTTCTAAATTTTCCATATAAGCCCACATAAAAGAGTTGAAAAATACAACTTTTAGTATTTTCTCTGCAATTCCGACAACTTGCAGTTTTTGTCAAAAATTTTTGTCACGTTCTGTAGCAAACCAATCGTTCTAACTTCTCCAAAAATTTCACGTCGTATATTCCAATATTAAAAAAGTTATGGTGCTTTTAAGAGTGTCCGAATATTAGTGGGAGTCACTGTATCTCGGAAACTGTGTGTCCTAGCGATAAGACCATTCTATACAAAATAAATGCTGACAAAACGTGCCACAAGATTGATTCTATTATCCAACTAGTCCAAACAAAGACCCAACGTTAAAAATTGTGTTCCTTCCATTTCCCTCTACAACTTTTCGTTGACTGGACTAATAATTGTAACTTACTTTGACTCACAGGTTCATTCAGTGGAAGATTACGTTCGTTCAATGTCAGTGTTAAAAAGGGTCGAATCGTTTGGTTTCGGTATACGGGAAACACATTTCGGACGAAGGCGGCGAGGTAACGGAACACGAGAATGATAATTCGGAGCATGGATGTTTAAGAAATTCCTGAATGGAAATAAGAACGATCTGCCCACTCCCATACACCTGACCTTAAACGTGCTGGAAGCGCTGTTTAACGTGGTTTAATGGCGCGTAATAGCGCCAGGTATAATGCCGCGCGCTTGGTCTGGCGGTACCACTCTCTCACGTATCGCTCTAACGTTGGCCTAATGTTCCCCCGGACCATTGTGTCATACACCATGGCTACGGCGGCGAACGTTCAACTAGCTAACTGGTTGTTCCTGTGTCGAAACTGTACTACGCCGCCCACTACCTGACGGTCCCCCGTCCTCCGTGTGTGCACGTGGCCCGTGAAACTTTCCTGCGAAAATGTCCGGCCACGAGCAACTGCAACCGTGCGGCACTTGACTATCTCTACAACGCTCGAAGGACTCGAACGACCCGTCCAGGAACCACTTTACAGACATTCGCGCCTTCGATTTTTCCACAACCCCGCACACCGCAGTTCACTTTAATCCTTTTCACGCTTCCAGTCCTCTTTTCCACGTTCTTGTTAAGTCCTCTCGGACCTGGGAAAATTTCACGCGAAACGGCCAAAGCAATAGGACGTCTCCGATAATAACAATCGCGGAGTCTCGTTCGAATGGTGACGTAACTAAAGAACGCGGTATTCCCGCAATAAAGATTTTAAGGAAATTCTAAAATTTCCGTCGAGATAGACATCTATCATCGTGCAGAAAATACCTTTGCAAGTAAATTCGACTAGGCTCTACATGGTCCAGTCAATGAATGCTCATAAGGGGGGTGTAGAGAGAAATGGAAGGAACACAATTTTTAACTTTGGGACTTTGTTTGGACTACTTAGGATTTAAACATACCAGAAGTCCCTACTCCTAGGAGGTGAGCGGGGTGCTTTTTCGGTTTTCCGCTTATATCTCGGAAACTATGCGTCCTAGCGATAAGACCACTCCATGCAAAATTAAAGCTGACAAAATTCGCCATAAGATTGACTGTATTTAGTTTTCGCTATCTCACATAGTTTCCGAGTTTTTCGCTTTATTTGACTAGCTAACTCTTCAGCACAATTAGTGAACTTTGAGCGCGAACATTTCGGAAACTATGCGAGATAGTGAAAAACTGAATAGAATCAATCTTTTGGCACATTTTGTCAGCTTTAATTTTGTATAGAATGGTCTTATCGCTAGGACGCATAGTTCCCGAGATATAAGCGGAAAACCGAGAAATGGGACCTTCTACGTGCTCACCTGCACACCGCTCAGTGTGGGGACTTTTAGTATGTTTACCCCTTAATTAGTCCAAACAAAGATCCAAAGGTAAAAATTGTGTTCCTTCCATTTCCCTCTACAACGTTTCGTTGTCTGGACTAACAGTAGCGCGTCATAACTAGTTGGGGCCTTGGGCAAAAAAGAATTTCGAGGCCCCTAACCACGATTTCTGCAAGACCTAGAAGTTCCCAATGCTTTCCTCAATGCAACACCTCTCCGGAAAATGGAACAGATCGACTTTGAACTACACTGACCGGCCCGCTCGATTCGAGAACCAGCAAAGACAATTAGCATTGCCCATTGAGATGTTACCACCTGTAAAGGTATCGCGTTCAGGGTCCGCAAGGACAATTATCGGAGCAGACCCGTACTCGACACAGAAGTAATGAAATAGGTTCACAGGGACACTTATCGAAAGCGGGGCGCGTATCCGACGTTGTTGCGCGAATGAAAATGGGAGCGCGGCGAAGTGCCGAAGACAATTGCGGTTTGCGAGTTTCTGAACTGAAACAAAGGAGATCTCCGCCGAGACCTCGCCCTCTCGGCGCACAGTGCGTCGACAATGGACGAAAATCAAGATCAACTTTCATGCTGGCGTAAATCTTCGCTGTATGGTCTTCGAATAATCAGAAAAAGAAGAACTCAAGAATTCTTTCACGTCTACTTTCGTTCACGGAATCGAAGGTACACAGGTTTCTACTGAAAACTTCAGTAGCCTCTACGGAGCCTCCCCAATCATCGAGTCCTCTGCATTCTATAACTGTCGTCAGTTAGCTGCATGTGGCCTCAAACACGCAATTAAATAAAACAGAAAAACATTTTCTCAATGTCAAACCAGTGCAATCATCGCATCTTCTACATTCTATAACTGCCGTCGGAAACATTTTCTCAACGTCGAGGAAATGCAATCATCGTGTCTGCTATATTCTATAACTGTCGTCAGTTAGGTGCGTGTGGTCTCAAACACACAATTAAATAAAACAGGAAAACATTTTCTCAATGTCAAACCAGTGTAATCATGGCATCTTCTAGATTCTATAACGGCCGTCGGAAACATTTTCTCAACGTCGAGGAAATGCAATCGTCGTGTCCTCTGCATTCTATAACTGTCGTCAGTTAGGTGCTTGCGACCTGAACACGCAATTAAACAGAAAAGAAGACCATTTTCTCAGTGTCAAACAAATGCAATCACCGTGTCAGCTATATTCTATAACTGTGGTCAGAATTTTGTTGAGAAAACGGGGTCGTCTTCGCAAACCGCGAGCAGCGGTCGAGCAAGGTTCGCGGAAGAGGGACGAAGGTGTCACAGATTCTCTCGCCGGCATGCTTGCACGAGTGTCTGTCGAATCGGTTAACGTGCTGGTGCGTTCGTACCGGCGTACGAGCGTACACGCACATCGTCGCTGGCTCTCGTAGCCACAAGTGTCTCCGTATGCGTGTGGTGACCGTGACTGTATCTGCGTCGGAGGAAGAGGCACATTACGCTCAATCTACCTCCAGTCCGCTCGACTCCTACTTCGCCGCTTTTCGCGCTGGTGATCCACGATCCACAAAGATCAAGAGAGAAAGAGAGAGATGGAAACACGCGCCTACCAGTGACTCACCCCTGCCTCACCGTATTCGGCACGGTTTTACACCGGCTGTGCTGTAATACCGCTATCAGGCCGCGTGTTTCGTCCGCCACGCTCGCAGTTCGCAGTTCGCAGCCAGAACGTATTGCAACCGCTCGCAGAACATGTAACCGTACGCTGTGCTCTCCCATCGTTCTCGCCGCCACGCAGTTCGCTGATTTAATGCTACCAACGCCGACAGCCATTCCCGCTTCCAATCGAACCTACTCGCTCCACTCGCGCCCACCTTTGCCCCGTCTATTCCGTAACTGTCGCGTCGTCAGATCTGCCCAGCGACAGTTCTAGCAGAGCTGCTGCACGCTTTGCAATGTGTCCAAGAGGAGGATACAATTTTGTCTCTCATAGTATTACAATCTTGGGGATTTCATAGGATTTCATATGAGGACTTCATATTTATTCTTCCTTCACTTACGTGCTTTTCCGTTCGACTGATTACGAAGAATTGAGTGTTAAGACGTAGACTAATAGTTTGTAAACATACCAAAGTGCTAGATGTAAACATACTACTAGAACATTCCACGTAAACATTTCTTCTAGGGACCGGTGCCAAAACCGAGTCAATCTATTTTTGTTGTCATTGCTAAGCGAGAAGACATTAATTATTGAAAAAAATTTCTTAAGTTACTTCTAACTATGATAAAAATAATTATAATGTTGAGTTTTTGTTAGTCTTCTATATTCCAAGCAATAAATAATGATTTATACAAAACTTGTGGTTATTGGTTCAGTTTTGCTCCTTACTATACGTACCAGAGGATTGCAAGGGTCCGGCTTCTGCCTAATCACGTCTCGCTAATGCACATTTGGGGCCCATGCGTAGTCGCAATCGCTAGATAAAAGATCAATCCAGCGCGCATGGTCCCTAAGATGGCCTACTTTTGCGTTTTCGAGGCGTGTTTTGTATTATTTAGCTGCATGTAGCGGAGTTCGAGAAGCATTATGGCGGCGCGACAGTGCTGCCGCCTATCCCGACTGTCGAGCGACAGTCACTCTTTGTAAATTTCATCTTCGAACAAAATGTTTGACAAACATATGTGGATCCAAAAGTGTTTATAACTCGTTGTGCGAAACATCTTAAATTGGAATATCTCTCTGATGTAATATAAGTATTGTATTTACATGTATTTAATTTTTTTTTTTTAAACAAAACCTTTCAATACAAATATAAAATCGCCCGGTGGGCCACGTGTTGGCCAGGCCTGTAACCGAACCAAACACCAGAAACGTCTGTAGAATTCGATACTGTATAAGTAAATTTCTGCTAGATAAAGGGTTCTTCACGTAAATACAAAAGCAGAGCGTACAAAGTACTTTTTCAAACTACTCTAACTTTTCAAAGTACTCTTTTTCAAACTTCAACAAGCATTTATAACTATTAGAAAGTAAAAAATATATAATTGGCTACATGGCTGAGTAGAGAAGAGTCCCCTCTGCCTTTTTACTGAAGCCTAAACTTTCTCGCAGAGTCATGCATTTTTTCATCATGCTGTTTTTGGATTTGGTTGTAGAATGACAAAATTGATAAGTTGATAAATTGATAAATTGATAATTAAAACTTCGCTCCGATGAAGAAGCTAGTCGTAACTTGCTCTTCGAGTGAAATTGACTGTTCGAACGTGGTCCGAACCGAATCAGGAGTATCATCCACTCGGACTGATCCATGGGGCGTGTTCGCATGAGAACGAGGGCGATCCAGATAGGAACCGAGTAACAACATCGTTCGGTATCGACGTCACCGGGAAAGGTTAATACAGCTCTCCGAAAGTCCTCTTTCTTGGCCGAGTTCCGAATCGCGTAATTAAGAGGACCCTTTATTTGGCCGGGTGAATTCACTCAGCCAAGGCCCTCCATGCGACCACAATATTCCCCCGGTTTGTCTCCCCGCCGTCGGTGACCGATCGATCCCCGTGGAACGCTATTTTTTGCATCATTACTGCCATCGAGACCGATAGGCTTCCACGGCGGAACGGAACGCGTGCGTCCGTCTCGGTGAGTGTTTCATTAGCGGGCCCTTAGCGGCGCGATAACGAGAATTCGTTGGTTGGACAGAGACTCGAGAGTTGCTTCTCGGTTTAGGCGAGACGGGTCACTAGCGAACCGGGATTAGACAGTCGGAACTATAATATTCAAGACGACACGAACACCATAGAATTGCGGTTATATTAGGTTGGAGGGAATTGACAGGTTATCTGAAAGATGGCAACAAATTTTTATAATCTATGAATTCAAATGTATTCTTTAATAATTATTTAAATAAAAATAATTTTTTTAAAAATACCACGTTTTTAAAATGGACTAAAAAGTATAAAATAATTCTTCCTAGCCCCCTACAGACTCCTAACCACGTACAGATAATCCTGAAAATTTGTGATTGTGAATTTTTAACACCTACGCAAATACTTAATGCCTTAAAAAAGGCATTTCTTACAAAATAACCAATGAATTTTGAGAACGCAATAGAGCAACTCTGCGAATTTGCTGGACCGTGTAATCAAATGCGTTCGTGAACGAGAAGAAAGCGAGACGTTCGGTTGCGCAATCCGCGCGGCAAAGGAATAATCCGAGCCCCGGGTCCAAGAAAATGGATCTAATTCCGATCGAGCGGATCCCCGCAGCGGGCGAATTCAATTATTCGAGGAGTCGGAAGAATCGCTGGTTCCCGATGGATTTGGTCCTCGATTAAAATTACTAGTTACCGAGTCACGGCTCCGGGCACGTGCTCGGGGAACGGCGAGACTGGTGGATTAGCCGCCTACGTCACCAGTTTAATCAGGAGCGGGCCAGCAACGTGCGCGCAGGACGTTCGGCTGGTTAGCAGACTTTAGAGCGACTAATGCATCGGTAGACAGTCAAGCGCTGCGCAAGGGGACGATAAAATCGTAAATTGCGGCGGGCAGCACGCCGACATCGCGGGGACAACGACCGGTTACCGTAGTTGATATCGCATGTTGCGGCGTGTACGATTATTAGAATGATTAACACCCTCTCTTTCTCTCTCGTGGCTTCGAGTAAACCATAAATTATGCAGCTTGCGTCGCGTTTCGGCGCGTCGTTAAGACCACCTCGCGTCTCACGACGATCGAAACCACTTCGGTAGTAGATCGATCGATCGCTCGTCCGACTCCCGTTTCCAATCACTCGGACGATTACGAGGAAAGACATCCGAGGTGGATTCTGTTTATCCGAGAGCCCGAGAGTTTCGGAATCACGGCGACCTTCTTCCAGAATTTATACGAAACCTATACGAAACTCGCTCTGTCCCACGCCCCCGACAACCCGGCTGAACACAGCTGCACGAGCTGCCTGGATTTTTCAGGAGGATTTCGAAATTTATGTCCTCGGCTGGCCCATTACTCTTTTCCTTTAATAATTAATGGACCGGCCGGTTCGAAATTATTTTCTGACCGCCGTTCACGTCGGCACATCACCCTGCGATCTTCCCCATCTGTTAATGAAAGTCTTCGGATCGATCGAATAACGTAAATTTTGAAAATACACGGTCATCGCGATCGGAGTACCGTAGACTTTCCATTTAACGCGATGAATAAATTGTTTAAAATTACTGTGTGTCTACAGTTTTAATTATTGATGCTCGAAAACAATACATTGCTATGTCATTGGAAGCTATATAAGGTTAAAGGTACCAGTAGTTGACCATGTACCAGTAGTTGACCATTTTACAAGAAAAACATAAAAAATAAGATTTTTATAAGCTGCACACTTTTGATGAAAGTGAACCTCGGATGCCATACCATCTGTTGGTTAAATTTCAAAACAATTGCATGCGAAGTGATGTACGCATAGTAATAACGAACGTCTGAATTCATTAAGGTTAGTAATATGCCGATATATTTCTATTTCCTTAACGTTTCTGTTAAGGACAGCTATACGGTTCAGGTAAAAAAGTCCATACGTTGTGAACTTTTCGCGACTGAATTATTTGCTTTTTAAATTCTCACAGAGTTTTATAAGTGATAAATGCATTGTTTTTATTATTCTAACTTGAAAAACAATAGTATATTAGGTGGTCAAATACTGAATATTGTTTTTGAACAATTTTCAAAAGTTGACAGACGTGGTCAAAATTTTTTTACGATTTATAATGTATCCATTTTACATCTACGATTGTTAAGAGTACAAAATATAATTCCAAATTTTGTAGCATGCTGTATTTTAGAGGATGACCACATGGTCAACTATTGATTGCATTCACGGTCAAGTACTGACCAATGTCCACTTTTTTAACACTTTACCGACCGATAGCCTATTAATCGGCTTCAAGAGGAAAACGAAGAAAACGAACTGTTGAATAACAATAAATGGCCTGCCTGGTTGCCCGTTGAAAAAGTTGTGAACGAACATATAATATTTTTATATGAAGGAAAACATTTCCCTGAAAAAATTTTTCGTGTAAGTAAAACTAAAGCGGCCATTTCATCCATGGAAATGCATGGGCGATTATGGAAGTGGCCAGAGAGGCCTGATGTGCTGGACTACGAGTGGAAGGCTGTACTTTCTCATATCAATGAGCCTACGAAATCGAGCAGAACTCGCAACTCTACTCTGTTCCTGAATTGAACTTTTTATGGAATTGATTTGTTTTATTTCTTTGCACGTGTCTCCATAATATTTGCCGTTTCGGCGGATAGTGAAATCCTATTTTTCGAACGGCTTCCAGCAACGGATCGAAGGAGCGAGGCGACACACGGGATCTCCTTTTCGCTCGATCCCCCCGTGGCGTTGAATTCTGCGGAGACGACCGGCCCGCGATTGAACCGACGAATGAGAGGGAAATCTGATTTCTTGAGGGATATTGTGCCCGAAGTTAGGGTGTCGGCACGTTTCGCCGGCAGCGACGCGACGTCGTCGTCGCTCGGATTCAAAATGCTCGAAGAAAGTCACCTGTCTTTCTCTTTATAGAGGACACCGAATGCAATTGATTCGCGCGTTCAATTCAAACAGAATCCTCGGAAGACTTTCGGATCCGTTTCGAACCTGTGACGGATCTATGGGTCATCAATAGACTCCGGATTTTATGCATTTATGGCAAAAACGAGTCAGTGCAATTTCAAATAGTGGAAACATTTTAACCGGGGACCAAAAATAACAGTTATTCTAAAAGCAACAACCTATAATAATATAACATTAAACCTTGAAATAACGCTACAATAGTTTTCGCCGCAAAAACGGAGCTACCAGACTACTGTGCGCTGTGCGGCGGGAAGATTCAATGGCAAAGTGAAATTCATATCTCTTTTTGCAGGCAAACCTAACCGCATCGAGAACGTGCGATTCGCAGGAGAAGTTTCTCCCAGAGGTCTCGTCGAACTCATCAAAATGGAAGCATCTTCGCGCATTACGAAAGACTCGCGGCACTTTGATATTGGTCACAGAGCATAGCGGAACAATTTCTTCGAGTGCTATGCTCGGGCACGCTATCGCTAGCGAATCGAGTTACTCGCAGATATGTTGGTAAAGATTCGATCAGGGCGTAAAGATACCCTCTGCGGGGCGGGGGTGTCGGCTGCGCGCGGCGCAATCTTCGCAAATCGTTCGCCTCTTTAGCCCTCGAGAACTCGAAACGGCCTGCCCTTCGACCTTTCGTTTGAATCTCGTCCTCGCAGCCGGCGCTAGCCTGCCGTAAAATCGAATCGACTCGCTAACGATTTATAGTTCGTTTTTACGGAACGAGAGGATCAAGCGGAAATAATACTGGACGCTTTGCTAGATTTGGTGATCGTTTATAACCAGGATTTTCAACTTAACACATTACCGACCGATGATTATTGCGTAATTTTGAAAAATCTATAGTACATGGCTAAACACTTTTTAAGTGCAGTAAGTAAAAGATATAGAGAGTGTATAGTATGCGAAATGTACAAGTACACAAAGTACCTTGTACTTTCTTCCAACGCTATACGTCACGCGCCTAAGCTGCCTTAACAGCAGCCCCCTGGTTAATCTCGTTTCCGTAGCTCATGAAATTTTTCCAGCGTCTCCTAAAATTTTCGCGGGACCTGCTCGCTATTCGGCCCTGGAACGGTCTCGGCGCTCGTTCTTTCTGATAATCCTGTTTTCATGGCTCCTAAAATTTTTTCATAGACTCCGCAACACAGGTTCTAGGTGGATCATTGTACTCGAGCCTCGCAACCCGCCGCAATACCCAGCTGAACTGTCCCAGGCGAGTGCTTTCTGTTTCCTTGGCTGCTACAATTTTTTCCGGTGCCTGTAAAATGTTCGCGGAGCCAGAGCGCAGCAGCGCAGTACTTTTTAATGGGAAATTCAAACAGCGAAGCCGCGCAAAGACCGAATCAGACTCGAGCCCAAATCCGCCGCGATGCCCGAAACCGATCATCCGGGGGAAAATCCGAGCTGTTCGCAGAGGATCGAAACCCGTTGCAGAGTGTGCGGGGTGAATTCGGTGGTACGCGGTCCAGCAGCATCCGGGTCACCGGCGAACGAATCAATTTTATTCAGACGATCCCGCAACGGTAGCGCTTTTCTTCTCCCCGCCTCTGATTCGTGCCGTTAATAGCGGCGATCGTCGGGGACTATCGATACCTGGCGAGAATAAACTGGTCTCGTGGTCGACTCGAGTCAGGTCGAGTCGAGTCGTACCCGGCGTCGCCGCTGCGCGCGATTTACCCGCCCCTTTCAGCGTCGACGGCATTAAGCCGTGCAATTGCTCGACGAACGAACAGAGGGTGAGAGAGCTGGGTTGCGGCCGGTGTGTTCGTCCACACACACACGATCACACATCACGACACATATGCATGCAGGTGCGGGACGAAGACAGAAAGAAAAGAATGGAGAAGAGAGAGAAAATGAGGGGCACGAGTTGGGGTGGGGGCGACCGGGGGCGGGGGATGAGAGTGGAAAGAATAGCAGATGGAACGGTGGCAAGTCGGGCTTTCGGGCTTTGTTGGTCACAGGAACTCTCCAGTCGTTTCGACCTTCTTTCCGCGGCTCGGTGCAACGGCCAGCAAACGCGAAACCGCGTAGATGGCGCTCATACTAATCAGCCTGCCGCCCTCCTTCGCCTCCTCCTGCCCCCAGCAGTGTAGGCAGGGCGAAACGGAAGAAAGGAGGAACGTCGACAGACCCACTGCTCCACGTTAGGGATGAGAGGGAGAGAGAGAAAAGGGGACAGAGAACGAGAGAGACGCAAACACACATACACACAGCGTCAGACGCGACGTGCGACGGGAAAAAGATGAGCAAAGTAAAGTCGCCGAGGAAAGAACGGAAGGAAGAGACGACGGAGAGAGAGCGGAGGATCAACAAAGAGGGATCTGGTATACGGGGTCGCGGGGCAGGGGGTGCAGCCTCTGCGGGGGTGGGAGTTGTATCGACCGCGCCGCACTGCGGGGCTTTATCCCCTCTCCCGCCGCCGCCGTTCCACCACCGTCACCGACTACAGCCGGAGGAATATATCCTACCCCTATCTCGGCCCTATCCTCCGCCCCTGTCGACCCTTCTTCCCCTAGCCCTGCCCCTCCCCTTTCCTCGATCTCCACACTGTCGTCTCTTTCGAATCGTTTTATCCTCTTTTTCCTTTGTCACCCCAACACTACTCCCGTCTCCTTTTTCACACTCCTACCCCGGTAGGTGGTTCCTCCAATTAGACATATTCTTATCTTGATCTATTCTGTGTTTGCTGGCTCTTTTCAGCGCTAGCGCGGCCAGCAGCCCTTCTCCGGCTCTCTTTCTCTCTCTCTCTCTCTCCGTTGCGTTTTCGTTAATGTCGAGCCCCTTCCTCCTCACCCCCATTTTCGCGAGAGACCTCCGCTTCGCACAAGCTGCCCGTGGTTTTTCATCGTTCGTTCGTTTGTCCGTCTGCCTACCAGCAACCCCTCCCGCGCCCTTTTGATCGCGCGCAGAGCCCTCCGAGAGCCGGTCCCACGGAAATCCCGGGAACATCGGGTCGGCAGGGAAACGGATTTTTTCACACCCTCGCGCCTCGGCTCGATTCTGATTTCCGTTCGCGCGGCCGTGTAATTCGAGTTCCTCGCGCGAGGCGCGGACCGCTTGATCGAAGTCCTTCCGGCGCTACACGAAGCAGCTGATGCACTCGGAGTGCAACGACGATAGCTGCTGCAGCGGGAATCCGTTGATAACGGAGGCTTGTTACGTCAAGGGCTGGCTGTTTCGCGGGTGGCAAGACTCGATTACCGGGAAAATGAAAATCGAACGGGAGGACGACTCGCAACCCAGCACCGACGCGGCGATCGTAAACTCGTTGAAAGGGTCCGTCCTCTTTCATCGACTCCTACTAGTTCGATCACTTCTCCGCGCTAGCTGGACCAAATTATTTTTTCTACTTGTCTGGCGATTTTCAACTTGTCTGGCGGTTTTCAACTTGTCTGGCGTTTTTCATCTTGTCTGGCGTTTGTCAACTTGTCTGGCGGTTTTCAACTTGTCTGCCGTATTTCAACTTGTCTGGCGTTTGTCAACTTGTCTGGCGGTTTTCAACTTGTCTGCCGTATTTCAACTTGTCTGGCGGTTTTCAACTTGTCTGGCGGGTTTCAACCTGTCTGGCGTTTTTCATCTTGTCTGGCGTTTCTCAACTTGTCTGGCGTTGTTCAATTTGTCTGGTGGTTTCCAATTTGTCTGACGTTTTCCAATTTGTCTGGCGTTTCTCAACTTGTCTGGCGTTTTCAACTTGTCTGGCGTTTTTCATCTTGACTGGCGTTTTTCATCTTGCCTGGTGTTTCTCAACTTGTCTGGCGTTGTTCAACTTGTCTGGCGGTTTCCAATGTGTCTGGCGTTTTCCAATTTGTCTGACGTTTTTCAACTTGTCTGGCGGTTT
This sequence comes from Lasioglossum oenotherae, assembly GCA_028455765.1. Classification (NCBI taxonomy): domain Eukaryota; kingdom Metazoa; phylum Arthropoda; class Insecta; order Hymenoptera; family Halictidae; genus Lasioglossum; species Lasioglossum oenotherae. The sequence goes on along the minus strand of CM052281.1, from coordinate 4,843,463 downwards.
CCAATTTGTCTGGCGTTTTCTACTTGTCAGGCCGTTATCAACTTATCTGGCTTTTTCAGTTTGTCTGGCGGTTTTCAACTTGTCTAGCGTTTTTAACTTGTCTGGTGTTACCACAACAATTTATTAACGCGTGAATAGACAGCGGATCTTTACGCGAAATAAACATTTTGTACCTGAATTGCAACAAACTGGAGTGAAGTGGAAATCTATTTTCTTTCTTAATATGTTTACTTGATTGAAAATCAATTTTTCCAATGGCTTTTTTTTACGTTTCTTAATTACATCTACTCATTTTTCTATACTTAACACTGCAAATGTTAATAAGGAATTGTGATACTTGAAATCTACTAATTACAACAAAATGACACAACTTCGCCCTTAAAACTATTCTACCATAGCTTCAACATTTTAACATTTTCGAGTAGAAGAGTTTTGATACTTGTTTGACAGCGTTTTTGTTGATTTGAAAATGAATGTCGCCGAGCTAATTGTGCTTCCTCGGGAAGAATGAAGTGCCCTTTTTACATCCCGGAGACGGTTCTACTCCGTTTATTTTCTCCCTCAATCTTCCGCGATGCTAACGAGCGACGTTCAGCAAGCGTTCGTCTCCAATTTTCATGAAACTAACGCGAAACCAATGAAACTATTCGACGTTGTACAGTTTTCATCGGTCGTTCGTAATCGAGGGATGAGTTTAACATATTTTTCTGGCAAATTATTAAGTATCCCGTTAATTCGAACTCGGTGTTTAAAAACGCGAGTCGTCTCCTCGCACCTATTAGTTTCGATGATAAATGACCAAAGTGTGATTTGCAGCTTTGATCGCTGTTTCACAACTGGGTATGAATAATGGCCGTTCGAAAGTATTTTACGATTAGTTGGAAAATAAAAGATTTCTTGATACCGAACCACTTTTTTCAACACTCTTGTCAACAATTTTCATATAATAGATAATCAATTATCTAATACATTTTATACATAATAATTTTATATACTAATAAATTATCCGACTATTTTTGTAGTTCGTTCATACTCCTGTCGGCGAACGTGTTAAAGTCTTCAGTCTCTTCCAAGTTTTCTTGATATAAATTACAGTAACGTATTCCTCGCGTTCGATACAGATTCGTAATTGCGTCCATACTTTCATTAGAACGAATAATTCGTAATTCAGCTAACAATCTGTTTCGCCTAGTACGTTTCATGTTCGGTTCTTTAGCACGAGCAATTAATTACATCGCGTATTATACATCGAAACGTTTCCTCTCGCGCGTTATAATTTCTGTTCAGCTCTGCGAGTCGTTCATGGATTTATTGCAGTGACAATATTTCAGACTATATCTGGACACGCTATAAATGCTGGAAAAATTAACCGGAACAATTGGGTTACGTGCGGTCTAGTTTTTGTATAGCGGCTGTTACTCTATCGGTGTCGGCATTATATAACGCTATCCTATTCAATAGTTAATTATTGCGGTCCGTTTCGAATAGCTGATTGATATCAATTACTAGCCAATCAAATTTAGCGAAATCAATCAAACCGGCTGCTCCATGCAGTTATTGAAACGTTAAATTTTAGACGCGTATAACTAACGTTCGCATAATTCCATCGCTGTCCGTTGTTCCCGCGAACCCGAAATTATTCCAGCGTTCCTTCACACTCCGCGTAATTAGGTATTTAGGTCGTTCGTTGCTGTGTTCATTTATTTTTTAAATGATACTTTAAAGATTTATCCGTTGGCACTCGAACGGCGATTCTGAGGCACCGCTAAAAATTGCTGTACCATAAATATGTTGGCATCTAACCCATCACTAAACATTCAAGTATTGTATGAGGTGTTATATCAATTTTTTATCAGCTTTTAAAAACTAAAACCGCCCGGATTTTTTATAATTGATTGGAAGCAGTGGTTTACGAAGTGATATGCAGGAAAGATTTTCCAAAAATTATCATTTGCAAGGTTACGTGCAAAAATAAAAAAGGTATTTTTGAAACTTTTTTATTTGGGTTCTTAATGAAATTCAAAATACATATTTTGTACATCTATGTTAGTTATACTCATGCTGAAAATTTCATCGAAATCGATTAACATACACACGAGGTACGAGCGGTTAAAAATGGTGAAAATCGTAGTTTTACACGACTTTTAATCAGTTTCTGCTTGAAATGTGTATCGTTTTATCCTGCGTCAATCGATTCCGATGAAATTTTCAACATGTGTATAAATGACATAGATCTACAAAACAAATATTTTAAATTAGTCATTAAGGACCCGAATAAAAAAGTGTTAAAAAATGGCTTTGTTATTTTTGCACGTAACCTTGTAAAATTGTAAATTATAATTTTTGGTAAGTCTTTCTTGCATATCATTTCGTAAACCAATGCTTCTAATTGATTATAAAAAATCAGGTCGTTTGGTACAATTATAAAAAAGATATCAGTTTTTTAAAGGTGTACGAATACTTTGCACACCCACTGTATAAAATAAAAAAAATCGTATAGAATAAAATTATTCTAGGTTGGAAGAAATATTTAATTTTCGAGTTAAAATAACTGCGAGTACAAAGGGTTAATGTATCTATTGTTTCTAGGGTAGTTCTACGAATTACTGTGCCATTCAGCTAACTTGCTCATTCACTAATTAAATAATCTGATATGAAACTGATTCTCAACCTCTTACGTTTTATGAGAATACTGTTTTCTAGTTAAAAATGTTGATGTTTCTTTTACTTTTAAAATAAAATGAAGAGTTCTGCCCCAATTACTGTGCCTGTATAAACGCTGCTTCCTAAAAGATTGTTATTCTATTTTTCGAATTTTTTCGTTGTGAAAGTAGAAATACGCAAACGAGAAAAATACAGTGGAATATAAATGTTGAAATTTCAATTTCAATTTTTCAACTTCAATTTCAACTTCAATTTTAACTTCCATTTCAATTGTAATTGTAATTTCTATTATTTTTATTGTGATTTTAATTGTAATTGTTACTTTTATTACACTTTTTATGTCAATTCCACATAGGTTCTCGTGATGAAGCTATTTATTGGTTTAACTTTAATCTCGTTTTTGTCGAACTCTATTTTTACTATTCCCTTCTTTTATTTCAATTAACATTTATGCACCTTTAAGACTTCTTAGTGTGGATTTATAGTGGAGCTGCGAGCATCGATGATAGCGGCGCGGTGGAAAGAAACCAACATCCGTGACAGCATTTCGACACATACTAATGAAAAAGTACATATGTATTTTCTTTGTTTTTCTTTTTTTTTCGCCGCGCAGCTCGCCTCGCTGCTCCACTATAAGCCCACCCTTAGGGACGTCTTCAAGGTTCCCGAATGTCCTACAAACGTCTCCCGAACGTCTTCTAGAGTCAAACGAACGTCTTAAAGACGCCTTCGTGCTATCTAGATGCTGTATCGAATTGCAGCTACCCATTTCCCCGATCCGCACTCGGGTAAAAATTAGGTCGAATATGCGAACGCTTGTTAAAACTCTTCACGCGAACGTTGAAAACCACTCTCGATTTGGCTTCGACTTAATTGGCCACGCGATAAGAATTTGAAAACAGTGTATACAGGTTTTCATTAGCACGTAACCAGCGGATTATCAAGGATTAAAGCTGGGCTTTAATATTCTACAAGCGGAGGGAAATGCGAGATGGTCCTCAGCGATTCGACGTTCCCTTCAGCTCCCCGTTAATAAATGTAGAATGCACGTTCCACAGAATTTCTTTCCCCCGGGTGAATGCGTCCGCCAAAAAACGTTTGACACGACGCCGACGCAGCAGCGCTAAATTGTTGACCACTTATCGACCAATTGCGAAGTACCGTGGAGAGCCAATGGAATCGACTGACGTTTGTTCGAGGGAAAATAATTTAATTCCTGGACAACACGGGCTTCCACGGCTAAAGTTATGAATGTCGGCACGGTATTTATTAAATTGTTTGCCCGAGACTCGACGGAACGCGGCTCACGGGATGAATCTTTTTTCGTTGCGTTTTTCCCCTCTCGTTCCGCCACCGCGCCGTGCGCAATTAAATTGCGCGTTCCTACCAATTGGCTCACTTGGTTCCACGATCGGTGGAGATCGCGCGTGCCAACACGGGCAACATTCAGAAAATCAGACGAGGTACTTAAATGTACCTATTACTGCAGGTGTACGTTCTACTGCGGCATTTTTTTCCCGACGAGATGAAAATGCGTCGAAATAAATATTTCACCCTGAATCAATTCGTACAATTCAATGAGAATTTATTCTCGTTGCTCAATCGTTTTCTCATATTTCTATAATATAATTTCAGGATTTGAAAAACATTCTTCGCTTATTTCCGTCAAACCTAACCCCAGCTTCACTTCCGCGTAGTTCATAACTGTTTAATAGAAACTTCGACCTCCATCCGTCCCTGATACAAATCTACTGGATTACATAGCAAATACATAATAATTTATAGAAGAAAGGAACAAATTTAGAGTCCGGTAAAGTAAAGAGCAAATTCAAATTCACCTATTTAGTTTGGTAGTTGCGGCGTGAAAGAACGATCAAAAGCAGCAGAGGTGCAAATAATAAGATGCAAATGAAAATTCGATAAAACTGCCGTGCGGAGAACGGTGTGCAGCTGCAAACTGTTACGAGCGAGCCGTATAAGATGGATTCGACCCGAAATAGTGTTACGGCGCACGCCAGTGAAATAAGGGTCGAAAGGGGGTGGTGGAAGCAACGAAAATCACGATGACCCGATTGCCGAAGAATTTTCGAACCGGTGGGGATTCGTGCAGGGCCGTATCGCTCGGCGTGATAACGCGGAAACGTGCCGGTGCTGAACAATGCACGAGATCGAGGCGTAAAGGGCTAAGCAAACAGGATTGGGTATAGTCGGATAAGCGGATCAAATATACTCCCAGACCAAATTGATTTTTCTCCGTACTATGATTCCATCCTGATCGAAAGAGGTTTCGCAGTCGGATACCTTGCAGTCTGCGCTAATCAGAATTATTCAGAGATGCTTACAGTGACTCCCACTAACAAGGAGAACCCCCGCTCTGTCCCTCACGGATTTTGTTCAGACTTTACAGAGTTATAGATCTCGTTCGCCTGATTACGAAAATACCCCATTATAGGGGCAGACACTCAATAGTTTTCGAGATATTTGCAATTAAAGTTTCATAACCGTAAAATATATATTATAGTCGTAGCATTTTGTGTTTTGTATTTTTCATATTTATTCCATTTTGTATTTTGTATGTGTATTTATATTTATATTTGTTGTTTTTTATGTATTATTTTAATATTATTATTGTTTTTTAATTATTATCTTTTGTATATGTAGTAATAGATCTAGTGTTTCTTCTATAAAATAATAAGTATCATTTTCAATTAGTCCTCTAGCGAATAAAAATATTTTATTTAAAATTTATTTAACATTGAAAATTAATTTTCCATTAAAAAAAAACTATAAAAAATAATTTACCACGAAGGGATTCGAACCCGGGCCTGCGGCGTAATACTGCAGCTCGCTACTGTTACGCCACACCATTGCTTGGTAAAAATCTGAATCAAACTGATATTTTACGGTTATGAAACTTTAATTGCAAATATCTCGAAAACTATTGAGTGTCTGCCCCTATAATGGGGTATTTTCGTAATCAGGGGAACGAGATCTATAACTCTGTAAAGTCTGAACAAAATCTGTGAGGGACAGAGCGGGGGTTCTCCTTGTAAGATTCGGACACTCTTAAAAAGACGATAACATTTCTAAAACGTCTTTAAAACGATATAAGAGATGGATAGACGTCTTTTTAGGACGTCTGTGTGGACGTCTTTCCTGTGCTATCTGGGTAAGTTCCTAAAATTTTTTAAAAAGTCGATGTTCCGGTCAGAAATTCCGAAAAAATTCACAATCGTGTGTGCTGTTCGGTAGAATGTTCATGAATTTCTTCGCAATGTTCGCCTTTAAATACCAACCTTGTGGTAGAGGTTGAACCGACTCGAAACTAGACGCAGAACAAAAGGTCAATTTTGGGACCACCTTATCCAGCTATTTATTCCGAAAAAATCCACCCTTTAGATCGGGGGTCGCCGAACGAAGTGGCGGAGAGTCCGCCGGCGTATCGACACCGATGAAAACTCTCTGTATCGATTGCCGACAGTTAGCTATGCAGCCGAGGCGAACAACTGCTTGAAAAAAGGAGCCAAGTGGCGGGGTGGACGGGCAGGACGAAGAACGACGAGGAAAGGCACGAAAACAGGAGTCCCGGTATCTAGCGGGGTCGCCAGCCCCGGATTAAAAGGAAAAAAATTTACGACGGTGTAAAATGCATTACTTTCCCGGCACTATGAATCAGCTGATCCAGTTAAGAGGTTCCGCCGCCAACCTGAGTCGACAAATCGCGGGGATAAAAACCGTGTCCCCTCGTTTCATGGAAATTTGAATTGGGCGATGGCCGTCTCCGTTCGCCCAGTTCGAGGCGGAACTCGGTGTCATCGAAAAATTAATTCAACTATCAAAGTGAATTTTGAGATAGTATTTCCCCGCGGTTGATGTGACTTTCGAGTATGCGGATGATGTGACTTTTTCATCCCTACTGCTTCCCCCTTGGGCTGTCGATCGCGCTACAAAGGAATTAAGGGATTAGGGTGTTTACATTGGGGATTTATGATGTTACGTTGATGATGTTACGTTTATGATGTTGTATGATACTATTATTACGACGTATTATTCTCAGGTATGGAATAGCATTAGTACAATACAATCATTTCCCGCTTAGCACCGTCATATACCCAGGATCGTCGTTTACACTTGGAAAAGTTATCTAAAATATCTATGGTCGGCACACACACGTAAAAAACGTACTACCATTTCGTTTCCTGAGACTCGATACCCCAGACGATGCTCACCTGGCATCACTGCGTGCGACTGCGAGGATATGGCCTCCCCTACACTCTGCGGGAGTTTGGTAGAAAGGACCCAGGAGTGAGGAGAGGGGCCTGCGGCTAGCGAGCCGCAAGTTGGCCTGCCCTGCTAAATGTTTGGAAGACACCTTAATAAAAAGGGTATAGCCTCTCACTTGTACATGACACTGAACTAAGCATGAAATAGAACTAAGGTTAGATCAAGAATCTCTCTTGATCCGATGTTTGTCGATTTCTAATTCGATTGAGTGTCGCAGGGGTTGCCACGAAGAACCCGTGAAGGTGTTTCGGCGCGAAAGGGGTCGTAGATAGTGGAGCAAAGGGGTTGGCTGCGGAGCAGGATCGATGGACACGATCCTGTCGCCTTAAACCGTCGCCGCCGCAGCACAAATATTAGCTCAACTCCTCGTGCGACTTTCTTTTCTTTTTGCAAACCATTTCATGAAATATTCCGGGGCGATTCTTCACGTTAACCCTGCGAACGACCGAGCCCCGTCGTGACGGTAACTACCAACGACGGGAAGAAAAATTCGCTCGGCAATGAACATTTGTTACCTTTGTGTTCTACAGCTGCACAATTTCAGCTACGAATTCATTTTCCTCCTGAGCGAGACGTATAATCAATTCATTGTTGGGCGAAACTTCTCGCGGGAGTGTGTTCCCTTCAACAATCGTGCTATCCGCCAAAATTCATGCAACACACACGAAAATGTAGCACACACACACACACACACACACATGCGTGTTGCCTTTATTATTATACTGATCGTTTCGCCAAGATGAACTTTCGAGATATCATAACGTGTACACGTGTGTGCGTGTTGTACGCGTCACGGAGTTCGTTTCGAAGTGGAATTAACAAGCTTGCCAGATTGTTGTTGTTTCATTACCTTTTTCGGAAACAAAACAGAGGCACCCTCTAACCCGTTTCTACGCTTAAAGGTCGATTCACACCATCCACACAGGCACGGGACGGTTTCGAGTCGGGATAAAAATTAGAATGCGGGGCATTATGCAAAATAAAAATTGTCTCCGACAATTACGAGGAAGGGAAGTTATATAAAAATTTGGATGGGTTGTAAATGGTGTATGTACCAGTGATAGTAAATGCATTCGATGTTTGTTCTACAAACATCTTTGGTCTTCAATGAATAAATGCATAAATTCCGGTGCTGAACAAATACGTTCTGCGTCAGTGCGGATAACACAGGCTGTCAGAAAAATTATTGTACTCCCTCGAAGGGGGCAAAACTCCTATGGTGATTTGAAGTACTTTTTTCCTTTACGAAAATGTTCTCCGCGGCTTCGTTGCCGAGTTATGAACGAAAACAGCAGACCAACAACAACGCGGCTACAGCGGGCGGACTCCGGCTCGACCAATGCCAACGCCGCGCACAGCGCAGCCTGTCCAGCGTCGCCAGATAATAGGAGGGAGCATAAAAGGAGGGGAAGAAGTTACCCCCCCTCGACCAGTACCGGACACCACAGAGACGGAACGCGTCACGCGATTGACTCGCGACGGAAGCGTGGGGGGAACAGCGTCGTAGAAGGGGAAGGTAGAGTGGGGACCTCCGCGCTCAAATTGGTCTGAGTTTTTCGTTCATAACTCCGAAACGAAGCTGCGGAGAACATTTTCGTAAAGGAAAAAGTCACTTCAAATGACTTCGGGAATCACCCACTTCAAGCACGTACATTTTTGGGACACGCTGCACGTAAAGGGTCTTCCAATAAGAGCGATAGATCTTTCAATTGTTATTTGAACTCAATAATGCTCGGCATTAATTTTTATATTATTAAAATTGATCGCTTTATTGAGATCGAAATTCAGCGATAGGGTTTGTATATCGAGATCTTGCGACTTGACGCCGTTAGACTTTTTCTTGTGGGGCCATGTTAAGTCTTTTGTTTCTTCTAATGAATGTTAATGATCTTACAGCAAATATAATTCGAGTTATCGGTGAGATACGACCAGACATATGTGCCAGAGTCAACGAAAATTGGGTTTGTTGTATTTACTCGCCAAACGCAATAGTGATGGTCATTTAAATGATATTGTATTTCATGTATAATGGCGAATCGAATGTACTTTAAAATAATGTAGTCAGTACTAGATTATCTTCCGTATTTTTATTGAAAAACCCTGTACGCAATAAGAAACGTTGAACATGAGAAAATTCTACAATTTTCGAGGAAGCCGTGCAAGCATCGGTTGAATATTAATCGACCACCATTCCGTAATTATGCCACCGCGTTCCTGGCCCATATTTTCGACGTACAACGACAGTGGACATTGGGCGTGTCTATTTGCGCTAGTTTTCAAGATCCCTTTTACCACCGTCTGTCGTTTCCCCGAACGTTCAATTATCTCGAGTAATTGCCAACCACCAAGCACCAGGCCGTCAACCAGGCTGAATTTTAATTAAAATCGCTTTTGACATTCACACCGAAATCTGACCCAACGAGATACTCGTTCTAAATGGTGTACACGTTTTTCAAGCTCGAGGCGCGCCAACCGGAAGCGCCATAAATCTTTGAAAGGTTTCGGTGAAACAGGAAACTCTTCAAGCATAGTACGCATTCGGAAATCCATCAATTTTCTCCCGACTAAATCCTGTAACATCGAGTCGAATCTAAAGGAAGACAACAGGAACGTGCTCCTCCTCTGTAAATCCATCGATTTATGTAAACAATATGATATACAGTAGCGGACAAAAGTTTAAGACTGCTATAAAGAAGACGATAACTTTTTAAATATTATACTATACGATTTGAACTTTTTTGGGAAGCTAGAGCAATTAGTTTACTAAAGGATGTGAAAAGAAATTTGGTAATTATTGCGAACAGTTCTGCGTCCTCCGATTTTGATGAAATTTTAATACGTTATACAGCAACACATTTTTAACAACTTTTTCCTTTTCCAATATAGACCTGTTCGCAATAATTACCAGAAATTTTTTCAAAAATTGCAATTGATCGGAATTGTTGAAAAAATACTAAATGTTGAATTTTTAACTTTTTTATGTATATTGAAAATTTAAAAAATACGTTTTGTAGATCTGTGTCAATTCGATGTGCACAATGTAAAGAAGTTTGCACAGAATAAAAATGATCTGGGCTGACAGAAATTGTGTCGATTTTGCGAATGAAAATTGATCCAGCCCAAAGGGTTAAAATCACGGAAGTTGATCTTACACATAATTGTCAAAGTTCGATTTCCCGGGGAACCTTTGAGATCGACGGTCTACGAAATTATGCGGAGTCGGGGAACCGCGTCAGCTAGGGAGAGATTAACGTTTATAATCAATGATCGCACGGCCGTAAACTCCATCCAACGTTTCACACCTAATCAGCAAACCCGGGCAATTTGTTATGCGTTGCGGTGAAGCTTGTCTGTCTGGTCGGCAGCTAACTCGCTGTCCAATGAAATTCCACGTGAGTGGAATGAATATTTAATTCCTTGGCGGCTGGTCCTTCCTCGTCCTTCCACCCTGTGCGGCGAAAGCCGATTAATAAACAAACGAACACGCGCATCTTTCCGCCCCGGCCCTTTGAACATTTCAAACGATTCAATTACCGGAATCCTGCGTGACTGTTAAAACGCGTTTGCCGTCAACGGCAAGTTTTTGTAAAATTATATTGTTTGAGGTAAACTGCTATATCAGCCCAGCTTATGTTCGATACACAGGGAGAGGTCGTAACATAACGACTTTGAATAACCCGTAAGTTGTTTATTGTACGAAGAAAAAACATTTCAATAAAATGTTGAACGGCTTCCGCAGTAATCTGTTCTTTCTTTTTTTTTTTTGTTATTTGCCTTCTGCATCGAGATATGTGGGTCATCCTCAGTTTTTGCAACGCCCAATCTTTTTTCTCGAACTCGGATGAAGCACCTAATTCTGCCTGGAAAAGGTATCACACCTTTTTATTGTTATTTATCTCTTAAGTAGCACAACATCCCATTGCATTATTGCTTCACGGCGTTTAAATTATCTGCAGTTATTGCTGCACATTCCAGTATGATTATTTCTCTCAGATTCTCTACAGAATCTATGGGATTTGAATAAATTCTATCTTTCAGGTGAACGGGCTGGCCAACGTATTGGATGTATAAACGCAGTTATGCAAACAATAAAAAAAGTTACAAGAAATGTTTAGAATGTAATGGAGAAGCGTTTGAGCATCTTCTTCAATAAAGACATTTTTTGCAAATATCTCGAGATCTAATAATTTTTTGCCATGGTACCTTAATCATTTTTTACGTAGAATGAACAGAAGAATCGATCTGTGTAAAAAAGAACATGCATTTCTATTTAAAGAAATTATGCAATTATTAATTGCACATGCACTGCTGCATCTAAAAAAAATTTAAAGGCCTACAGATGTAGTGCTCTTCGAACCATTTATCTTTCTCCTGTGGCATTTTTTCGTAAATGCAATAATAACGGAGTTATGAATAGTGGAGGAACGGACTGATAGATGGTGGGGACCGTACGGCTCGCGGCAAAGAAGTTGGACAGGCCCGATGTAAAGTATAACTTGATGTTCTGAAATGGAAATGCCCACTGTTCGGTGTTGCGCGATATTCGCCGGAGAAAATTACGCCAAGGGGGGTTAATTAAAGTGTTCGGGACGACTTCCTGGCAGCAGGAAGTTCGAGCAGTGTCTCGCACTCGAGGCGACGCCGATCAGAATTCTCATCAAGTGCGTGCTTATCGTAAAACCTCGCGCGTATAAGGAATATTATTAAAGGCGAGTAAAAACCATCGGAACCCGCGTCGCCGGAGATAAGAAAGCTCGCTCGGTATCCGGGGAAAAGGATCAATAAGAAAACGCCCTCGGTTCTCCGATATTTACATATTGTAGAGATAAAAAGGAACCGGGTCGGGAAATTCGTATCTAATATACCGCCGTCCCCGGGCGTTATTAGATTTCCGGATTAATGAGAATCAAGAACGAAGCGGAAGCAGATATTAGCGTGACGGTTGGCGAAGTAATTGTGTGCTTCGCTTCGTTCTTTTCTTCGTTAACCGCGGTGGCCTGCTCGGGTTTCGAACAACAACGGGGGCCAAATGAAAGGAAAATAAATGGACGAGAAGAAAGTAAAACCATCCGACGAAACGTTCAATTACGAACAATTTGTATACTTCAGGGTCTCCGGACGCGAAAGAAATCCTCTTTTGAAGAATGAAACATTTGTCGGCGCAAATTCCGTGGGAACGTTTGCTCCCGAGTTCTTGCGAATTAACTCGCCGTCGCGCCGGACGGTCCACAAAGAATCGGAAAAAGGATTTCTTGCCGCCATTATATCACGTCCCCGCTGCTCCCGGTCCCGGGGAAAGGATCAAGCATTTGGAGTTGCATGGCAGTGCTCCCCGACGAAACGAGAAACCGAAGAACGGTTCTACTCGGTCGCGTTGCTCGCGGCACACCGAAATGTAACAATAGTCGCCGACCCCGATTTTACGATAGCACACGCTCGGAAAAATCCACGACACCGGCTGCTTTCGTTGAAACGAAGAAAAACGATACTCGTTCAAGGGTTACCTAACCTCCGCCAATTCTTCCAACTTAAATGTTACACTTGGTGAACGAATTAAACGAGCATCATAATTGTTACGATTTCGTTTCGTATAAAGAACCGTGAAGTTTCGCTAGGAACGATTTTCCCAGGTTCGTCGTGATTTCCCTCGGTTAAGAGACGCGGGAAACATCGGGGAGGACGAGGAGGAACACCGTGGATCTTCATTCTCGAAAATTACTCGCGCGAAAATGAAAGCCGGTTCGTGCAAACAGGGAAGGAAATGTGAGAGGAACGGTGGAAAAAGGTGGAATAAAAATCAGGAGAAAGAGAAAAAGAGAGAGGGAGAAGGAATATCGGTGCGTGTTCTGCACATGCTTGTACACACACTGGCTGGGGCGCGGGCAAACAAGCTGCTCCTGGCTAACCAGGCTTGCCACCCTTGCCTCCTAATTATGCACGAGCCCCCTTGTCGGCGCAGGTTGCTGCTACTTTGACGGGTGCACACATCATTGTCGTCGAGGGCCACGCGATACGCTTTGCATCGTCATCGAGAACACTACCCTGTGCACACCGTGCACCTCTAACCCCCGAGGAGCAACGAGCCGTCTTCAAACAGTTTCGCGAACCAGATGACACTTTCGCGCGGAAAAAATTTGCTGAGACCTGCGACACCCTGCCTCGAGACTTTCGCGGCCCTCCGGTCATCAAACTGGGACTCTGCACGACAATGTTACCGCTGCAACAGCCTGTCTCGAAATTTCGAACCTCGAAACTCCTGAAGCCTCTAAACTATATCCAACGATAGAACAGTACCGTTGCGCGCAGCTTGGAAGATGGTGGGGGCGCAGCGAGCCTATCATCTCTCACTCCACTATCCCCTCCCCACTTTCTTCAACCAATTAGGGCGAAGATGCGCAGCGACAAACGAAAACTGGTCTTCACGCGGTACTGCTCTCTCGTTGGATAGAGTATAACTATCCAATTATACTTGGTTCCAAATAAGAAGGTACCTACTAGCCGACGAATTGAAGACTCTACTGCGCATACGACTCTAACGGAACTCGTTCATTGGCTAATCTCCCTACTCGTACTCCGCCGACCACGCGATCATTGGCTGACACCATGAATTTCATGGCTGACGCGCAACAGCATGCGCAGAACAAGTACCTTCTTATTTGGACTCGAGCATGGAGCCGTCGGCCAAAAATTTCACTATCCTGACAAAATAACCGACAGGGATCTGAGGTGGTCGTTCCGAAAAACCGCCCCTTAAGCCTAAACTCTTGTACTATGCGTCCAACAATAGATGGCACAGAGAAACTCGTGTTAAGATAATTTGTGGTCTCAATTAGCCGAGACACCCTGTATATATTTTTCCTGTATATTCTAGTATGTTCTAATATGTCCTAGTATGTTCCAGTATGTACTAGTATATTCAAGTATGCTTTAGTATGTTGCAGTATGTTCTAGTATGTTGCAGCATGTTCTAGTATGTTCTAATATGTCCTAGTATGTTCCAGTATCTACTTGTATGTTCAAGTATGTTCTAGTATGTTCCAGTATGTTCTAGCATGTTCTAGCATGTTCTAGTATGTTCTAATATGTCCTAGTATGTCCCTGTATGTACTAGTATGTTCAAGTATGTTCTAGTATGTTCCAGTATGTTCTAGTATGTTCTAGCATGTTCTAGCATGTTCTAGCATGTTCTAGTATGTTCTGATATGTCCTAGTATGTTCCAATATCTACTATTATGTTCTCGCATGTTCTAGCATGTTCTAGTATGTTCCAGTATCTACTAGTATGTTTAAGTATGTTCTAGTATGTTCCAGTATGTTCTAGCATGTTCTAGTATGTTCTAATATGTCCTAGTATGTTCCAGTATGTACTAGTATGTTCAAGTATGTTCTAGTATGTTCTAGCATGTTCTAGCATGTTCCATCATGTCCTATCACGTTCCAGTATAATCTAGAATTTCGCTTGAGAAAAGTGTACTCTACTTTTGGACCATACATATAACTTGGACCGGTCGTATCCACGTAGGCACGCCGGGCGTCCAATCATATCTCTATTTGGCAGTCGGGTTCACCATGGAAATTTCGCCACAATGTGGCGTGATTGGAGCACCGCACCGCGCCGCGCGCCACGCCGCGCCGTTGGAAAAACAGATCATAGGAAAATTCGGGTCGATTTTATTGTTCGCGGGACACAGGGCGTATAACGACGGGTATTGTTCTTCCAGCGACGGTGTCGTGATCACAATGGCGCTGGGAATAATAAATAAATCGATGCCATTAGCGGCGACTATTGCATCGTAATTCTTGCATCGGGAACGCCCGAGCGCGCGAGCTCGGGCTGGGTTTTCAAGGATCGTTATCGGGAGTGATATCGTTGGCGGGTTCTCCGGTGATAATTACACGTTATTTTATCGCGTGGGGGTAACCGTCTTTGTTTCCCGCGGTTGCGGGAAATTATGATTAGCGGAGCGTGTATCGGTAAAAATAAAAAATAATGAATGGCAACGACGGAAGAACTCCGCCCGCAACGTCTGATAACGCGGGCCACGCAACAGCGTCGGGTGTAATAACGGTGACGACAATGCCCACGGAGACACAATGTGCGGCGAATTAATTAGACGTAGACCCGTAATTGAACGGGCGTAGCCTTCTAGAATATTCCACGCTTCAGTTCCACTGCCTTCATTTTTTTCTCTATCACGCTCTCTCTTGCTCACCCTTTTCTTCTCCTTTCCACCGTCGCAATGCTGGAAGACGAAAGAATAAGAGTTCTTTCGCGGTGTCGTCGATGAGTGTCACAGTGGCAAACGAAGCCGTATTATTTCGCAGCGTGCGTGTTTATCACGCGTACGCATTCGCCGCCTTGAATCGATTCGTAACCGTGGTCGGCTGCGTTAATGTAATTAAAGACGGGAATGAGGCGAACAGCATTTTTTATTTCTCGTCGGAACGTCGTCGCGAATTTTCTGTTAAAATTTGTGCCTTTCTCCTACGGATTATGATGTATCTGGTATGTAATCCAGTAGATTTGTACCCGGGGCGGCTGCAGATCGAAGTTTCGAGCCTTTAGGACCAATCGTTGAGAAGCTATAGTTGCTTAAAGTTGAGCATTTTTGACAGGTAAGGGCGCCGCCAAGAAACTGGAAATATGCTCAACTTTAAGCGACCATATCTTCTCAACTATTGATCCCAGAGGATCGAAACTTTGATCTGCAGCCGCTCGGGGTACAAATCTACTGGATTGCACGCCAAATAGGAGAAAGGTACAAATTTTGAGTCCGGTAAATAAAGTTTACCCCATCAAAGTATTATTCCTCGGAAGGAAATAGGAATTTGGAAAGCGTTTATTGTGCCAAACGAAATTAAAGCAATTCAATCATTATGATCAAAATTGAAGCTGATCACAGGGATGACTTCTTGAACTCTTTTCGATCGTACAAATCCTGCTGATGTTGAGTTCAAGTAACTGTATCATAGCGTTTTCGACTACTGAAAAAGCCCATCTGTGCATTATCAATAAATGAGAAGCCGTATATCCCACACCCTTGCAATGAAAATGTTTAATTATCGGAACTTCCCAGGCACAAGTCTGCCTACACGCCGACTCCACATCAATTATTAAGGTTGCAACGAATCCGCATATCTCCAGTCGAGCGAGTTAATTATCGATTACGTTATTATCTTTCAGGATATTAATAGCAGGCGAAAATGCGAATATTTTCTTCGCGTTCGCGTCCGTGTCCCATTGGGAGCCGATCCCAGCATTCCATAACAGAGGAAGAGAGAGAGAGAGATTTAAAGTAAACTCGATTAAATTTTCTATACGAGTCCTTTGTTACAACGCGAGCACGATAAACCTGGAAATTTCGTAATTTTATCGAGATCGCGTTTTAATTGTCGCTGAAATTGATTGATATTACGTTCGACTCGGTTCGACGGCACGTTTCCACGTTTTTATTATTAAACTCGACTAACTAATGGAGGCGGAACATCCGAGACCGGACGGCAGGATGTTCAACGAAGTTTGAACAGGATCGGTTCTCCTTTTTCCGGCGATGCGACGGGAGCAGTTCGCTAAGAAAGAACTTGGAGCACAGTTAGACCAGAGGCAATATTCACAGAATTCGCTGTTCGTAATTTGTTTGCCTCTTTGCTGGCATCTTGATAAAATATCGACGAAGTTCCGGAGCTCGATTCGCGGCCGAGCTTTTGGACTGGAATCAAATCTTTTTTTTTTTAAGTGGATGCTGTCCTTCGAGCCTTCGACTATGAAGACCTGCTGAACCCCGTGCACAATGCTTGAAAGCAAATTATTCTTGCCGAGGATGCAGCGCAATCTCGGTTCAGAGATTCAAGAATCCTGGAGACTCTTCTGTTATACCTAATAATACCTCCTTCTTCTACTTATCCTGTTCCAGTACTAACATTCTAACTATCGTAATCCTAATATTGCCTCTACTTATTCTTTCCTCCTCTCCTCTTCTCCTTCCCTCTATTTATTTTCTTATTTCTGTCAATTTTTTTGAGCCTGTTGTTCCTACTACTCTTCTATTTTGCAATGGGTGTACTTTAGGGATGCCGATTATTTTCAAAAAGATCGATTTTTCTGAATCGATTATAATCGAAGCTTCAAGAATCGATCCACTAAAAAATCGTTTCCAAAATAATCGATGTTTTGAATAATCGATTATTTTTAGAAACACTTTTAGACACTTAATATTGTTTTTCTCAAAAACTACTGCCTTTATGAGAAAAATCAATACGACATAAAATGTGTATTTCGATGAGACCTACAACTTTTATTTGAAGTATTTTTGCAAAATTGCCATTATTTGCGGAAATAAATGGAAAAAACTATGATTTTCACTATTATATTCGTAATTAGGGGTCTGTCACGTGACTGGGTAAACGAGGTAGCGTGGGGGAATAGCGTCGTAGAAGGGGAAGAGTAGAGGGAGAAGATGCTTCGCAATCTGAGTAAACATTGTACACACCACTTAAGAGAGAGAGAGAGAGAGAGAGAGGGTTGAAAAGCTAAAAATTTTAAATAGATCAGTTCGTTCTAGAAATACCCACCGCTTTTCAAGTACGAAAAATGTAAGAAGACTTATGTACGCTCGTTTATTTAGTCATACATGCACAACAACAAAGAAATGACGTAATCTCAACGCTCGGAGTGACCGCGTTCTCGAGATTCAGCAGTTTTCACGGTCCCTGTGCCCGACTGTATTCTACGTATGCAGTTCCGAGGGAATTTATGCCGCGCGGAATTGCTTTCACCTGGCGAGGATGGAATTATTCATAAAACGGCGATATCTTCGCGTACACTAAATTCGTCGGTCCAGTCCATCCGCTGCTAATTCTATCCGATTGACCTTTCGCTTTAATCGAGGCTCCTACCTTCCACCGAAGTATATAGTCGTGTCGATCAAAAAGTTCCGCGCAGCGTTCTCAAAAGTTCAATGTTCAATTAATTGTACGACGAAGTATGTCAGAGTTCGGGTAGAGGAGAATTGATCAATAGATGAAGCAGACTGCGGGGAGTTCATGCATTCGCGGCATCCACGATCGCCAAAAATTCAACAACTCGACGCACGAAAACCAATTATTGTCTAAAATTAGTTACCCGAGCGTTTAAACTGTACACCTAATTGCATACGTTTAGCACATTATATCTGAACGGGTTCAGGATAATTATGCGAAGAAAAAGGCGATGCAGTGTGTCGCAGAAAAGTTCCTGAGCTGATTCGAACGAACTTTATCCTTCACAAAAATATTCTCCGCGGCTTTGTGAAGGAGTTATCGACGAAAACCGCAGACCAATCACAGCGCGGCTACAGCGGTCAGACTCCGGCTCGACCAATGACAACACTCCAACTCAGCGGGACTCTGATTGATCCACATTTTTCGTCAATAACTCTTCAACAAAGCGAAGGAGAACATATTCACACAGGAAAAAGTTGCTTCGCACGACCTCAGGAGTCATCTGTTTCAAGTAGAACATCCTTGGTACACACTGTATAGCTGGAAAATGATTTCGTTCAAAGAGTACCTTCTTGTGCGAAACGAACCGAGCAAAACATTGTTCGCGAAGTTCCAAAGAGAACAGAATTTCGCGTTCCAAAGTTCCGCCGGTAGTTAGGCGAGTTCGAACGGTATCGAAAAACCGTCCTCGAGATTTTTCAAAATTGAGGCAATGGGGGGGAGGGGGTTGTCGACGCGCGGAGAGGCCGACGACAATTTTCGAGGGGCTCTTAATTAAAGATAAACCCATTAACATGCTGGCGATCGCGTGCGCACCGAGTTACGTAATTTTATCGGAGGATAAGCCTTTATCTCTGGCCACGGTATCGAACAGGAATATTGTTCCTGTCGGCGTACGGATAATAAGAGCGCAGCCAGACACTATGCTGGCTGGCACGTGACGAAAGGCTCGTTAGCGAGCGCGCGGGAGCAAGATTCCTCGGTCTTCGAATTATGTGGGCGTTGAATGGGCAACGGCGAGATTCTGCTTAATCTACGTGCTCCCATTCTTCCGGGGTATTTTATACACATTACCGGTGCCGTAGGACTTCGTGCCCGAGTCTTGTACAATGCGCATAATTCAGCTCAGCTCCCCTACTGAAACGTTACACCCCTTTATAGTCTTGTTTTCTCAAAAGAGGCTCCGGCCGCGCTGCGACGACCGCATTATCAGTGGTGCGTTACTCTATGAGCAAAAAGGGGCCCGAACACAAACCAAGATCCAAATTCTACGTTCTTCTCATAAAGTTATTTCTTTGGGGTTAGGGGCCCCGAAATTCTACTTTGCCCAAGGCCCCAACTAGTTACAACGCACCACTGCGCATTATCCATGCTCACGCTTTGCTCGCCATTCGTTCAGTCTTTGCTCGACTCTCCTTCATTTTATTTGCAACAAATCTTCAGCTCGAAACACAATCTCCCACAATCGATCTTAGTCATGTCATATTCCTTCTTCCGAAAGACAAACACCGTTTCCATCCCGGACAAAGATAAATCGAGCGCGTACTGCACCACTGTGCAATCTGGAACACTACCGAGAACTTTCTTCTATTTATTCTATGGAGGGTGTACGCACGTTGGGAGGACACTCATGTAAGAAAGCTGCCGCGAAATTTCACCTTGAATCTCAAGGGCGAAATGTCAACAAGTCGTTCTATTCGTCGCAAGGATAACAAGGAACCATCGGTCGAAACTCAATCGTTCTCTCAACAAATTATGCTCGAAGTTTTTTCATCATTAGACTGCGGTCATTTCTATGCAATTTTCAATGTTTGTAGACAAATTTGAAGAAAGTGGTACCAATAAAAGTACCTCCTTCTACACGAAACAACTTAGCCGTTTTTTAGAGGCTTATAACTCGGCACTGGAGGCAGATGGAGAGATGTAATTTCGTACACTTGTTAAATGCTATCGTGTCTCAATATTGACGACACATTAATCTTCCAACAGTAGTAGGTTCCGAGATATAGGACCTCAAAAATCACTAAATTTTGTCACTGACTGACTGACTGACAGATCATCAAAACCTTTTGGGTACTTCCCATGGACCTACAAGCTTGAAATTTGGTACATAGGTACACCATAACAAACACTCAAAGAAATAATGATCAAAGTTTGAAATTTTACAGCTTAAAGGGGTTGTATTAAAAAACAACATTACGAAATAGGTTATGTATGGAGAAAATGAAATATGCCGCTTTTCCCATAAGGAACCTTGTAAATTCCGGAAAGAATCATCTGCTCCCTTCAAACGTCCGTACAGCGCCATTCGAGGTATTGGCAAAAAGCTCAAACTGTTAGATTACGATAAGGTAGAAAATGACACTAAAATTATAACAAAAATATAATCTAGGTAAAGTTGGGTTCTAATTCGCCGGCATAGTGTTAATCTTTGATACCTACTTGATAACTGATGAAATTTCAACAAAAATTGATGAAATCCCAAGAAAAACATCCTGTAAACAGGAGCCAAGTTCCTATGGCCGTAAAAAGTTGTGAGATCGAACAAAATACGGCCAAGTTCGTTAGCTTAGAAATACCTCTTGCAATACTGAAAAAAGCGTTTGTAAAAATTAGTTTAAAAGAACGCTATTTAATTTTTAATGAATTACACATGGAGGGCTAAATTATTCAAACTAGGCCGCTAGCTAACACCTTTTATGGCCAAGTTTAAATAATTTAGCACTCCATGTAATTCATTAAAAATTAAATAGCGTTCTTTTAAACTAATTTTTACAAACGCTTTTTTCAGTATTGCAACAGGTATTTCTAAGCTAACGAACTTGGCCGTATTTTGATCGATCTCACAACTTTTTACGGCCATAGGAACTTGGCTCCTGTTTACAGGATGTTTTTGTTGGATGTCCATTATACGACCAAGGGACAAAATATAATTTCTAACTCTGTGAATCGTGTGCCATTTCAGGTGGCAGCCATGGGACCTCCTGCTGCTGTGGGGCCGGTCGTCATCGAACGGTGGTGCCACGTGGAGGAGAAGAAAGAAATCGGCCCCGGCACGTCGACGGCATTTAAATAATTAAAGAGACGCACGCGGATGCGAGAGCGAATTAGACGGCAGAGAAGTTTAAAAGGGCCAATGTACAGGGCCCGGGGGTTTCCTTCCCAGGAATTATGGTCCCTGGCCGCGTGGGCTGACCCCTCCGGTGTTCACGTCGTCTCGCGGAAGTGCGCCATTAAAACAGCTGGATCGAGCCAGATCTCGCGAGACGAATCTAGCCTCTTCACTGTCACGGGTCTGACCTCGGATCTCGGGTATCCTCGATACGGGCCATCCCTCGTATCCTTGGGAGACCCCGTCGGGGATTCTACGTCCAATAAAACCAGCTACGTTTCCTGCAGGACCTGTTTACATCGGCGGATCCTGTCTGACGTACACATGTAGCCTGTCCCAGATATGCATTGCCAGTTGAGAAAGACTACATTTCTCGCAGTCTTCTGAACAAGAGGTATCGAGCATCAACGTCTCCTATCCGAATGTTGTTCGATCATTCTTTACAGCTATAGAGTTCATCGGGCGTTCACGATGCTTAAAAAGGGGTAGGAAAGCAAATGGTGCTCTTTTTCAAACTTGATCACCTTCAGTAGCGCGTTATAACTAGTTGGGGCCTTGGACAAAGCAGAATTTCGAGAGACTTTATGAGAAAAACGTAGAATTTGGATCTTGTCGGATGAAAAACAACTGGATGGTAACAATCAATCTCTGAAACTTGGTAGCTCGTGGTTAGAATCCCTATTTGATGCATTTGTGCTGCCTTGCTTACAAAGAATATTCTGTGATCACATTTTTCAATGTTTTACCAGTAAATTAGTTATGGAATGTCAGCAGAAACAGTCCCATAAGGTATTTGTTCTATTAAGCTCGTGTAATGATTTATGAATTTTGAAGCAAATGAAGCAAAGGCAATAATCCGCAGTCGATCGTCGAGGATTGTATCCGATAAAATGATTGCAGTGTTTTAATAAAGGCTCCATCTCTTCTCGCTCGGACCATGTGAAATCATTCGACCAAATAAACAGATTCTCCTTTGATCTTGATCCGGCGCATCGGATCTCAATTTCCCGGAAAACTGGATTGTTCGTGCAGAGCAGCGTTTCATTATAAATGAAAGAAAATTGAACTTAAATCGGGCAGAAAGCACCATCGAGATGCGACACTGGGTCGCCGGAAACCGCCACGCTACTAGCCGACTCCATCGCGGTAGCAAACACGCTGGAAAATCACGTGCACCTGCTGTACGTGGAAAATTTATATTTTATCTGGCCGATGCAATTTCCACCGGTGTCTGAACCGGGCATCGTGATCGATCCGTCTTTCTATAATACTTCTCGGGGTGTCATAAGACGGAAATAGTGTTTTACGATGGCACTCGAATCCGAAAAGAAGCATGCTCAAAACAGATACCATGCGCTGCTAGTAAAATCAGAACCGATCAAATCAAACGCGAGAGGTTAATGCATTCTAGACGAGAGCGACGATAAAAAACAAAGTGAAAATAACTGTTCGACGATATGGTACAACTGTATTTCTAATAAATATTGTTAGACGTAATATTTTTATCATTTCAGTTATAAAATCCAGAATTAACAACTTCCACTTATTTTGTGATTAAAGTTGAATAGAAATCCTTCAGGATTTTCTTGAAAAAAAGAAAATTTGACTGTTCAAAAAAATGGTACAATTGTATTTCTAATAAATATTGTTAGATGTCATATTTTTATAGTTTCATTTACAAAATCCAAAATTAACACCTTACAATTATTTTGTGATTAAAGTCGAATAGAAATTCTTCAGCATTTCCTTGAAAAAAAAGAAAGTTTGACGATTGTTCGACGAAATGGTACAACTGTATTTCTAATAAATATTGTTAGACGTCATATTTTTATCGTTTGAGTTACAAAATCCCCAATTAACACTTTGAACTTATTTTGTGATAAGTCAAATAGAAATTCTTCAGCATTTCCTTGAAAAAAGAGAAAGTTTGACGACTGTTCGACGAAATGGTACAATTGTATTCCTAATAAATATTGTTAGATGTCATATTTTTATAGTTTCATTTACAAAATCCAAAATTAACACCTTATAATTATTTTGTGATTAAAGTCGAATAGAAATTCTTCAGCATTTCCTTGAAAAAAAAGAAAGTTTGACGACTGTTCGACGAAATGGTACAACTGTATTCCTAATAAATATTGTTAGATGTCATATTTTTATCGTTCCATTTACAAAAAAATCCCGTATTAACACCTTGCACTTATTTTGTGATTATATTTTAATAGAAATTTTTCAGCATTTCTTTATGCATTTATGACGAAACTGGGTAGATGTAATTTAAAAGAGTAAAGACATTAAGAGAATTTATTACCCCATCTATGTGTTACTTTCAATTTATTAAAATTACGAGAGTTGAAAATAAATTATTATAGCGTATCTGTTGCTTGTAATTGAAGAACAAAATGTTGTATTTTGCATAAAGATCCGCAGTCTTGTTATTACAGATCACGTTGGCACCGTTAGTGTTTGTCGATCTGGAAATGAATTTTGTCCAGCTAATTGCGACGATCCGGCGACCAGGTTGTTGCCGAATCGAGTTGAAGAGAAATTGGACGAGGAAATACAGTGGAACAGAGTGGAAGAAGCGTGTGCACGGCCCCCTGACACACATCGACTCGTTAAAATAACGACATAATGGCTAATTTAGCGATAATAAGCACGAACGGTATCGTTCAAATTAGCGTCGAAGGTGAGACGAGATTGACAAAGAGGGCTGCCCGAGGAGCGAGGAAAAAGAGAAAAGAGAGAACCGTGTCGGGCCGGCGCGCGCCGCGGCGTGTTGGTTATTTAAACGCCGTCGCGTTCCTGCGGTCCAATGTCTGCCATCTTGCGGCCGCCTTCTGAAACGAATCTTCCGACGAGCACTGTGGGAACTCCCCTAGTCAACCTGTTTCCTCCAAAAAATAATCAACGTTCGCACGCGTTGACAGTGTCGTTTGAAGCTTTAGACCCTCACAATTCGAATTACGCACAAAATATTTTCTTCCTAGACTGAAAGCGACAGTATCGAATCTTGCCATATCATTTTCTTGACAGTTACTGTGATTAAAACGTCTTTATCCCCAAAAATGTCGCAGAAGACATTTGAAGGCTTAAATACATATTGATTACAAACGAAACAAATTATATTTCATCCAAAAAGAAAGGCGTAACATACACATTTGTCAAACTTTGTTTAAAATCTTCATCGCGAGTGCGACTCGTTAAAACACGGCAAGGGGTTAAAATCAGTAGCGCGTTATAACTAGTTGGTGCCTCGGGCAAAGTGGAACTTCGGAGCTCGTAGAAAAACGTAGAATTTGGATCTTGGATCATGGTTTGTGTTCGGGGCCCCCTTTTGCTTGGGGCCCCGGGCATTTGCCCAAGTTGACCATAGGATAATGCGCCACTGGGGTTAATTAATTACCGAGGCATTCGTCCTAACTGGCCCGCGAACGTTCCCATCAAGCCGTATTGTTACACTAATTTAAATACGCATAATTTCCAACGAAAATTTGTCGCGCCACCGTGAATTCCATGGAAATGAGAACGGTGTAGCCGTGAACAATTTCATGGGACGGAGATTGCATGCAATCTGTCTTCATTTTTACCGAGTGTTTAGCGCAAAGCACCGAACTTTCCATCGCCGGTAATATTGCCGAACGGTATTAGCGAAATCTACATTCTATCGCGAGTGAATCATTGTTCAACTCTTTCCTTCGTATATATCAAGAATTATGGCCTGTAAAAGTAAACCGGTAACGAGAGAGCAATAAACTTTTCGTTTATCTTGCTCGCAGACGCAAGGAATAAATCATTCTCAGCGTTGTTTAAACGAGAGGAGTTTGCTCCGCGTTTAATTGTGATTTATTTGCGATTTATTTGCGTAAGAGCACAGCCGAACTTGATCTGGTACCAGTGCCTCGATCGATGCTTCCATATAACGGCTAGGGTAACTGCACCAGTGAATAAACGGGCACCAGTAAATGAACGCTTTTGTATATTTCAATAAATTTTAAGCCGCACGGCATACTAGCGACAATGACTCTTGTGCCAATGGAATATATGACTCTTTTTCGTAGCTGTATTCCTATTGGTTTATATTAGTCAATTGACCATTAGTTTCTAAGATGGCCTATTTTCACCAAGTGCGTTCCGTGTGTGCAATAGAGCTAAAACTAGTAAGGTATGTATACACGACCTTTTCTTTTACACATGAGTTTTTATACTTTCCTTTTACACATGAGATAAAAATTATATACGAGGGTACGAGGGTTTAAATATTGAATATAAATCACAAAAATAGCTATGAAATAAATATTTCGTTAAAAATTCGTTGTGTCTGTTCATTGGTCCACGATATTACTCATAGCCCAGTAAGTGAACAGAGTGTTCATGAAGTGACAACAATGGTAGAATGTGAAAAAGGAAAGGTATGGAAATGGCCAGAGATTCCAGATACGGTTTAGTACAAGAGACAGGATGTTTTAACGAAGTTATTAATTAAAATTAATTCTGGGGGATTTTTTGTGATTAAAGAGTTAAATAAATAGGAGAATATTGTTTAGTAATTTTGTTCATTCATTGGACCATCATTGTTCAATTACTAGAATGTAGTGTTCATTGACTGGTGTTTTTTATATTTTTTATTTAACGTTTAATAAAGAAAAATAATAATAATATCATTTTATTTGTGTTCATTTAATTTGACAAATGAAGAATAGGGAGCCATTTGGCATATATGCGATTCCTTTAATTCACATATTTGTTTTTTAAATAAAATATCTTCCTGAACAATTTCTTAAATGTTCATTCACTGGTGCAGTTACCCTACGTTGGAGACGACGAATATGCACCGCGAGAGCATCGAAAAAGCAACACAACTGCGGCACGCTATTCGGGGCAACGGTATAAAACGATCATTATCGGTCGGGGTCGACGACCTTCGTCAAAACAGTCCCGATTGACAAGCACAAGTAATCGCTTATACAATATTATTAACGAGCGTGCGACACGATTCTAACGGCTCGCGCTTGAACGGGACCGATTTTTCGCCGAGTCCCGGGACAAAAGCGACTCGTGCAACTAATCGGAATTGCCGTTTCTGCACGGCTACCGATTTTCTCTATTATATACCGTGGACCTCCATGAAATTTAGGTCGTGCCTCGTGATACATAAAAATAAGGCGAATGGCGCCCTGCCAACACTCAACCGAATTCGGTAAAATCTATCTATTCACAGGACACCGGAATGCGCCCTACACGGATTCGTTGTTAATTCGTAACAACAGCAACCTCTTTCCCTGCAGAAGCTGTTCAACAACAACGGCCCACGTACGGAATCTTCCGATTTCAATTTCGGTCAAGAATTATTTCGTCTCGATTAGAAAATATTAGGGCTGGGCGCGTACGCGAAAGTTTATGAACATTTCGAAAATCTGTGACATTTGGGTCTCCGAACAATAAATTAAACATTTTCCCAGGTCACTTCAAGGAACTTTCTCCTTTACGAAAATGTTCTACGCGGCTTTGTTAACGAGTTATTAACGAAAAACACGGGCCAATCAGAGCGCGACTATGTACTGGCTCGCGCTGAGCCAGGCGTTGCCATTGGCTGAGCCGGGAGCTGTCTGCTGCCGCCGCGCTCGGATTGGTCCATGTTTTTCGTTAATAATTCCTTAACGGAGCCGCGGAGAACATTTCCGTAAAGGAAAAAATTACACTTTAGAAATCACCCTTTTCAAAGAAGTAGAACATTTTTGGTAATATGTATAAGAAATTAAATTATATTAAGAAATACAGCATATCTTAACGTTCAAACTTTGTCAATACAGTATTTCATCGATAAAAATCCCCAAGTATCCTTGTCCCCATACTATTCTTTGAGTTTTGCCGAACGTAGAGAAGGACAGTCGAGCTCGAGAGGCCTCGGACGCCAAGAAGTGTAAACATAACTAATCCGATAACATATTTCTTTATTTTTCATTATTTTTTTACGGAACTTTCACCAACATATTAAAAAGATTTAAAGCCATAAGTGTATTGGTTTCAACTTAATCAGATAATTAAAAGAAGAATTAAATTTTTATTTCACTCCTGTGTCTTGCAATCAATGCAAACATTTTTTATTTTGCATAAAGATTCGCAGACTACTGATCACATTAATACTACTATGTAATGTCTATCTATCTCACTACTAATTTTTACTAGTAAATCCTTTACTATGAAATGGCGGATTTTATCATTTAAAGTCGATAAAGATAAACAACAATAATAAATTTCATTCATCATACAAGATGTAAATAAAATTGACGTTCAAGCAACTCGTATAAAAATGCAGTCATCATTGTTACACACATTTCCGACCGAAACGTAATAAATGTAAATGTAATAAAAATATATTGTAAAAATCAACGCAAATAGAGCCACCCTAACCACAGTCCTAAATGGATTATAAACCCCGGGCAGCAGACTTTTTGGAAGGCAATTTTGTATTTCTATTTATTTATTGGCAATAGATTGACTTCTCGCTCCACCTCCCAAGTGTTTTCTTACAAAGAGGGCGTCGAATATCTTGGGACGGCCCTGAACACAAATCGTAATCTCATCGTATGAATAAATATCGCCGCAAATAGTTTTGCAACTGGCACGATAATCGAAACTGGCGAACGAGAAAATAGATATCTTATTTTCTATACAAGAATCGTCCACAGTGAACATGTTTAATACTCGTCGACTAGATTCTTCGCGCGTAAACAAACGCGGATAGCATACGCGGGACAAGATGCAAATGATGTTTCCAAACAGACAATTTCTAGAACATTTGACTTCCTGATTAGGTAATACTCAACGTTCCGCGAACAAGGAATCATTCATGAAAAATGTGATCGTGCGACTGACACATCCTTCATGACGCATTCGTTAGTTCTAACCTAATTTGCTTGATCTTCGGCTCATTAACCCGGTCCATTCGATGGTGCTTCCGTAAACAAATGCCATTACAGAAATTATAACAAGCCGATTTCGTCAGGGGATTAACTGACACTGACACAGTTTCGAAAGAAACGAAACATTCTTCCAAGAGCCTAAACCGATAGGCCCGTACTAGCATATTGTTTGGGAACCGGAATGCAACGGAACAGGTTTTCTATCTGAGGTATCGCGTTTCCAAATATTTACTCAGTTTCTTAGCTTTGACATGATACAGTGTTCACATCCGAAATGTGGAAGGGATCTCTGTTACGACAGTTAAAATTCATCTCCATCGAGCCAGCGATCTGAAGTTAGGAAATCGAGTGCCTACTGTAAACGTAAACTCTGTTCCACTTTTTTTCAGTGCTGTCCTTCGTCGCTGTTCCTTTGTCGGCTGAACCGTTCGCCACTATGACCACAGCCGAAGTAAACAGCTACTCAGAGATGGGTAAAATAGTATTTGAAAATATTTGACCTAATATAATAAAACATTTAAAAATAGTATTTCAAAATAGTATTTAATTTGAAGTATATTGAAAATATTTTGATTCCATCTCGAAATATTTCATTATATTATTGTAAATATTTGGCAGAAAATAATGGGTCGTTAAATGGAAATATCTTAATTCATAATTTAATTTCTTGAAATACAAGTATTTTATTTATTTTGTTGTTTAGATTGTCAAAATAAAAATACTTTCACTTCTTTACAAGTCTACAATATTAAATACTACTCGAAATATTTATTTCGTTAAATATTGCCCACCTCGGCAACTAATTAATGGATACAGTGCGGTATGACTCACAATATTATGAGCCAAGGTTTTGGGAAGGAGGGGTGAGCACCCCGTACATAAAATTTCAATGGCGGGTCCATTAATAGTTCCTTGAAATATTCATGAAAAACTGTCTGTACGAAGCATTCCAGTCAGCCTACACAGGTGTCAAACTGTCAGAGTTAATTACAATAACGTCTACATGTGGAACTTCCATCTAACGAGTGAATTTATTTATGAAAGTATGTTAACTACTCAGCTAAAGTTTCAAAACTACAAATAATATATATTGTCTTACTTAAAATGTTCCTAATATAATTGAATAATATAGCAATCGATAACACAACTCTAAAGTCATTTATTCAAATCGTTTCCAAATAACAAATAATATTTAGGTAACTAGGTGGCGAGTCTGTTACTGATACTGTAGATAGTAACACAACCGGTCCTTGAAAATAAGTAAATTCCGCATCGCAAACAGTGTGGCTAACGAAAAGCCAACGAAGGGCGTGGTTTACCGGACAATATGACGTTCCTGTGTGAACGCTGCGCATGGATATCGCGCGCGACACGATCGCCGATTGCCGAATCGATCGACAGGATCGGTGGCGCGAGAGAATTGCGCGGGATGCCTGATTCGGGCGTGTCTCTGCGGTTAATCTGACGCGCGTTGCCGGACCCACATCGAACAAGTTCAACAATAAAAGAAAGCAAATGAGTAATGTTACTGACCTCGGTTGCTAGCTTCCCTTTCGACGCCATCTTGACAACAATAATGGCGGTCGGTTGACGTGCCGACTATCTTCCGCACGCGTCGCACTCGACGATCACCAACAACCTTCCGAAATATACGCTAAACACTGGCCTCACCGTTTACGGACACACGCGTGCAATTGGAACACGATCACACCCGTAACCGCAGAGCAAACTCTGTCACGATCGACGAGTCGTGCTCGAGTATCGAAACACGTGCTGACGTCACGGCACGAAGCGTCTTTTCGTACTACCGTGTAGTGTACTACGAGGAGCATGAGTTTACAAGCGACACGAAGGCACCCGGCTCGTCACAATCCTGCCCCACCACTTTGTTCACCGACCGATACAAGTCCCTTTCACTCGCTCGCTCTTAACAATTATAATAAAGCTATCCGATCCCCTCCCACTTCTCCTTCCATTCAGCTAACCTCTCTTTTGCTCTCTCTCCCGGTTGAATCCCGCCCTGTTCTTTTTACCTTCCCGATAACGCAACTGACATTCAAGCAGAAGTGACACATGGGCCTCGGAGATCTTCTGTACACGCAGGTTTCGACAACATTAACGACTATCGTTTGCCCAAAACTGTCAGACTACTATTTCTATTAGGCTGAAGAGAAAGTTATGTCCTATTTGAAATAAGCAGTTTCCTTTGCAAATGAAAAACACATGTTGCTAGTGAGTGATTGATAAGCAGGAATTGACAGGTTATATGAAAGAGGGCAACAAGTTGAAACAAATAATGGAGATTACAAATCGATTCAAATGTTTTCTTTCAAATATGATGGAACTTTCCCTCCAACCTAATTGAGATAAACAGGTAGTTTTGCTTGTAAATCACAAACACATGTTGCTAGTGACAGGTTGTCTGAAAGATGGCAACAAGTTGATACAAATAATGGAAGTTACAAATTGATTCTAATGTTATCTTTCAAATACGATAGAACTTTCCCTGTAACCTAATAAATTGACTCGGAGAAGAAATCTAATCTACATCGTACACTGCAATATAGCGCAATATCAGCCACTGTGAACCTACATTTAGGTGTATAAAGCGCGCTGGACAACTACCGTGACATTTAAGATAAAAAGAATTTCCCAGCCTTCTTACTAATTATTCTAAACTTGCTTCATCGTATTCGAGATATATTAATTGTTGACACTCTTCGAGGTATGTACCAGTGTGTTTCCGGAGTCCAAATAATCTCATGCATCTTGCCAGACAGATCGTAAACGAGTTTACGAGATTGAGGTTAGGTGTCACCCGGAGAAGATCATCGCCGTTCGTCTCTCTTTCTTTCTCTCGATCGGTAAGACAGGCATAGCGAGGGGAGATTCGCTTTAATTCAGAGTGTATTAACCTTGCCGCACGCTTCTGCCCTCGTTGATCGCGGTTGATTAAGCCCGGTCAACCGGAGCGCACTTTTTTTTCCGCGAATTTCGAGTGCACCGGGAACGTTCGAAACATCGGCGGAATTGCGCGGCTTCGACTGCGCGTCGAACGTTCGATTAATTTCGAAAATCGATGTCGCCCGTTAACGAATGGCGCGTCAATTTGAATTTCGAACGGTTTCGGAGAAATTCAGCATCGCTCAAGGAATTCTTTGCATGTCAGTATATTGTATTAAAGCTGTAAGTATGTATACGTATTATATGTGTGTGTCTACATTGAAAAAAAAAATAAAAAATAAATAAAATAAATAAATTTAAAAAAAATAAAAATTATTTACATAATAAAATGTTCTCCCTTACATCCTCTACTTTCATCATAATCGTCAGAAGTAGATCGTAAGAGTTATAAAATAAAAATATTGTACCTGAATTGGAAGAAGCTGGAGTAAAGTGGAAGTTTATTTTCTTTCTTAACCCTTTACAGCTGTTCTAACTCGAAAATTAAACATTTCTTCTTACCTAGAATAAGTCCATCCGATATCATTTTCTTCATTTTATGGATATAAAATTGATAATTCTATTTTTAATTGTATTGATAAAGTAATTGATTAGATACAAACATATTTAATAATCTGAACAATATTTTGAATAATGGTGCAGCAATTTTTAGTGGTGCCTCAGAGTCACCATTCGAGTGCCAAGGGTTAATTTAAAGGGCTGCATACACAATCGTGCAAAATTACTAATTAAATACAAAATATTTTCTTTAGTAATTATTACTGTTCAATCAAGTGGAAATGTCTTTTATTCGAATTGCTTTCGTATTCTTTGTTACACAATATTGCCTATCATCGTGTTCGGTGGCAAAATGGAAGTCCTTAAAATTTCATTGAAATTGGTGAATTGGTTTACGAATTATAAACGATCAAAAGTGGTAAAAATGGCAGTTATAGGAAAATCATGAAAAATTGCAATTTTTACCACTTTTGATCGTTTATAATTCGTAAACCAATTATCCAATTTCAATGAGTCTCAGAGCCTAGTATTTCTAATTAATAAAAAGGATGAATCTTGAAAATTCTTACTTAAATTCGTTATTAAAAATTTGATGAACCTGGAAACAGTTTTCGAAGTCGTTAGAATAGCCTAGTTAATAAATTTCGATCTTCGATGTCTGAAAATCTCATTGGCAACTGGGCTTCAAGATTTTTGTAAAATTTCTCGTTTCCTCGTATCCTCGAAGCTCGAGGACCATCAATCGCCAAACAATGTGTGCAATGTGTGTCATAAAACAAGTCTAAAGAGATTCCGTGCAGAGGGGAGAGACAATGTGTAGGCCGTTGGTCAATTTAATTAAATTAATTGGTTGATGGTTACGACGGTACACAGCTCGGAAGTCACGCGCGTCCTTCTGTAGAGGGTGTGCACCTTGCGTCAATCGTTTACAAATTTGTCGGTCCACCCGATTGGCCGACACTTGTCCTTGACATTATTCCGGCTGAGTGACGTCCGCTTGCACGTAAGATAAAATAGAAACGACGACACGTGCACCTGATCGTCACCGTCATTAAGTGCTTTGTGTGTAGCCTACAGTCGAGCAACTGAAAGAATAAGCTCGGCTAGTAGGGCTGGTTTCATGGACTCATGCTCAGAAGTTACAATAACATGATCGCAGTACCGTATTCAAGGTATACATTTGTCAGATAGTTCACAGGCGAGATTTCATCTATGTATTAACTTCCATTTTTTTAAATTAAGCATTGCAAGTACAATACAATGTACAGGATGTTTCGTTTATCTAATAACGGAAATATCTTGTGACGCACTGAAGTTACGATGAAAATTTGTTTACGAAAATTGTTCGGTGTATGAAGGGTATAATCATATAGTCTAATTTTTTTGAGTACTAGAATGATGGGGAGGGGGTTCAATGTCAAATTAAGTTTTTTAAATGGAATGTCCTATTTTTTGTACCATAGATCGATAGAGTATCAAATTCTGAGTATAATAGTGTTGACCTTTATATGTCCTAAACCTAATAGTTAACAAGATATTATCGAAACAATTTTCTTCCTTCTTTGGATAATATCTCGTGAACTATTAGGTTTAGGACATATGAAGGTCAACACTTTTATACTCAGAATTTGATACTCTATCGATCTATGGTATAAAAATTAGGACATTCCATTCAAAAAAACTTAATTTGACATTGAACCCCCTCCCCATCATTCTAGTCCTCAAAAACATTAGACTATATCCTTCAGTTGTATCCTTCAGGTCGCCACAAGATATTTCCGTTATCAGATAAACGAAACACCCTGTAGTGGTCCAAGTGGTCCAAGTCAAAATAAAAAAAAAATGAGTTTATAATTCCATCTTCTATCACATTATATTATTTTAAACTAAATTAATTTATATGGAATTCATTTAGTGTTAATATCCTTCGAAACAAGAAATATGTAACTTGGATCACTCAACTTTAAGCGACCATAACTCCTCAACTATTGATCCTAGAGGTTCGAAACTTGGATCTGAATTCGCGCCGGGTACAAATCTACTGGATTGCATACCAAATACACATCCATAGTTCGTAAGAGAAAGGCACTTTTGAGGTCGGCAAAGTAAAGAGCAGCTGAATGATGCGATGTGGCACTGAGCGCGGGGACAATAGAAATGTCAATGTGCTCTGGAATTATAATGTAATCTTGAACAGCGATTTGATAGATTAGATAAATTGTCGGGACGAGTTATGGTTCGTGTTGTGTGTAGGTTTGAAGACGTCGCTAGATATCTTTCACAGCCATGCGACCGGGTCGATCGTTGTGCAGAGATGTGGGTCAGGCACACGCCCGAACCCCCTGGATTTTCATCTCGCCTATACTTTCTCCGCCGGACACGCGTGTGTAACCCGTAACATTCATGGATGATCGTCTGTTCACTATTTATGAAAACTCATCGATTACACGTCGAAAAACGGACACAGAAGAACGCTCTAGTGCTCCGAGTCTTCGCCGATACGGAATGTCCATCGTATTGATTACGGTGGCTCATCTATTATCGGAGTGGTGTAGTTCATTCGGATAATCTTCGTGCGAAATCGTACTCGGAAGTCGGAATGTATTCGCTCAGCACCGGCCAGACAAATATTCTTTCACCAGCATAATTCCCATTGAAAAATCAACGACTGGCTTATTTCTGGAGGCATGCTGCTAATTTAGGTTCAGCACTTTTTCTTCTTCTTATTTCAAGGTTTTACGTCGCATCAACTGCATGGTTATTAGCGACGAGGTGTATCACTATAATATAACTTCCTGGATTCCTTAATAAATTCCAGTAGGTCTAGTACTTTATGTTCGTCAAGATTCTCTTTCAGTGTCTTTCCTATTTTGTATTTTTCTCGTAATCTATTATGTTTTGGGCAAAAGAATATCAGGTGGTCGATTGATCTTGGTATGTTGCATGTTTCGCATAATGGTACTGGATCCTTTGTCATCAGGTACGAGTGTGTTCCTTTAGCGTGGCCTATTCTAATTCTGGATAGGGTAACTTCCTCCCTCTTTTTTAGGGCGCGCCTCACTCCTTTACCCTAAAAAAAGGAGTCATAGATAGTTTTGGAGTGTGTAGAGGCTAGATGTTTCCATTCCAGATCTCATTGGAGCATCAGATGTCTTTTAGCTTCTTTAAGCTGGTCTTCCATGGAGGTACTGATGGGTTGACTGTCCACGGTCGGCGAATTTGCCGCTTGTTTAGCGGCCTTATCTGCTTCTTCGTTTAGTTTTAGCACTTGATCCTGAAGGATTTCCGGGATAAAAACATACGCGTGATAACTTTGGACTGACGGCTACCTGTGTACTAACCTAACTTTTTTTTGTTAAGGGGGAGGCTAAAACCGAGGGCGAAACCCCCATAAACAGCCCCGGGTCGTTCCCATGGACCGCCACTCTACTAAGGAGTTGATGCCCCAGCTTATGAAGAACCAAGGGTTCCTCGTTCACATGCAACAACCTAATAGTTGCTGAACGGCTAATGTTCAGCGGAAATGATAATCGCTTATGAAAGTTCGTGTCAAGGGTGGAAGAACGTACACCTATTAGAGCCTTGATCGCGTGAAAGCTCGATAAGAAGGCACGATTACAGAATTCATTATGGCAGTTAGCGGCTGAAGGATCTATTAAATGAAGGACCTCCGTTAATGAAGTTTGAAATGAATTGTGCTTTAACTGCGTTCAAAATACACCCGGCTTCCGCGGGTAAACTTTGGGAGTAGATAAAAGGTTATGGCGACTCGTTGTTAGATATTCAATTCTGATAATATGAAAGTTCCGACGTGATCCTTGTTATAATGAGCATTCCTTCGTGAGGGAGGCATCGAGTTTTAAAATCTTCTTTTGCCTCTGTTTTAACAGATGATCGGCGATTTTATTTCTAGCGGAAACTATAAAACTACTTTTACTCTCTACCTACCGGAAGCCTCACACACACACAATTGGCTTTTTAATGACTGAACCGTATGTAAAAGTAGCTCAATAATTTAGCAATCTTAATAAATTTTTGTTTAACATCTTTAAAAAATTCAAGTCCTTTCGACCAATTTTTAAAAAGTTATGCGATTTTTAAGAGTGTCTACTTAATATTGACGCTGACTGTAAGATTAACATGTAAAAGAAATCCTAAAATACTGAATCCTGAAGCAGTAGAGTTATTAATCAACTAATGCAATCGATCATCATAGATCATCACGAAAGACAAATTATGGTATGTTTATTTTATTAGCTTACTTTTTTATTTGTGGTAATATTGACTGAATAGAATTTTAGTACTATTTTAGTCGTAATATGTATTTAAAATATTTCCTTTTTTTACATAGGAAAGCATTCTTGTATGTGTTAAAGATTAAGACCAACACTAAAAATTATTGTTCACAACAAGTAAAAAAAGGTTGAAAAACTATATTTGAAAAATTCATTTTTTAACAGAAAATATCAATGAAAAGTTAGTAAAAATTATTATTCAACAAATGCAAAAAATATTTAATTATGTCTAGGTAAGAATTACTATTTTTTAATATTTCTGGTGAAAATTACATTGCGATATCTCTAATAGTTCAAAAGTTATAACAAAGTGACACCAACTTCTTCGATCCGGACTACTGTGATGGCGGAAGCGCAGGGAATCGTAGAAGGGGAAGGTAGAGTGGTTCCCCCCATAATTGTTGGAAATGTAGGATAGAAAGTGAAGAATGCAGAGAAGTACTTAAATAATGAAATATATTTCATGTTTAAATATATAATGGCAGGTCCAGCTCGTCAATTTATAATAGCTTTGTCCAATTCGTGAATGTCCATTGATCCATTGATCGTCTAATCGACAACCTTGGCGGGGATCTTGATACAGGCCTGGGAGTTGCCGTTGCCGTCGACCAGCGACAGCTGGATGGTCAGGGCGATCTTCGGGTAGACCTTCTCGATCGGCATCTGCAGCTTGTAGGTGACACGCTCACCCTTGTCCAGGGGGCATTCTCCGTTGACAAGACTCTTGCAGGCGTTCTGCTCGGGCAGCGGGTACGGGGTGCTAATGGGTCCAAGCTGTACCGTTACCTTTGGCGTCAGGGTCTTCGTGCTGTCCACTGTAACAGATTATCTAACTGAGAACGACTTTCCTACTCGTCTTCTACGGAGATAACGATCTTTAATGAATGGTCGACGATTTGATCTCTAGTGCAAGCTACAAAAATATAAATAAAAGAACATTCAAGCTCTGGAACCTTCATTTTACGAAATCTCTACCGGAGAATTATAAATTATAAATTTGATATTCAACATTTACGATAATTGAAATTATTTGATCGCGAAACGGTCACACACAACCAGGGATTTTTTGCAATAATGTCAAGAATGTTTGGATCTGAAACCGTTCAAGTTCTAAAGGAATGGTCAAACAATTTAGTAATTGATCGAAACGGTAGCGCCGAAAGCATCTATAAATTTGATATTCTCTACCGGAATATTGAAACGTTAACTGACATCAGAAGTCCCGTCCGCGTTAACAAATTCTGCAATTTCGTAGATGAAACGGTCCAGGCGCTAAATCGCCATTCCCATTTCGAACCGGCACTGTTTAAAGTTTCAAACGCCCATCTCGGAAATATTCTCCTCCCCCATAGTTCCGAAGATAATATTTCTTTAATATTCCCCATCTTCTAAAAGCTACACCGGGACGGAATAATAAAACGGAATTTCCTGAGAATGCGACGGATCTCGGTTTTGTTTCACGACTGTCTTACATGTTATAAAGACTAGAATACTTTATCCCCGGTTGCCTTCCAGATAATCGTTGTACAGGCTGTCCCAAAAATGTTGTACTTCCAACTTAGAAGTGAAATATGAGACAAGGGGACAGAAGAAATATTCAATGATAAAATAATGAAAGAATTATGATGTATTTGGTATGTAATTTAGTAGATTTGTACCCGGCGCGGATGCAGATCAAAGTTTCGATCTTCTAGGATCAATAGTTCAGGAGTTGTGGTCGCTTAAAGTTCAGCATATTTCCAGTTTTTTGACAGGTAAGGGCGCCGCCATATTGGTTTGTAGTGACGGTCGCATGCCGCTTACTGAGTTGGTTAGGATTAGGTCGAGGGGGCGGTGAATCACTACAAACCAATATGGCGGCGCCCTCACCTGTTCAAAACACTGCGAATTGCTGAACTTTAAGCAACCATAACTTCTGAACCATTGATCCTACAGGTTCGACACGTCTCAGGTACTAATTTTGAGTCCGGAAGTAAGGTATACTCTAATAAAAATATATAAGATCAATCTCGGTGAAACTTTTAACCCTACAATTACAATTTCAGTCTTCACTTACGGACGGTGAAGTCGACCTCGGCGTCGGCGGTGGTGCCCCTCTTGAAGTTGCAGGGAAGCTGGCTGCAGCCCCCGATGTTGACATTGTTGGGCGCCGGCAGACCATTACCGCAGGACTGGTACGGCGACTGCATAGACTCAGCGATGCAGAGAACTGCGACGAGGAGAACTGCAACCGAAAGAGACATTTCGTCATCAGAAAAACCACTGTGCACTCCCGTCAAATTTCTTTGTCGCATCTTCGAAAATTGGCGATCCGCAGATTTTACGCGTTTTTATCGCCGCACTCTACTTAATCAGCAAAGTTTCTCGCAGCGGGGTGCATAAAAATTGCACCATCAAGAGAACCCGAAGTGAAACGTAACGTAAATGTCCCCACTATCAAATCGTATAACTCTGTTTATGTCGTTTGTAAATTAAAAACAGCAGAATCAATAAACTTTGGACCGGAAAAGAACAATTTCTCATAAAAATTCCAATTTAGCATTATTAAAGGTTAGTGAATTTTTATTTCACATAAAAAATTAGTTGCTGTGTACTTTACTACTTTACATTATAAACAATTCATGTAACTAGTGTGTGAATAATAATTCTCGATTTTCAATGTAGTAAACAATCAAGATTTTTCTCGTTAAATTCACTTTATTTTTACGATGGCTCACAGAGGGGATACTGCAAACTGATTTTATTTATTATAAAATTTAAAATTGATAATGTTCAAGATATTTCTATTTGTTCATAAGCTACAAGTATGTGTACTTTTTAAAATT
Organism: Lasioglossum oenotherae; assembly: GCA_028455765.1. Lineage (NCBI taxonomy): Eukaryota > Metazoa > Arthropoda > Insecta > Hymenoptera > Halictidae > Lasioglossum > Lasioglossum oenotherae. Next base: position 4,804,915 of record CM052281.1, on the reverse strand, counting down.
AATTCTTAGTTTATTTATTTCTTGATGTTTCATATTGTAAAGACTTGTTGTAACAGTACTGCACCCCTAAATGGCTTATAGAAAATTGTAGCTCAACAAAAGGCTGGATTTGCATAAACATTTGCAGTCTAGTAAATTGATTAGAGATTGAATATTATTATTGTAGATCCGATGGTAATAATATTCAGTGATGGTTACATACCGTAGGTGGTGAATGCCATTTTGGTGGTTGTTGCGACTCGGAGACAACTGATGCCTGCTCCATCCAAAGTATCGGTATTTATTTCTTGCTGCTATCTAATCAATTGGGGAATGTCAGTGGTAATTGTCCGAAGCGATATTCAAAAACACTTGAAATCTGCACACCTGGCATCGACAGGCAAGTACCAGCCGTTAGTTTACTGATAAAGATCGGATCGAAAATAACTTTAACACAGCGCGGAGTGTTGGATCAGAAAGGTTTCCGTTGATAAACGACAATGTTTCGAGTACTCTCGAAACAAATCTTACAGTATGTTCGTACGTTATCGGAGATAGTTTGCCCGCAGGTGTGCACTATTTCGTAACATTCAAAAAAATATTTTCTTCGCTGGAAAAATCTTGTAGATCGTTACGATTGCGATACGAAAATATAAATTGAAATTACAAAAGATGTAGTGAAAACATATACTTATTTAGCGCGTTGACTGTCACGTTGCCCTATATGAGCTGGGAAGCCAAATTTTTGGCCGAAATTATGGTAGCGTTATTTCCAGGTCTAATGTTATATTATTATTCGACTACGGATTTTATGCATTTACGACAAAAACGGGTAGTTGCGATTTAAAACAGTGAAGAGAACATCAATTTATTAATTACAGCTTATGGACGTCATTAAACAATGAAAGAAGTGATTACTTGGCCCTTGTTTATTGCAGAGTAGGGCAATAATCAACAATACAAAGTACATTTCAAAGTACAATAAAAAGCATTTTATAGCAGGCTTGTTAATCATTCTTTTCTCAGCCTGCTAAACATATTTAAAGAAACAAATCAATTTCCATTTCACTGTAGAAAATGTTTATTTTACATGAAGATCCGCTGTCTACTGATAACTTTAATAGAACGCGAGAGCATCGTTAACTCTGTTGCTCCTCCGAATTCTGGCTCCCTGAGGCGACATTTCCACTTGTCGAAGGAGTCTCGGTCTCTGTTGACTTCTCTTCCTTTGCCGAGAGATTCTGCTTCGATCCGGAACCGGAAGTGTTCGCCTTCTTCGTCCACGGAGGTACTTGTACGAACTTCAGGACCAAAAGATCGCGAAGACAGGTCGGCGTTATCCAGAACAGCGCGTGGTACACGCAGTATCGCCATGATTCATGTCTGGATCAATGATTGAACAGCTGTATTACTTGACGTCGATCAATCTCTAATTTCACGAATCACTCGACATATCTTGAACCATTTCGATCGATTCAATTTATCGAAGTGGCCAGGTGTTCCCTTGCAGGTGTTCCGCATCCGAAAGAAAAATGAAATAGTGTGGACAGTATGTGATACTATATGGAGATAGGCAGCTATCGCTGGCCAATGGTTCGAGATACCACGAGGCACTGTCAACGAAAGTTTCTCGTCCGCATTCGTGCAGTTCGGTCGTCGTGCTAGAGATCGTTCGAATCGCTCCGCACCAGAGGTTGGCATTGTTTAACGAAACAGATGTTTCAAATACTATTTAATATTTTCGATTTGATTTTGCTTAAAAAAATAGTAAGATAAGAAAATAGCAACAATTTGAAACAGAGCATCTGAAACTAGAGGTTTCAGGCTTTCAAACCATTGTTCAACGATATCGATACGGTAATTTTTGACGGAGTTATGATCACGTACAGTGGGACCAATTTTTCGGGTTCGCACAAGTGATCCCTTAATTCTTTTGAGGAGTGTATTTTACCCAGCTCTACTCAGCACTGCTCGAAACAATTCGTACGTTTTCTACAATCGTTCAGAACAATATCAACTGAATGCTAAACATATTACAAAGTTACAGGCACAGATAAAAAATTAAAAAATTATTTGCACATTGGCTAGTAAACGAATCCTTTTAACGTCTCTGAAAAGCTCGAGCTGTCAAGTCCAATTTCGAATAAAACGGGACACCCTGTACTGCATAGTATGTTTAAATCTTTCTAACATTTTTGCTATTTTCATTTGCACCTACTCGTTTCTGTAATAAACGCATAAAGTCCGCCGTCTACTTATGACTGGACAAGTAAAAGAGATGACAAAACGGATCGCTTTTCAGAGAAGAAAACACGTTAAATGCTTTCCGATTCTTGAAAATGCCGTGAATCTTTGCGAGACTGTGATTTTCGAATTGTTTCGAGAAATCCGGACGGTTCTTGGGAGTACAATATCAAAGCTGACGCACTTGTAAATCGCTGACGGGTATTTGTCAAGCAGAGCGCCTTCAAAGACCTCGTAGATCCTCTGGTCTGGCAGCTTTTCCAGGTTTCCACCCTTCGCCACGGATCCGAAATATTGCGAGTAGCTGGTAAAGTAATCACCGTAGAAGATCCTCGCTTCCTCCGTCATCGACTTCCTCATCGTCTCGAACTGTTCAGCCTGTCTGGCCAATATGTTGCTCTCTCTGAAAAACGACCCTGCGAAAAGGTACAAGACCAAATACTTTACTCTCCGTTCCTCTGACTTTAGCGAACGTACAGGGTGGGTCACCACGCACTACCATTTCCATTTACACGACTAGACTGCGGATCTTTATGCATTTTTCACAAAAACAAGTGCAATTTCAAACAGCGTAGAGATTAAAACAGTTTAAGACAATCAACGCGTTTCTTTCAACGTAATGAAACCACTAAAGAGAGAAATTCATTCCTATTAGGTTGTCCCAAAAGTTTCTTCCGGAATGTGTTCCTTTAATGTCGCTAAATAAATACAAAAAATACGATAATCTTTATGTTAATATTTTAGTACTTCTTAATATGAATTTGCATTATGTGCATGCATCGAAAACCAACTCTTGGGACAACCTAATATTTATTTAGCAATATTAAAGGATCACATTCCGAAAGAAACTTTTGGGACAACCTAATATTTCGTTCTTATATTTTGCAATTCATCCAAACAATTTTTATTCTGCATAAAGATCCGCAGTGCATAGATAACTACTATTATTCACATTCTGACGTTGGTAGCTTTTTTGTTAAGTGGACCCAGAGAAGACGTGTGAAGGTCATTCATTTTTTTTTTTACCACGCTTGTATTAGCTTGCCGAATTGTCATTGTTATTGTATGCGTCAAATCTTGTGATCGACTTTTAAACCACTTCCCGATGAGCTAGAGACTTGAAACTTTAAACATACTTCAGAACTGGATGACAATATTAATATTAAAAAACAAATTTTAAAAAAACTGTGCGATCAGGAGAAAAAAATTTTAATATTAAAATTTAAAACTAATCGCTGTACGTGGCGCGCTAGCTTCTGCGAAACACTAACTTCAAAACAACTGCCATACGTAAAAAAATTGTCGCAGCGAGTTCATTGGATACTCAATCGAATCGGCAGAATCTCTGCGTCAATCTGACGTTCGGATCATGGTATTACGATCATTTCTCGCCGAGATACAGCGAGTTAAAGGAAAAATGGAAATTGCGTATTTTTTAAGCATATTTTCAGAAACACCTGGTATATCGAAATTTTAATGAAATTGAAAAAACAAAAGGAGTGCCTTGGAGAGAAAGAAACGCTCTTTCTATTGCTTTTTTGCACAAGATTCCACGATAATTTTTTCGCTTTCTCGAGCCAGTTAAAGTGAAAAAGCCAACATTTACTGCAATGTTGAATAACTCGACTAAAAAAAATCGCACAATAATCAACAACCACACATTTTACACAGGAAAGATAGGCCTTCCAAATAATATCAACGCGATTTATCAAAAAAATTTGTTTCTCCCCGTGTGATGTTCCAAAGTTGCACAAAATGTTTGTTAACCGTCAATGTCGTCTTCATCTCGCTATAACTTTGTAAAAAACCAACATATCAGAAATTTGAAACACAGCATCGGGAATTAGAGGTTTCATGCTTTCAAACCATTGTCTAATGATATCGAGACGGTAATTTTTGATGGAGTTATGATCACGTAAAGTGGGAGCAATTATTCGGGTTCGCACAAGTGATCCCTTAATTCTTTTGAGGTGTGTAGTTTGCCGCTCATCGCTTTTATTTATAGTCACTAATGTCTAAAAAAATGATCTTCTCCTTTTTAGTGCATTTTAGTATAAGCGTGGTTTTTAAAAACTTGTTAAAATATATCTTTTTTGGAATGGAAACATATTTCTATTGCACCACTTGATTCATCTTGATTGTTTTTAAATATTCGTGGCGGTTATTTCCCTCGTATCTCTTTAAAAAAATGATTTTTTCACATAAGCGGGTTAACTCTCTTGTAAAGAATATAAAGATGCATTCCATGGTGCAATAAGAAATATGTTTCCATTTTAAAAATAGTGAATTCCTTCGCAACAGCGACCAATAACAATTTTAAATTGATCCTTTATCGTCTCGAAAAAGCTCAAGCTTTTGGGTCCAATGTTGAGAAAGTTATTCCTTTTTAAAAGGTGTACGAATACCTTGAATACTTAAAAATGAAAAAAGCAGTCTTCAATTTGCAGTCTACTTATCACTGTTTTCATTCGGGATTATTGCGTTGAGAATATTACACGTTTCTATTGTTCTCTTCCTAACAAACCATTAACCTTCCATTGGGCGCAACCGATCTGAGAGGCACAGCGCGAACATTTAGGTACCTCTCCCCCCACGCCAGGCGACGTTGGCACTTGGCTCTCCCAGTAAGCTGCCTGTATTGACGTACTCTAAAGATCCTTCCCATTTAGATTGTCTTTGACCGTCAATACGGCAAGTTATTCAAGTTTTGTTCAGATAAGCTATATATTTCTTAGCATCGACCAAGTGCCATTTCTTTAATAGACCGGTCTGCAGCCAACATGTGGCACATTTTAGCACAACTAGAAAGTTTCTCAACCAATGCATTCAACTTAGTTAGCCTCGCAGGTCCAACAGATCGTATCGTCGCAGTGCTGAAGGTTCTGGTAGCAAGTAAGTATCTGCACTGAGAAAAAAATCCTATCGAAACAAAAAAAATATATGTTGATTCAATAAGATGTACTATTGAATAGTGCCAATATCATATAAATTTATTTTAATATTTAATACTATTGAATTTCAATAGCAAAACTCACTTCCACCAATCATATAAGCCAATAGCTTGACCATCAATGTTTTCAAAAAAATAAGATATGGCCTCAAACCAATTTCAGTATAAATCAATACATTTCTCAAATTTTTTTAACAACATATCTGATTGAAGGAAAAAAAGAAATATTACGAATAATAATATACGGTATTGAATCAAATAATATTTTCAATCATTTCATGATAGACAATTCGAATACATCACGATTTGCTTCTAAATGTCATACTATTGAAAAGAATACATTGATATTCATCAAAGTAAAAAAATTACAATAACGCGTGTTATTGAAGTAACTACTTTTTTTTCTCAGTGTAGAAAACACAAGAGACTCAGTCACCCCCACCCTTGGGGAGGGCCCAAAAGGGCGGCCCTACGAGTATAGACGGCACCAAGTGCAGTATTTCCCTAACAGCAGTTGTATAAATGAACTTAATTAGGTGTTTAACATGTTTTTTGAATGTGTGCCCGTCAAGCACATTGCGCCCGAACTCGGCGGCCCAGATATTGCGCCCGACGGAAGGTTAAGGGGTCGTTTCTGATTAGAGGTAATTTTGATTACAGACCAGGAATAAAGCAAACGACCTTGACGCCGAACTTCCTCAGCTCGAGTCTAAGTGCGGTGGCCCAGGCAGAAATCGCGGCTTTGGTCCCGCTGTAGGCTGCCACTCCGGGGATTGGCTGGATGTTACAGTGACTCGAGACTACAACGATCCGAGTGGAGTGCGATCGGATCATCGGCATCAGTTCCCGAGTGATTCTCATCGTGCCAAGGAAATTGACTTCCACTTGACTCCTGATCTGCTCCTCCGTCTGCCATTCGAATTCACCGAAGATCATCACGGCGGCATTATTGACCAAGCATCGCAGCTCTGTAAATAGATCACTCTAATATTCGCTCGCTCATCATCTATAATTCATAATTAATCGCGTTATCAAACCAGATGAGCTCCAATCAGTAGCAAACCGAATTAACCCCTTACCGTACCGTTTTCTTTACAATCACAGTGATTAAAGGGGTAGTCTCTCCGTTAGGATAGTGTTTCGGTAGTCGAAGCGTCAGATAAAAGATCAATCTAGGCCGCAGTCGCCCTCGAAAATCCTATTTTTACGTTCGCGAGGCGTAATTTGCATTATTCAATACGTACAAAATACAATTAATTTATAAATTATACAAAATTGTTCTTCTATGATAATCCTCCTTCGATACCATTTAAATTACACCATGAATATTTTTTGTGCCATTAAAAATAAAGGAGATATTTAGGTGGCCGCCTTCAGCTGAGACACCCTGTATAATGTGTTAGGTTGTCGCATATGAAATGTCCGACTTTGAAATGCAAATGTTCCGAAGCTTTAACACGAAAAGCTATTGCAAACATCAAGTTTAATATACACATGTAACATACATATAGATTTTAATTTAAATGACCGATTGTACTCTGAAATCAATTTTATTGCAATGATACGATTGTTTCGATTGACGACAGTATTCTGGGAGAAACTACAAAACGGACCGTCTTATAAATGAAGAACGTGAACGACCAAAAAATTACAATGGTGCCTGCTTTGATTAATAATTTTCTTTTAATTACTTTACGTCGCAACTAACTGCCAGGGTTATTTCGCGACAGGACCTACAGTTTTTATGAGGTGGGTACCGAACCACCTTGGGCACTACAGTTTAAATGGCGCATGATTAATAAATTGATTTAGGACAAAAATTGTGCTTGTATTGTGACTGTCGAAAAAATCGGACATTTCATTTGCTACAACCTGCTAAAAGAAAATTTCTGAGCTTCCTTTTGCTCCAGTACAATTACTGAAAATCCTATTACGATAGGATTAATAACAATAGGACTCCGGTAGGTAAACTGTTAATACTAATTTCTATCGTCATTCTACAATTCGATCCATCCTCCCAGGCATTTAGCTGCCTCGGGATATTGAATATTAAAAACCTTCGTTTGTTTGCGTGTTTACGCTGAAACTGTAATGATTATTTTGCATTAATTTCAGCGAGCAGCCGGGATGAGAGCGTTAACTCACTGCCCGAGGCTGCTGCATAAACATGATACAGGTAGAAAGCCTTATACGCGTAATACTACATGCAAAATCAGTCTGATGGTGTAATGGACGAAACTCGGCTGGATTACTATCATTAAACCGTGACGTGTACAATTTCTCTACGTGGAATTAGCCCGGAAAATACATATTTTGAAACGAGCGCAACGGTACCGTGCAGTCATTGCAGTTAGGTTGATTTGTCATTGTTTCTGTACAGATAAGCTGAAGCTCCGACGTCTCAGCAACGCCCAGTCAGCCAAACCTGCTCCGAGCAAATGATCAATGTTTGCAATCGTACTTCACGAGCAAAACGCAGCCATTTTGGTGCCAAGACCATGCATAAATTTGCTCCATATTTCTTTGCTAACCTAACCAAAACTTGTCGACAAATCCATGACATGTTTTGGACCTGATCATGGCATTTGTAGTCAAGTTTTGGTGGGAAATTCATAGCAAACCAAGAGCAGATTGCTTTTGTTAGTACTGTCACTGGTTACATTTGATTTCGACGAATTCTCGCGGATCGATGCGCCGTTGATTTCAATGTATTAGGTCGTTGCATATGAAATGTCCGATTTTGAACAGTAACGTTAGACAACCGCAACTATTTCTTATTGATCAAAGAATCACACGTTTCTTGATTGGGTAAATATTACGTTTAGGGGAGGCAGCTCCCGTTGACCTCGTCCTCGACAATAAACATACTTAATTTCTTGTTTTGTTATTTCTCGATCGTAAATATTTAATAAAAAAATAATATATGCTCACGGCGCACGGTTTCGATCAATAGTACAAACAAAGCAAATTTGCAAAAATTAACCTCTCAACGTTTCGATCCGGATTTGGATCATTTTCAAGAGAATTGCGTCTGAAAATATATACTAAATTATTATAATATATATTTAACAAGGGAAAAAACACTGATTATATAAGATCCAAATCCCGATCGAAACGTTGGGAGGTTAATTATTGCAAATTTGCTTTGTTTGTACCCGGCATAAAATGTTCTTTCTCGCGTAGCTGTCGCAAATCTGAAGATTTACGCGAAAGTTCGAAAGTTTCCGCAGCTCCCAGGGACTTGGGAAAGTAGAGTGGGGCTTCGGTTTACCAGTCCAGGGTCCAAAGACCCGGCGAAAATCCGTTTTACTTGCTTCTCTTGAATAAAGGACGAAAGCGTGCCGTGGGAGGCCAGCCGGGCTTAGCAAGTGCCGAGGATAAAACGCGACCGTTGTACGAGCATTACTATACACACATCTCGCACCAGGGTGGCTCTTGTTTTCGACTTTTGAATTTGAAAAAAATAAGTTCTGCAAGTTTAGAAAAAATGTTTGGATTCTAATCCGACGTTTTTCTTCAATTTTTTCGAAAACCGTTCGTTTTACCGAAAAAGGTAATAGGACATAAAATACGCTGCTTGTCCAGATCTACAGGTTATGTCAAACATATTTTTCAGCGCGGTAAATAGTTAAGAAGATATTCGAGAAAAATGTTTAATTGTTTTGGGACACGTTCTCCAATTATGATTTTTTTCTTTAATTATTTAGAACAATCCTAGGGGGTGATGTAAAAGAAATTTTTTACTATTTAGAGTAAACAAGAGCCACGCTAGTCTCGCAAGTTCTGAGCAGACGTCCGCGATTCTTCTCGGCGTGAACAGAGGAATAATTCACCTAAATTCTCTCGTTCCAACAGCGTCCGTATGGAGTTGGCGAAGTCAGTCACGCTGACAGGTTTCGTAACATCCAGAGGATAAACGAACGCATCCTTCTCCCGCAGCTTCTTCGCCCCAGGACCATCGTTCTGCAATACGCCAGCGATCACAGTCGCCCCCAGTTGCCGACAGTGCAGAGCCAAACTATATCCCAGTCCTGAATCGCAGCCAGTCACGATCACCGCGTGTTTAGGCCGAATTTTCACCCGGGACTTAATTCGGGAGTACAAGTAAGTGCCGCCTGAAAGAGAAGAGGATTTGTCCGAAATCGCTTTACTTTTTAAACTTTGGTAATTCTCTCTGTAATTCCGACTAGGGCTGTTACTTTCCTCCGTTGGTTGAATATTTTGAAGCTTTGAAACTTTGTCTACAACTTCACAACGAGCAGACTGCGGATTTTATGCGTTTATGATAAAAATGGCCGAGCACACTTTAAAGCAGTGGTCATATTGAAAAGATTTAAGGACATCAGTCTATTAATATGTCAGATATTGTTATTTGATTTATTTGTTAGTATAATACTGTTACAGCGTATCGCGATTGCATCGAGTCATCGACTTTTCTGCTGATGTTTAATCCAGATAGGAGGATAGACGACCGGTAAGTAGATAAGAGTGGTCATGCGGCGGTAGAAATCTCGTCTGATGTTGAATGTGTAAATCGATGTTAAACCACATTGTAGCAAATAAAACACGTACCCAAGATTAATAAGATTCGTTCTTTGCGCGTGATGAAATAATTACATAACAGTTAACACTGTTCAAGCAGTGGATGAATTGTCGATGTTTATAAACAAATCATATGTATTTAACGAAACAGGCACTTGACAAATCTTCTTCTTTATAATGTTCGCACTTTTATCTGTTTGAACTCTTTCAACCACGTTCTGCTGCCATTTGTTCAAGCAGTGGATGGAATTATCGTTGTTTATAAACGAACCGTGTATTTAGCGAAACGTATAATTAATATCCGTAAATCTAGTGTTTGTTATTTATATCTATCTAATTATAATTCTATCTATTATGTTATTTATATCTATCTAAATGAACAAATGGTATATTTACCGTGCAGAAATATTCGAAATAAGAGAATCGTAGGAAGCGAATTTAACGCGTTCGTGAGGATAAAAACAGATTCCGTGAACCCGATGTCGACCGATCAATTAGTAACTCGATCGGTTCCATACAAACATTCTAAAAATTAAATGTTGAATTCTAAAAAATGTCGCGAATATCATGAAGTACCTGCACGCATACTAAGGATTAGTTAAATTAAACCAACAATTATTGAAAGTCAGACCCAAGCAAAAGGGGCCCCCGAACACAAACCAAAATCTAAAATCCAAATTTTACGTTTTTCTCATAAAGTTATTTAGTTGGGGTTAGGGGCCCCGAAATTCTACTTTGCCCAAGGGCCCAGCTAGTTATAACGCGCCACTGTTGAAATTGATAAGAAATTGTAAGAAACAATTGTACAGGTATCTTTAGTAGAGCACGTATCACAAAGTCCAAATAACAATCAGTCCTGTCATTTTTATAAGGGGACATGTAAATACCAGGTTTAGCGTTAACGAATAATCGAGTTTGAAGTCTAACAAATGGAGAACCACGTGGATGAATAAAGTCCTAGTCAAATGAATTATTGAGAGTTGTTCTTTACTTACCGATCCAGCACAAAGACATGGCCGATGCGACATACTTGTGTCCTTTGTTCCACGAATAAACAAGACCGAGCGAGGTCGCTAGATCGACAGCTAGTAGCGCAGAATGTCTTCTCAGGTGTTTCACGAATCCCATCGTTGAATTGACTGGATCTCGGTGGTAGGTAAGCCACCCCAACGCTTAACAGGTAACACTGTTCTCGGCCGAATTTCTATCAATATTTGTACCACGTAATTCTGTATTCTCGAACGACATTAAAAATCGCCGAATGAAGAAAATGATACGGAAACTCGCGTTTCGTGTTATCGCGGTAATTATTGTTTATTCTGTATCAGAAGGCATGTTTCGAATTGCAAACGGCGTGTGCTCCGCAGCTTATCTAAGGACCCAACGCGAAAGAACGGTTACCGTGAAATCGGTCCATGCACGTGCGTAAACAATAAATATCCGAACGTGACGAACGGGCGCACGGGTCGAGACGATCCTGTCCTCGTCCTAACAGCAAATGGCTGCTACGGGACGTGAAAAGAAAGAAAATAAAACTGCCCCACTCTGCTGCCGTTCGTCGCGATGTTTCTTTTTTGAAATTCAAACTGGAGAATGAGATCTGTCCACGCGATCCGAAGAAACGTTCAATCCTGCAGAATCATTTTCTACGCGTGCATTCCTCGTCCTGCTCTTCGTATACAAAGCGTCCGACTTGTCCGCGACAAGCTATAGCTTCTACAAAAGATAACAATAGCGACAGTAACAAATAGAACTCGGTTACATTAGGAGAAATCGATTAGAATAGGGCTGTTACTTTCCTTCGAAGCTTCGATTTCTGAAATTTTCACAGTGATGACAAACGAAATTTCGAAGCTCCTTAGTAAATTATTAGAAGATTAAAAGAAACGGTGTTTCGATGCTTTCAAAGTGATTGGAAAAAGTGATTGGACACTCTTACATTTCGAAAAAAATACGTCACGGTATTTTAAACAAATACCCCAATAGTTTATGACACATAATGTTTATATCGATACAACTTCATACGATTCGAAGACTTTGAAACTTCGTGCACTTCGAAAAAGCAACAGCCCTAGTTTAGAATGGTGCCATCAAAAATTCCAAAGTTCAAGAAACAATTTTTGGGGCCATAAGTGGTCTTCATACTCTTTCATAAGAGACGGAGAAGTTGGAAGGAATTAATTTACTCGAATTATTTCCGTCCCACGCTGTTTTGCCGCGCGCATTTGTTCCAAAGACGAATATTTACTATATCGTCGGATATGATAACATCCGAAGGCGCCGTATCTCATTAATATTTCATGGGGAAACGTTCCTCAGATGCGTCGCAAGACTCTCTCTCTCATTTGAATTGCAACCATGGTCACGTTCAACGTGAATAAATCAAACACCGTGATTTTTTGAAATTCTAAGTATCCCCAGCGTTCTTCCTATCGAAGAAAATATTGACACTAGGAACTATTCAGAAAAATGTACTTCCTTCGATGTCTTAATACAATATGCTTTCTTTTTATTGGATACAAATTCGAAATATGTGAAATTTCTCAACTGTTTCACTCTGTTGAGAGCAGACTTGAATTTTGAATAAATTATAATCTCGTCTTGAAACAAGTACAATCACGTATACGATTAAAACAATCCGTTTTCCAATCGAGATCAGCATCATCGAATTCCTATCAGCTGAAACTGGCAGCCATGTTTAGTCACGCTTTCGCACACAATCGTATAAAAAGAACCTAACGGCTTGTACAAGGACGTATGCAGTGCTTCTGAAAAAGTTTGTAAATCTATACAGAGCGAAATATACAACACAATTATATAAGGTATGCTTTACATAAAAATTAACAGATATTAGTGCTAACAATACGGTGTACCTTAAGCTAATTACTCACATCGAATGAAATCATACTTCTGTCGATACACAGTTCTCCGTTTGACTGATAACTAGACTGCGGATCTTTATGCATTTATGGCTACTGAAACTTTTCAAAAAAGGTACATAATATTCGACAGAATTTAGTACAATTTTTTATTTATCTCAGATCAGCAGAGGTCTACCACCACTGAGAATAAGATTCTATCCCGTCTATAAAAAAACTGAGAATTCCATAAACATCCGCAGTCTACCGATAACTAAATCTGCTATATTACAAGCATTGTATTGCCGTCAGATGGCAATTGTTTCATTCGTTTTATACTCTCAGTTCTTTCTTTCAAATCTTTGTTGTGAAAGTTCGAATATGCTAAATACCGACAAGTTAGTCGTCGACCATAATATGAGGATTCGCGAGCAGGTCGAGGGTTGGGTCTCCATCTGTGGCCATCCTTCCCAGCCAGGAGAACAAAATTAAAATTCCAACAAATGCTAATATGCCCATCATAGCTAGTACTGCGTATTTTTTATACAACGATCCCGGTGAATTTCTACGTCTCGATGTTGGACTAACTATAAGCTTCCACCACCTTAAGAACCATTCCAGTGCAGACTTCCTTTTATATTTGTTCTCGTCGTGGTCGAACGATATCTCTTTTGGATCGTCATAAGCCTCGCATACTTTTCGTGATGTTGGAGTAGACAGTCCCAAAGACGAGTCGATATTTACAATAGAATAGGGTGGACCGATTTTCTGATTGTTTAAATGCACATTATTGATATTTGCGTGCACCGAGTTAACACTACTGGAAACACGTGATGTGGCAACTGTAGGCGACGACGAAGTTGTTAACGTATGATTTTGGTACAACGTAGATTCAACTCTTAGGGATGGACGCTCTTGCTCTGGTTTCTGCTCTCTATCTTCACTGAGCTGTAAAGATATACATTATAGAATATTTTCATAGAATAAAGCTATTATACAGTAAGTCCTTCACTTGCGCCGATTCGTTTTACACTTTGCGAAATTCGTTTTTTGATTGCCAGAATGGGAGCTTTGTCGGTATATACATGCGTTACAGAAGCGAAGAGAAGTGTTCGCTTGTGTACAGTGTAGGCATTCTAAAGTTTATTTGAATTCTCCTTTCAAATGAGTGCATACATATATATAATAGTATGTACAAAGCAGTATTTCAATATTGTTTTAAAGCTATTTTTCTCAAAATAAGATTGGAAAGATGGAACCACCACTCGGTTCTTCTTTTATAAAATGATTTATTAATTTTGCAATTTTTTAAAATAAGAGATTCAAGCTAAATTCAAATTTTGAACGTGGTTTATATTATGCAAATCTTGAGAAGTATTTCAGTATTTTTTTAAAGCTGTTTTTTTCGAAAATTTCGATTGCAAAACTGGAACTACTCCTACATTCTTTGAAATAAAAGATTCAAAGCAGATCGTATTAGTAACCTTTCGGCGATGGCGCTATTTGTCTTGCTCTGTTTTTCAACTTACATGGAAAGTGCTGCAACGAATTAATCACATTTGTCTAGGACTTACTGTAATATGCAATTGCTTGAAATATATACCAAAGGTAGACCAAGACCAGCTCTCGCCCAATTAACTCCAGCTAATTTTTCCCTCAAAACATCTGCCACGGGCGATACTAATTTTGAATCAGGAAAAATGCACTCCTTGCACGCTGGACACTTATATCCCGCAGGTGCTGTTGTCGCTGGCAGTTCTCTGGCATATTTGTCTAAACATGCCCAATGGAACATGTGGTAACATGTTAACCGGACACAGTCACCTTCGTTTAAGTTCACCGAGCATAGGCTACAGACTGGATTGTAATCATGATCGTGAAGCCATAAGATATACGACTGTACAATACACTGGAAAAGACATAAAACAATGAATAGATACAAGCATAAGTTCCTGCAAGAAGATAAGTTATGTTAGTATTTGCTAATGGTTATACAAAGAATTTAGACAAGATAATTCTGAAAGAATTTCTTTTATAAATTTATTGGTGAATACTGTACATAAACATTCAATTACGTCTAGCATCGATACAACATAATTGCATCATCGGATTTACTATTTGTATACGGATTTATGCACGTGTATACTTGTATTAAAAACATTTCAGCGTACCTTTGGGTGATTCGTAACCATACAATGTTCGCAAACATTAACACGGTGTTCAAAACAAAATAAATTTGTTACTCTCCGTTTCGGACACTTGCACAGACCCATGTTTTACGAATCTGACACGTTCACAGCATTAGATCATTTAGAAGAACAAAACGAAGACCTAGTTAATAATGTACACTCCTAAAAATTGATCTTTTTACACGGCATATCGTGGTCTCATGACAATTTCAATCTTCATTGCAGTATGACACGGCTTCCATGTTTCATCGGCCACGTCGTCTGACATTTACCACGAAAAACAGAGAAGAAAACACCAATCAGATTTATCCGCTAGACATCACCACAGACGAGATATAGGAGTAGAGCAATCATCCAATGTATTTTTCTGTCAAACGTCACCGACCAGATATTGTAAAGATTGCCAGCCTCGCGGGACATACGATTTCCTGAAAATTTTGCCGTTTTCGTACGCCCTCTAGGATATATCGTAGCCGGAATAAGAAACAGAAGGCCCTCGACTGCATCTTGTCGGTGCAGAAGACCACTGACTCATTGTCGTAGCAGCAGAGATGAGAAAATTTTTATTGAAACAGACATTTCAAATCGCGAATAAAAGATAAAAAAATCATTTGTAAAAATTAAAATTTTTATGTTTACGATGTCCCGTGAGGATGGCAGTCTTTAACAGTATGCCGTCGGTGGTTGTATCCCCTCTCTCTTTCTCTCTCTCCCGGGTATTTCATGAATAAAATTTATTATGGCATAATAAAAACGATTCTGAGAGCACCGCACGCGGTTCTTGTATTTTTGAATCGCGATGATAGTTGATGGTAGCGTTGTTCATTGAGAACACAAATCCCTTCCGAGCATCTTTCAAAAATATTTTCATGAATCTATTTTACGAAGCAATTTATTCAGGGTACATACAATAAAGTATTACAAGCTGTTAAGCTGTTTTCTCAGAAACCAATGAAAACGTCTCTTCACCTTTTCCTTGGTTTGCAGCTATAACATAGATATTATTGTTTTGTGACCACGTCAACGGTGCTAAACGTAGAAAAGGACAGCACATGTAAACGTAAACACGGACACCGACGAAGACTGCCAGCCTTATGGGAGTTCGTGTCACTCGAAAATTTCGGTGTCTTCTTACGCCCTGTAAGATATATTCTGACTGGAGTGAGAAACAGAAGGCCATCGACATGATCTCGTCGGTGCAGAAGGCTACTGAGGAGATTCTCGTCGGTGAGAAGGCAAATCGTCACGGAACCATATATTGATCATCATGAATTGTTACATTCTATACCGAGCAGATTTCAGACGATTTTGGTTTCAATATTAAAAGCAAAACTCAAGGACAAAGAATTCCTAGAAATATATTATTGAATCATAATTTTAGGAAAATTAACAATTCCTATTTCAAATTTTATACGAGACACCTCAGTTTGTAATTTCAAAACATTTCATAAACGAGAATTATTACCTTTCACTTTTTTATACATAAATGTTCCAAGAATCGATCTGGACAGAAATATTTTGAAAAGCCTTTACTGTAAAAAATTAGATGGCAAGGTGTTCAAGGGAGAGTTCGTCCACATCGTTGGCAAAAGAAATTATTATAAACATTAATTACCTAGAATTAATAAATGTCTCATAGTATTATTTTGAATAAATTAATGCGTGCGAATGTTCATAGTTTAAAAGTTATTCTCAATCTCGAGTTTTATTGTCTATTTTTACGAAAAATTTATATGGCAAGGTGGTCAAGGGAGTGCTCGTTAATATCAGTAGCAAAAGGAATTGTTATAAACATTAAACAGCCAGAAATAATAAATTTATCTGTGAATTGTATTGAATAAATGAATGCGTGCGAATGTTCATGGTTTAAAAGTTATTCTCAATCTCGAGTTTTATTGTCTATTTTTACGAAAAATTTAGATGGCAAGGTGGTCAAGGGAATGCTCGTTAACATCGTTAGCAAAAGGAATTGTTACAAACATTAAACAGCCAGAAATAATAAATTTATCTGTGAATTGTATTGAATAAATTAATGCGTGCGAATGTTCATGGTTTAAAAGTTGTTCTCAATCTCGAGTTTTATTGTCTATTTTTACGAAAAATTTAGATGGCAAGGTGGTCAAGGGAGTGCTCGTTAATATCAGTAGCAAAAGAAATTGTTATAAACATTAAACAGCCAGAAATAATAAATTTATCTGTGAATTGTATCGAATAAATTAATGCGTGCGAATGTTATGGTTTAAAAGTTATTCCGTATCACGAAAACTATTAGCCACTTTGACTAAAAAATTAGGTGGCCAGATAGCCAAGGAATTACTTGTGGACATCGCTGTAAAATAGAATTGTTATAAACATTAACCAGCTGGAAATAATAAATTTTTCAATAATTGTCACGGCGATCGACATCGATCGATATTCGGCGGAGTGGGGGGCGCCGCTCGAGCTCGGCGGCTCGGCGAGAGCTCTCAGTCAGTCAGTCAGTCGGGCCGGGGGGAGCGGCGCGAGCGGACGTGCTTCGGGACCAGGAGCGCCAAGAGGACCGGAGGGACCAGAGGAGGACTAGAGGTGGACCACGGGTGGACAAGGGGTCATCAACAGCTACCCTGGCCTACCGTGACCACCACTGACCTACCTTCAACACCAGTAAGTTTTATTACTATTACCAACATTGTTCAATCTTTGTTTACCCAGCTTCAACAAACGTGTTCTTCAACTGTTCGTTCAAAGAATACCATCAATTTTTATCTTCAATATGCCAAATGGAATTTCCATCGAAAATTTCAATATTGAGTCTTCTTCAAATTTATATTTCTTGATTGAAATTGGTATTCCTCCAATCGGAGGTCCCTCAGGGGCTCACTCACGGATGGGGGTGGTTACAATTGCTCTTGTAAACTGGTTGTATTAGCACTATTGTGCGGGGTTACAATAGCTCTCATGAGCTGGTTCTGTGGTCGTATTCGCACTCATGTGCATGGTTAGGTTTGCGCTTACGTGCGGGTCTCGTGAGCTGGATACATTCGCACTTGTGTGCATGATTTAATTCTGTATTCAACAGCATTGTTTCTAAATACGATTAGTCTGTTTCAGCTAGATTACAACAGCCGGCTGCTAACGAGGACGACACATCGAATGAAGAGGACACACCAACGAAGAAGAAGACTGCAGTGTATTTTTAAGTTAGTTATATTTGGTTTATATATTAAGATTGTATGTCGTCATTGTAAATATGTCGAGTAATTATTGCCGTAAATTCACTTTGCTCGTTTTCTTGTTTCCGACACAGCCTTCTGCTGTGTCGGACCTTGCTTGCATGTACCAGACCGGTTGGAGCCGGTATTCGGCGTCGATACATTGAGAGGGATGGTTCATTGAGACCTGTTCACTCGTGTAGCCATACTACAGTGTCCTCTCTATTCGTCATCCTACCCGAGTCATCTCAACGCATTGCGTTGTCTGGTGACAGGTAGTTGGTAGAGAAATGGGATATCGTTTGAACACTTCTCACTGTCCATTCCTCTTGGTGAGGACACGTCGGGTATCGGCTCTGGCCGGAGTTGGGCTGCAAGCATTGTACGCGTCGCGCCACCTTCGAATCAGAGCCTTCTGCTCTGGTTCGCTCTTGTTTCTCACTTTAAAAGAATCAGAGCCTTCTGCCTGATTCGCCTTTGATCCCCCGTGGATCAAATCGGACTTCTTCTCCGATTCACACCTTTTGCTCTGCGATAATTACTCGACATACTTGCGTAATTTAGTATTAAGTCTGTCGTTGTAAGAAAGGGAGCCAGAAGGAATATTGCATTCGTTCTGACTCCCTTTCGGGTCTCTTGTGCAGCAACCTCCTCGTGGTGAGACCTGGGAATCGGTATTATCCTTTATTTGTAAGAACTTCTAGTCTCTTATGAATAAAGGGTAATATCGAGCTAATAGCTGCACATTGCACATGTACAATTTTCGATAATATTGTGTACTAGAATTTAAGACTTGTGAGATATAGAAACATATGTAATTCATTAAATTGTATGTGTGAATTTACGTTGAGGTAGCTTGGTGTCGGCCAAAGGTATATTAATGCTTTCTTCGTTTACCCTTGGCCTATATTGGGTTCGTTATTTCAATCTGTGATTTCCACAATTTCTATTTCTGAATTCGAATTGTTCGCATCGGAACTTTCACAAGTGCCACATCTAAAAATTTACATATTTTGTCTGAAATTGGTATTCCTCCGATCGGAGGTCGCCCAGGGGCTCACTCACGGATGGGGCCGTGAGTGAGTACGGGGTGTAGCGTCCCCGGAGCACCCGAATCGCCTATAGGCCGCACTCGTGTGTGGGGTTAGCTTGGTTCTCGTGAGCTGGTGGTAGGTTGACTCTCGTGAGCAGGTTAAATTCGCACTCGTGTGCGGCGTTAGTTTGGTTCTCGTGAACTGGTTCTAGATTTGCTCTCGTGAGCGGGTATTAGTTTTGCACTCGTGTGCAGGTTAGATTCGCACTCGTGTGCGGCGTTAGTTTGGTTCTCGTGAACTGGTCTTAGATTTGCACTCGTGTGCGGGCTATTGTATTGACTTGTATGTCTAAACATTATTAGTCTGTTTTAGTTAGAATACACCAAGAAGAGGATATATCGAGAAGACTGCATCATATTATTAAGTTAGTTTTATTTGCCGAGTAATTATTGTCTTAGCGTCACCCCCGAACCTGAACCTTCTGCTCAGGCTCATGTTTGTTTTTTGCGAATCAAAGCCTTCTGCTTTGATTCTTCCCTCTTGTGTGATTTAGTATTTTGGTCCACAATAATTGCTCGGCTTGCGTGCGTTAGCTAGTAAGACTGTATATCTTCGTTGTAAATATGCCGAGTAATTATTGCCATAACGTCACTTTGCTCGACTCGTATTTTTGACTCCTTCACAGCCTTCTGCTGTGTCGGACCTTGCTTGTATGTACCAGACCGGGTGGGGCCGGTACTCGGCGTCGATACATTGAGACGGGTGGTACATTGAGAACTGTTCACTCGCATTGCCATTCTCTCTGTTCGTAATTCTACCCGATTCACCACAGCGCTTTGCGTTGCCTGGTGGCAGGTAGTTGGCAGAGAAATTCTCTGTTCGTCATTCTACCCGAGTCACCTCAACGCACTGCGTTCCCTGGGGGGTCAGGTGGTAGTTGGCAGAGAAATGGTACCCCGTTTGAACACTTCTCGTGTCCTTCTCTCTTGGTGAGGACACGTCGGGTATCGGCTCTGGCCGGAGTTGGGCTGCAAGCATTGTACGCGCCGCGTCACCTTCGAACCAGAGCCTTCTGCTCTGGTTCGCTCTTGTTTCTCGCTTTCAAAGAATCAGAGCCTTCTGCCTGATTCGCCTTTGGTCCCCCGTGGATCGGAGACCTCTTCTCCGATTCACACCTTTTGCTCCGCGATAATTACTCGATATACTTGCGTAATTTAGTATTAAGTCCATCGTTGTAAGAAAGGGAGCCAGAAGGAGTATTGCATTCGTTCTGACTCCCTTTCGGGTCTCTTGTGCAGCAACCTCCTCGTGGTGAGACCTGGGCAATCGGCATTATCCTCTATTTGTAAGAACTTCTAGTGTCTTATGAATAAAGGATAATATCGAGCCAATAGCTGTACATTTAATAAATATGTTGATTTTTCAATAAATTCTATTCTTATACCTATTGTCTTTCACAACATTTTGCAATTTTACCTTCCTTCAGATCAAAACGTATGTATTATTCAAACTGGTTCGCCCCGGGCGTGAACAATGTCATATATCGTCTGGTTCTATTTAGGTTAAAGAGACGAGATAGTATCTCGTCGGTGACAGTATTATAAGGCAATTACAGTATGGGTAATGTGAAGATTCTACACTATATCATTCTTCTTCTACTTGACGAGTATCTCGTCGGTGGTAGAACTTTTAGCGATGTGATATTTCAGATCACTGTAAGTTCTACGTTATCCACGCACCCGTCGCGCCCGGTTACCGGTCCCGCTGAATAACACAGGGGCTGGCAGTCTTTAATAGTATCTCGTCGGTGCCGAGACTGACTCCCATTGAGTCCCATTACCATTTGTCAACACCTGTATAGAATTAAAAAGGTGTATTATTATTATTTCGAGGGGCACACAATATTTACAGCCGGTTTAATAGCAAATTATGGATATAATTGAAAGAAAATTATTGCTATCACTGGCATTTTAAGGTGTCGGTACTACAGATTCCCGAGGTCACCAAGTCCCTCACAGTGTCAGATCTATTCCTATATCTCGTCCGTGGTTTAATCATTTCGTGAATTATCGTCGGAGCGGAAGTGTGGGAGGTTCGTCGGCAGCGCTAGTTGCGCTCGGGGAATAATACACACGATGTAATAGAGCGGTGAGCGTAGAGAGCGAGGAATATACATGGTTGGATATAGTGCATCAAAGCGGCAAAGATTGCACGCGAAGCGGCGCCACGCCCGCTCCCCCGAAGTACGACAGTTCGTCGGCGGGGTGCGGAGGTGGAGCTGTTGGTCGGCGCAGTCGCTCGCCGCGTTTTATGCAACCAGTCTTGCTTCGGAGCGAGTGAATCTGCTGGTCGAGCGTTTGACAGACGGGGAAAGCGTGTGCAGAGGGCATCGGTGTCCGTCTGGCCGCATCTATCTGGTCGGTCCTTGTCAATCGTACACGGCCGAGCGTTCCGACGAGGCAACCGATTCGGGCCGATCCGATCCGGTTCCGTTCGTGGCCCCCCGAGACACGGGACACGAGAGAGATATTGTGCAAACGGCCGTACTACGTATTAAACCCGTAATATTCCCGTCGGTGTTGCGTGCGCTGACTTTGCCGGCGAGACCGAGGCGGGACGAGGCCTCGAAAGGCGGTGTCAGTCGGTGTGTTACTTCGTCACCACTGAGACGGCCCCGATACAGTCTACAGAGAGTCTTTACGTTGTTTGCCGTGTTCTCGCTCGACGCGGGTTGGTTATACGGTCGCGAACTCGTGTCCACCGATCGAGTGCCAGTGCGACGACGACGACGACGGGTCCGGGCGTGCTACACGGGTGTATCATCTCTCCGCGACTGTGTACATATAAGAGGATGTGTGTATGTGCGTAACGTGTGCGTAGAGGAAAACAAATTCGACGGTGTCGCGGGACCGAGAGGGACAGCCGTCGCCGGAGGTACGAGAGTGGGAGAAGGAGAGGCGGCCGTGAATCCACGATACGCGGCTACGTTCACGCCGCCCGCCGTATTCCACACGGCACCACACGAAAACCACGACGTCGCCCCAGATCGCACGAGAGGAGAGGAACACGCGTACTTTGCACGCCTACCTTACGAATTATTACGAATTCGCGTAGCTTCGACGCGCCTTTTGGCGCGTTCAGAACCCTCGTTCAGTCGACTTACTCGACCTCCTCGTCGCCACTATGGCGGACGACGAGGTTCTCTTCGACGAGGTTTACGAGCTCTGCGAGATTATCGGCAAGTGAGTAACACAGCCCACGAGAAAGAGAGAGAGTGAGAGAGAGAGAGAGAGAGAATGAGACGGCGCGGTGGCACGTTGTATCGGTTTTTTGCGTGACAGCAGATACGCGCGCGAGAGCGAGAGAGTGTGAGTAAGGGAGAGAGCGAAAGAGAGCGAGAGAGAGAAGCTCGCCCGACGAAACCATGAAATAGGATGTAAGGAAGTCTGCACACGACGGCAAGAGAAATGCTTTTGACAGATGCGCCCTGCGTGCGCGTACACATGCCGCCGTTGCTCGTGTGGGTGCGCATTTCAGCTCGTGTCACTGGGGTTTGTGTACGCACGCGCGCGTATGCGTGCACCGCGTGTGCGAACGATGACGTATAGATGTTGACTCGAAAGGGGCGAATGGATGAGTAACAATGCGAAAGTAGGGGAAAAGTATGAGTCTCTGTTACAACCAAGTCGAGCTGCCTGATGCTCATACTAATTTTTTCTGTTTTCACTCTTAACCAACTCCGGCCACTACTTTGACCGATCTTCTTTTATGCAAGCGTTCTATGCTTCCGGGCAGGACGTTTTTTCTGTTCTCTTTACGAGGAATTGTTTGCCAGTCCAGTTTGTTCGTCCTATTTAGACGATTGTTTACGTACCGCTCGGTGGTTGAAATTGACGTTCTATTAAACAGCACGGTTGTACGTTTACCATACAGTTTCGAACCTTTTTGTAAAACGCAGGTGGGGATTGCGTGGGTATATGCACATGCAGTTTTATGTCTCTCGATAAAAATGGCCGTGGGAAACTATAAAATGGTATGACTACTATCAGAGAGCTGGGTAAAATAGTATTTGAAATAGTAAATAGTAAATAATCCTATTTATTTAAATTCATTATATTAGTTTTATTTATAAAGTAGGCGTACAGCTTTGAAAATTAAATATTCGATTTGATATAATAAGTTCTTAAAATTGTATTCCATTTCAAGAATATTAAAAATATTTGGATTTAATCTCGACATATTATAGCATTCTATTTCAAGACTATTAAAAATATTTGGATTTCATCTCGACATATTTTTATTAAATATTTTTACATATTTAGTATTTTTATTTTAAATATTTTTTGGAGGATAAATTGTGTCTCAAAGAATGACCCAATGCTTAAAGATTAATAAAATATTTTATTTTCTGTTTCAAATTGTTCAATAGAAATATTTTATTTTATGTTTTAAATTCTTGAAATATAGGATTATTTTATTTCGTGGTTTAGATTGTCGAAATGGAATATGTTACTTTGGAAATTGTATGTATATATTCTATTTGTGAAGTACTTATTCTTTTAAGCCACAAATAAAATCAAAAATACATACATAGTATTCGAAATATTTATTTTTCGCCAAAGAGTAAATAAAAGCTTTAAAATCGGTATGGTATGAATTACAAAAATTGTAAATAACAAGCACCGTAAACAACAAGTTAAATAAACACACTATGTAGGAATAAATAAGCACTATGCCGACGAGTGTAGAATAAATTGTAAAAGGTTTGCAATATATAATAATTCATTCTTCAATTGTAATATAAATGACGGGTTACGATTATTACGAAGAAACTCATGTTTGTTTGTTTTTTGTTGTGTTTACTGGCTGTACAGTGGCAGAGGAACAGCTTCGAAAACATAAGTCACATTTTCACGCATAGCATTGCATTTGAGTTCTTATCTAATCGCAGTGGTGCATTAGTCAAAGGCATGTTCTTAGCTACATATTTCTTTAGATAATCATACATCCATAAATTCATTGAAATATTTCATAAACATCGCGATTAATATTAGTTAAAGTTTTATTTTTCCTGAAATGAGTTCAGTTTATTTAAGACATTATGTTATTAATAATTTACCAACAAATATTGATAATAATTAGACAATAAATTACTTCCAAGCACCGTGTGACGCATTCAAACGGTAATCAGAAGTTTTAGGGTTTTTTAAACAGCGTAAAATTGATATAATAAGCGACGTTACGAATAAAATGAAACTGGACGCAACGTAATGCACTGGAATTATAATATCGAACAATTTTTTCGCAGATGTTTATTTACCGCTGAGGTGGGGGATGGGGAAACTATGAATACCTATCGAAAAACAAAAAATTGAAGCGCATTTTTCTGTTGGTTAAAGCCGAGGATCGTGTTTAATAAAGTTGCGCTTTCGTGCACGTTTCGTATGTATTGGAAAACTGTTGAACTGTTCGATGGAATACTCGACATCACGTAACTGTGTCACACCGGAATGTAATAAAAATACCAGTACATAAGCAAGTTTCTAATAAAACACGAGTGCAGATACGGGCCATTTGCAAATCCTTTATTATAATCGGAACGCGTAATACTCTCGCAATTACTTGGCCTGTTGCACGCGCGTTACATTTGTTTTTGGTAAGGCGTGAAACTTTGTTCCGGGGACTTGGAGCGTGAGAAACACGCTGTTAGAAAATTTCTTGACGACCGGGCTACTTCAAGATTTACCTTAACCTCTAAACCTTGCAAGTACCGCAACTAGAACTTTCCAACTCGTGTCTTAGTCGAAGAATACATATTGTTTCTTGTAAAACAAAACGTGGAAATTTTAAGGAATCAATTGTGCCGTTCATTTTCATCCTCTGTAATCTGGTTGTATAATCTGAATAGGAACTGAAGAGTTATATAGGGTGTCCGATAAATGTATTTGTAAAGGAAAAGGTTAACGAGTTGTTAACGAAAAACACGAACCAATCAGAACACAAGCCCCGCTGAGTGCAGCGTTGGCATTGGCCTAGCTAGAATCTGTTCGTAGCAGCCGCTTTCTGATTGGTTCGCGTTTTTCGTTAATAATTCCCGAAAGAAATCGCAGAGGACATTTTCTCAAAGGCTAAAGTTACTTCAAATGACCTTGGGAGTTGGATCTTTCAAGAAATCATAATATTTCTAGAACACCCTGTACAATGCGATCGGAATTTATCCTTCAGCTACTCGCACTCCACTTTCTACATAACTGGGGAACTTTATATGCATCCAATTTTATACAATAAAATAACTACCGTAATGTAAAATACATATTCGGTACTTTAGTCGACACCTTTGTTTATGCTTTTATCTTTCAAGCTTTGAGTAACTGAAACGAGGTAGCGAGACGATAAAATATTCATTTTAAATCCTCCTCGAGTCTGTATGAAGTAAATGCGACCTGCAAAGGAACTCGAGAGTATACAACGCGATCGAAGTTGAGGAGATTGCAAAATCGTAACGAAGGGACGATTTAGTTGCAAAAAGTTAGCGACAAAGGTGCAGGTAGGAAGAAGTGACTTAGCGAGGGGGCGAGCCGGAGGGAGAGAACAAGTTTCAAAATTGATTCGGATTTCACGAACGGCGTACCGCGGGGAAAATGGCGCGTTAAGAGGTTAAGTGGATTCGAATGAAATGCTTCGAGTACGCGGATCGCGGCGTTTTTTTCTCATTCCGTTGGAACGTGCTCGAGGAAATTTGAAAAACAAACCGACCGGCAGGGTAGAACGTGATTCACGAGCAGCCGCCGTCGTCGACCGTAGGAAATTGAGGCGGATTCCTTTGAAAAATCGAAAAGAAAATTGTCGTAGGGCTTGAATACGTTTTACCGTGCCTTCGGGTTGTGAATGCTGGAGTGCTCCATGAAATACTAAATGCCATTCGCAGAGCTAAAGTTTAGTACCGGTACATTCTAGATGAGATGGAACGGCCGGGCTGCGTTTCTTTTAGGGTGCTTGTCTTACTTTTCATCCTTCTCATGAATCATTCGCGAGTGCTCGTGTAGCTGAACTACGGCTGTGCGTATGAACAGGTTTCCTCGGAAGCCGGAGTACGTTCTTGATGACATTTAGCCTTGAACTTAATTGTGAAGAATGCTCTGCAGGCGTGTCGAGGATAATGGATCCTTCTCCTCGCTTATCAGGGTGTCCGGACTCATCAAATTCTAAAGGCGCAAACGCTGCAAGGATCCTGCAGCTTCGGGAAACACGTGAAACACGCGATATTTACTATTTTGACAACTTTCGGGACCCACTATTTAATAGGGGTGGGCGGGTACCCGAGCCTCGGGTCGGGTTTTGATGATTTGGATCGAAATTTTCGACCCGACGCCGAATTTCTTCCCGGTACTTGGCCACCCCTACTATTTAAACAATGGGATATTTATTTCATTCGCAAATATCGAAGTTTCGACTCGGATCTACTTCGATCCAGAGTATCAAAACGATCGAACTACTCAATTTCTGAAGGTTGTAAGTAGACTGGGGATCTTTATGCAAAATAATAATTGTCGGCATCGATTAGAAGACATAGGGGCCACGTAGGAATTTATTCCTCTCTTTAATGGATTTATTAAGTAATCGGGGTCCGGTTAATGGAGGGCCCACTGTATAATAAATAGCTGCATTAGGAACAATAGAAAGTTTATTAGATTTACTAGAAACATTTTAATGATAAATAAAGCCGCTTTATTTTATGATACCCGCGCCTTCTTTGATTGGGATCAGCACTTATGGCGATTATAATGGGATAAGAAGCAACAGAAGGAGGGTGTAGAATGAAAGGGATACGTCCCGGCTGGGGCTTGTCACATAGTGGACTTGCCAATAAAGTTATCTTCTTACCTAAAGCGTTAAAGCTGTTTTCTGTCGGGCCATTAAGGCGATAGAGTTGTTTTTCGTTAGACGAGCCGAATGTTTAAAACAGATCGTAACAATTCACTATTTAATAATAATTTATAGTTCTGTTAATTCAGCTTTTCATTAAAGATGAATATAGAAGTTGGTCGCGGCAAGCATTTCTACGTTTTAGGAAGTGTATAGAGGTGTGTACCTAGGGGTCGAACGGTTCAATCGTCTTCATTCCTATTTCTTGAGTGTGCCGATTACTTTTTGTAGGAAACATTTTTTTGTCACACCACCGGAAATGTCCGAAAACTCGTGTGAATAATGAAGAATAATTGAAAACTAGTTATTCAGGCATTCAAACAAGAGTAATCCATAATTATTGAATGAATGAAGGTCATTACATTTAATGAAATAACAAAAATGTGTTATTACTGCCTCATTTAAAGAATTACAAAAATTCAAACAAGATTGAGTATTATATTTTACAAAGTTACTGACTATATGCAATTGATCATACGGATTTTCTGCTTATAACTGTATTTATCTATGAATAAACAAAAATCTATACTATAATTCCTCTTAACAAGGGTAAAATACAGGTCTTCAATATGGAAAAACTGCTGTGATGCTATACTACGATGCTATTACTATGATCTCCCAAATACAAATGATTCAACTAAGCTAGCAAGAAGTTCGAATGTTTATCAATGGTCGTATAATCTAAAAAATTCATAAGATTGGTCTGGGTTAGGTTTTTACACTCTTAAGAGTCGCTGAGTGGTCGTCAATGCGACTCGCCGCGGAATTGCGTGTCACGCGACGCTTTAAACTATTTACCCGAGGCCGTCGCCGCCAGGCACAAACGCGGGAACGACGAAAGAAACATCGAAAATGATTCCGTTGTCTTCACCATCTATGCGAGCACTTGCTTCTCCCGTATGCTCTCCCATCTTTTTATAGAGCCGTCACTTTTCAGCTAATTCAAAAGTGACCAGTGTGTCGTGATCGTGACGCTTGGGGTTGTCCCAAAAGATACGCACACAATAACAGAGACAGTGGTGGGGATGCGGGGTCAAAGGTCTCGAAGTAAACAGAAGTGCGATAAAGATTGGTGGTGTGGTTTCTTCAACTTTCTGTGTGGTTTGCGATACTCGAGTTGAATGATCGATGAGTGTAATTGATCCAGAGCAAATTCTCACTGTCATGACCACCGTTGGTCTGCGGTTCATGCAACAAGAAAACACCGTTTGAGAGTTATTTACTGCTACCATGATAGACCTATCGGCCACGTCCTACGAGCACCCTTTGGCATTCAGCCAATTGTTAACTAAAATGATACGAAGTTGGATATTACGCGACGCTGGTGGAGTCGAGTGTCATCGATCCTAATTAAAGCGCTCCGTGCAAAACGATACGGTATCATTATCTCGGGAACAACAGAATACTCTAGCTAGATCCTTGCAACGAGGTTCGTTACGCGTCGCACAGTGGGGTATTTCGCTGAAAAACGGGAATAAAATATTGTAGCGTTATTTATGGGCTCACGGTCACAAATAAGTAGGTCGTTGGATTCGTCTTGACGCCAGCTATAAGATTATGAAATAAAAATTGTACTTTATCATTTAAAAAATCAAAATAATTGTTATTTTTTGGCGAAAAAAATTTTTTTTTGAAATTTTAAATATATAATTTTGTACATGTTTCGATACTGTTCAACTTTTATTGGAACCATTTTGTCGTCAGATTATCCGAACTCTTGAAAACTAGTGATAAAGGAATGCTTTGATTACTATGTACTGAGTTGAGATAGGTGTACAAACTCTTCACAGATTTTATTCTGTTATCATCTAAATTAGTATTGTTATTAATATTTCAACATTACCAATCATTCTGTAAGTTTTTTTTTCGATTTCAAAACTTTATTGACGATTTTGGTATACAATTGAGCTGAATTGAGCACTCCTTCTGGTACCATTACATTCTATAAAGCTTTGCGATCATAGTCCAACAAAAAGATCTTCCGAATTTTTCCGAATTCATTTCATAATAAGACCTACTTATTTGTGACCATCAGCCCATAAATAACGCTACAATATTTTATTCCCGTTTTTCAGCGAAATACCCCACTGTGCGTCGGAATGATTCATCGAGACGTAGGAAATTCCTAAATACATGTACGATCATTTCAACATACTCGGCAAGATTTCGGGTCACGTTAATTGAACGTCCCGTTAACGGAGAACGAATGACTGCTGAGCAACAGTGAAACGAAAACGGCGATCGAGTTTCATTCCTACCTGGAGGAAATACGGATCTTTTGTTTCCCCGCGAGAATGTGAAACGGAAGCAGAACAGGAAGGCAGTGTACGTTTTATTATAAATAATGTCTCGCGTTAACCTTCCACTTTAAACTTGATATATGTCAAGGGGCACATCTTTTCATCAGCATCGTTTCATTTCACGTGGAGTTGCTCGTGAGCTCGCCAGCCTTTTTCAGGCCGTTCTTTTCAAATGTATAATGCGCGTCTCTATTTAAAGTCGTGCTAATACTTTTGCGATACAATACGCTTTAAAGAAAGAACGATCCGTTTTTATTGGGTGTGCTAGCTTCCTCTCGAGTAATTATACAGAAACTTCTTCGGACGATCAGATCCAAAATTGTGTAATAAACTTTAATTATAGCATTTTCACTTCACGTTCGCGGTTTCTGTTTTCTTAATGGCATCATCGTGCGCCCACTATACTCTTTCACTTACTCGCCGCCGCGGCTGACGCCCGACAAACGAGCCAATTGGACGACTATGCGAGCAATGCGATCGCAGACATTAGAGGGTTATGCATTTTTTGCTGTGTAGAGGAGAATAAAAACCTCGAGGAATTTGTTATATCCATCAACGACTTCCAGAATCGTGTCGAGAGCTAGATTTGGGAAGTACCATTGTTCCAAGAGTTCTCGTTGTTACGATGTAACTCCGCGGAGATTGATATAGTTGTAGGCAAATATCAAGCGCGTCCAACGGACGGATTGTCGAAGTACCGCAAGCAAAAATCTTGAAGAGAACCACGCTGACCCAGAGGCGGCTATGCTGCTTCCGGTTAAAATCACAATGTTGGAGATTTTTGTAGACAGGCAAGTTTGCGATGCAAATGGCCGAAACTAGTTTCAGAGCGAATTTTAAGGAGAGCACAAACAAGCTGCGTCTCCGTGAATCAAAATTGGGAACAGGGATCCGGAAGTCAACCAAGAGAGTTCGCGTTTTAATCGATAGGTATAAGCCAGCGGCTTGAACAATAGCTTATTAAAAAAAGTTGTCACCTTCAGCGATTTGTGTCTACGGAAGTACTAACCCGCGAGAGTAAAAATCTAAGGGTTACCCCTACTCCCCTACAATGAATGGAATGCTCTGTTCATAATCTAAGGGCACTTAGGGCCAGACTCTCCTTTTTTATCACTTCCAATTAAATCGGACCAGAGCTCGATCTTCATTAAAAGGTTCAACTATGATACGGAAAGGTTATCTAGGACGCTACCTGGCAGAGACGATTTTGAAGAGATTCCCTCTTCAAGATTCCTCTTCAAGAGATTCCTCCATCCGTGATAAAGCTACCATTAAATAAGTTAATAGAGGTTGGCCAACTTCCACGTTAAATAACGTTTCGTTTAGGCGTGTCTAAGGTGGCTTTGGATCGGTACACTGCGCGTAGGGTTTCGCAACTGAAGACCTCGAAAGTCCATTTTTCAGTAAAATTGTACTAGTTGTAGATATTTTTATGTACTGCCGGTAATTTGAAGTGGGAATTCATTATTTTTCAAGATCAGGGCTTGATCGAGATTTTCAATTGCAAAACCTAGAAATGGCACAAACCTGTTTGGCTAACTGAACTGCACAACTGAAGACCCCTCTGCAAAAATTAGACAAGTTTCAGTAAAATTGCACTATATATTTCTATGTACTGCCGGTAATTTGAAGTGGGAATTCATTATTTTTCAAGATCAGGGCTTGATCGAGATTTTCAATTGCAAAACCTAGAAATGGCACAAACCTGTTTGGCTAACTGAACTGCACAACTGACGAACCCTCTGCAAAAATTAGGCAAGTTTCAGTAAAATTGTACCAGTTGTACATATATCTATGTACTGCTGGTCATTTCAAGTGAGAGGTCAATATTTTTCAAGATCGTCTACCCGGTTCTCTCATCAAGGTCTTGAATTGTAGAACCTAGAAGAACTTTCTTGGCTAATCGATGAAACTTCACAGATGACCGTGCATTTTCTCTGAACATCTTGATTCTCAGAGCTCAAGACGCGACACAAAAGGACACTAAATGTGCGTTCAGCTCGTAGCAACCCCTCGCAGACCATTTCATAGATTTCACCCCCAAACGTAGGCTGTGAGTGACACAGCACGGTGGATGACCTTAACCCTCCACTGTATGGGTGAAAAGATCTTCCACCAGTGCACAACTGGGGTATGAGAGTCCAATTTTAGGTTACTTGTTTGTTAACCCCTTGCCCTACGATTTCTTTTACAGCCACAGCGATTAGCACTTCTCTGTCCATTATTTCGTTGAAGAAAAAGGCAATTTATGTCTATTCTATGCCTGCGTCGGAGGCGGTCAATATTTGGCGGAATAAATATTGCGAATACTGTTTAATATTCTAGATTTTATTTAGCTTGAAAAAATGGCGTTTCTCAAATAGAATATACATAGTGTAATTTCAAAAGTAGAATATTTTATTTTGATAATCTAAACCACGAAACAAAATATTTATATATTGAGAATTTAAATCACAAAATAGAATATTTCCATTTAACAATCTGAAACAAAAAAACAAAATATTTTAATATAGTAATCTGGCATGACGGCTTACCTTTGGGAAACAATTTATAGTTAGAAATGTATTGAATACGAGCCATTATTTTCAGCAAAACATTTATTTATATTTTTTTATATGTGAAAGTATTTTAAGGGTGCATTTGTAGAGTTGATAAACATGGTCCTTTTTTATAAATCGTTTTCATGTATGATATTAATACAAACGCGAGGGTGTTCCAAAAATTTTTGATAAAGATACTTTAGGGATTATAGGAATTAAAGATTAAAGAAAAGTCGCCTTTCGTTTCTAAATACGGAAGTGAGTTTTAAGAAACTAGAAATTCAAAGTTCAAGAAGGCTAGGAGGGATGATTTTATAGGACAAGAGAGGGAGGGGAATATCAATTAAAAATCTTGCTAACCTGCGTCTACATGCCAACAGAAGCGCGCTTAAATCAGGTCAGCAGGAACACGGGCAGCGATGGAATATCATGCGAAAAACACGTGGTCGTCTCGAAATTGCGAAGTAAAGCCCTGAACAGTTCAGTTCGTATCAAAATGATATGCTCGGTGAAACTGGATATGTTCTTCAACAATACAGATTTATTGTTAAAAA
Organism: Lasioglossum oenotherae; assembly: GCA_028455765.1. Taxonomy (NCBI): domain Eukaryota; kingdom Metazoa; phylum Arthropoda; class Insecta; order Hymenoptera; family Halictidae; genus Lasioglossum; species Lasioglossum oenotherae. Next base: position 4,772,608 of record CM052281.1, on the reverse strand, counting down.
TTAGACACGCATAATGCACGCACACGCGCAGTGTCAGCACACTCGCATCATTATTCGCTGTAATTATGCTCTTCATAAATATACGTAGATCTACATAATACATACGCACACGCATTGCGATTACACTGACGTCAATGTGTATTACACACATCGCAATCATCTCGTTCGCGAATATTAATTCCACTTTCAGATTTTGTGTATTACTAAATTGGAAGCAGAGTTTGCGAATCAGAGTTTCGAAGCAGAGCTTCATTAATTAATTTTGATTCGTAACAATCATATCTACTTGAAGCTGTCAGTTTCTCGATCGAAAGTTTTCATTTCACGTAGTCGATCTTGGAGGAAGGCGATTTATACGGGAAAGGTGATCAGTGCAAACTCGTAAAACTTAATCAACATAAATCTACTTTAGGCTGTTAGAGGACTTCCATAAACATTCTCCATAAGTGCCGTGACAGTCTGCAGTCTGTTCAGAGGAATCGGTAACGTGTATAGACAGAATGAGTTCAACACCATTTCAGGATGACAACAAAAAGCACCTTCACTAATACAGTACAGCCTCGATCTAAGAAAACCGCTCGGGTCCGTGCTGTTTCTTAGACTCTGTGGTTTCTACTATTCCTCTCCATTCACGCTGTTCACTCGAAGAAACATTCTTTTTTATCACTTACATTAATTTGGTAAAAAGTTGGGAAAGCTTCGAAAAATTCAATCTTTTCGATTCGGACCTGACTCGGATCTAACTACAATGTTTACTTGATCAACATCGTTTCAGGATCACAACAAAAAGCACCTTCACCAATACAGTGAAGCCTCGATCTAAGAAAACCGCTCGGGTCCGTGCTGTTTCTTAGACTCTGTGGTTTCTACTATTCCTCTCCATTCACGCTGTTCACTCGAAGAAACATTCTTTTTTATCACTTACATTAATTTGGTAAAAAGTTGGGAAAGCTTCGAAAAATTCAATCTTTTCGATTCGGACCTGACTCGGATCTAACTACAATGTTTACTCGTTCAACATCGTTTCAGGATCACAACAAAAAGCACCTTCACCAATACAGTGAAGCCTTGATCTAAGAAAAACCCTCGGGTCCGTCCTGTTTCTTAAATCCTGTGGTTCTATTATTTCTTTGTGACCTCGTTGTTAGAATTATATCGTGTTTAGTGTCATTTTAATCAGAAAAACTCTACAAATAAGTTGCTCAAAGTTCCATAAAAAATAAAGAAGTTTTGTAACTGGATTAGTAGTGGTTCACACCGATATACCCGACCCCGATATTTTTCTTATTGTTAGATCAAGGCTTTACTGCATTTCAGTCACTTATCCATTCACCGAGAAACATTCCTTTTTATCGTTCACATTAATTTGTTAAAAAGTTTTCAATTCATCAACCACGTAAAATTAGTCGCTTTCAGCTTCTCGCACTGGAAGTAATTTTAGCGGATGAATCGTCCTTTTCGGGTACTATGAAAAACGTATGGGTGAAACGGCGTATGAATTCAACGTAGCCATATACATATATCCGGATTATCTCATGTTAACGCAACGATTTCAAGTAGCACCCATCGAAATCATCGTGTTCTATTTCCCGGCTGTTCCAATTTTAGAACAGTATCGTGTTCAAAGAGCTTGAATTAAATACCGTAAAGGTAAATGCATATCTCGTGCTTGTTGTCTATTAAAAATCTTGTACTTATGACCTTCGATCAAATTCGATCTTGTAGAGAGCAGACAAATTCTATAAACAGATACCAGATCACTTATGAACGAATGTAATTTTGTTTAATTAATTTAAAATTTATAAAATTTTGTTGAATTAATTAATTTGTTTTATTTAGTTTTGTAAGAGCAAAAACGTTTTGATCAACGTCTCTCTCTCTCTCTCTCTCTCTCTCTCATCAGAAGAAAAAAGAGCAATGTGAAAAGACAATGGAGAGGCATTGGACGTTTTATTATAAATAATGTTCCATTTAACCTTCCACTTTAAACTTAATATATGTCAAGGGGCATGTCTTTGGATTACCTCATTTTGTACCTCGTGGAGTTGTTACCTGCGAGCTTGTCCATTTTTCAGGTTTAACTAGGAGAAATACATTGGTTTTTTTGCGTGCGAGTGCAGGAAGCGTTAAAAGCGTCTTTTCAAAGTGTTCTAAAATAATAAACTTGGTTATTATTAGTTTAATGTTAGATCTATCTTGAGCAATTTTAAATGCTTTTCCTGTAGAGTTTCCCGATGAGGGGAGGAAGCTGAAAATAAGGGGAAAAAGTTAACCTCTCCCTGCCGGTACCGGACACATGCGCGACAGAGACGCAACGCGTCACGCGACTGAGCCGCGTAGAAGGGGAAGATAGAGTGGGGACACAAGTCTTGATCTGGCGACTCTGTTTCGTGAAATTCAATATCGCACAGTCGCGTTCACCGTTTGTTGATTCACCATTGTCATTCTTTAGACGCTCCGCAAAAATAATTGCATGAAAAGTCCTTTTTTTCGTTGAGGGTGAGGGAAAAAATACATTTATGTACACCCCGGAAGGGGGTAGTGTGGGAAAAGCCAAGAACAGGAGTGTTGATGCCCAATATGAGTGGTTAACTCCGTGGTAGGTGGGGTGTTGTAATGCAAAGAGTTGGTCGCGCACCCTCCGTTAACCGAGGACGATTTTGAAGCGACGGGCTCGAGAGGCCTTGGGCAGTGGGGGTTTAGTGGGTATGGGTAGGAATATAGTCCCTATAGTCCCGTTTCCCCCAAATTCCATCTAGGGGTAGCCGAGTCTCACACTACCCCCTCCAGACGTCATCTGAGGAGGGGGTGTGCGTAAGTGACATTCCCCCACCGCCCTCAAACAGAAAAAAGAAGGGGGTAGTGTGGGACTCGGGGATCAGGTGTTCGGATTCTCCAAAAGACCTACCCTCTAAAAAATCCATCACTATTGAGCCTCCTTCCTCACTATCTTCCTCACTGTCTTCCTCACTGTCTTCCTCACTGTCTTCCTCACTGTCTTCCTCACTATCTTCCTCACTATCTGGCCCGAATTGGGAACAGTTCAGGGCCCCGCTGTTCGCATATCTCTTGAACTGCGCTGTATTCTCGGGCTCCATCCACTCATGTTCTTGTCAATTTGCATAAAAGGTCCTACGATTTGTTTAATAATGTTCCATCTGTAATGTTACACTTCAATTCCTTGCCGCATAATAACGAGTCAGTCTCGCAACGAACACTGCACAAGCAGAGTCTACAAAATACGAATGTTATGCCTTCCTTTCAAACGGAGTCCGGGTCTATTTTGACCCAGGGTATGAAAATCGTTATTTTGTTACTCAATTTCCAGTGAATTAATTAAATTAATAGTTGCAGCATCAGGGACAATAGAGAGAATTTTTAAAAATTAATAAATCAACGCATGAACGGCCACAAGCGTCATCGGTCGCATAGATACAAGAATGATCCAAGGATTTCGCACTAAAGTAAATGTTGAAGACATAATCAAACGATTCGCGGTGCATATCTAAAGGAGAAAATGGGCGAATGTTTACTGCGAGTGTTAATGGGATTATCATGCTCGCTGTAAAACGCCGCTATCATTCTCTTTCACTGGATCATCGCTGCAATATCACGCCACCGTTGGCACCGGACAAACGAGCCAATTGGACGACTATAAAGTGAAACTCTACTCTTCTGTGTAACCGCGTTACGTCGGTCGAACAATGCGACTGGTACACATCAAGCGGAATCGTGCGTATTCGTCGTGAAATTTCATCCCTGTCACAAATGTCGAAACAGTCGAAGCAGAGACCTTCAAAGTTTCTTCTTTCAGAAACTTTTTTCTTTTAAATCTGTGTCCAGGCTAACTCACAATTCATTCGTAGTTCGCAATTCGTTCATTTTCTTGCAAACACCAATCGCCAGATTAAGACATTTGTCCCCACCAGGATTGCCATCTGCGAGTCCCGCCAGGCCCCTGATCCTTCCACCCCTCGCCCAGCTGTGCTGCGGAGCCCGTCTTTGCTTCCTCCACTCTTGATCAAGCTGATTTCAGTTCCATTTAACTATTTATAATATCATACAATTTACCGAACTGATTATGTAGCTCATTTACTATTTAACACTGCAAATTGATCGCACACTATTCGCTGCGTCCGTTTAACAGAGATCGTCTTACAGCTTCGTTGCAGCGAGAAAGGGGTTTGCATCAAATTACTGACCATCATTTCACCGAGAATGTCGTAATCGACAACATTCGACCGATATCGATTTCGCCGACAGTTTTAATTCACCGACGTTGATATTTATGTTTATCTATCACAATGTCGAATTCTTACTTTCCCTCAGATTTCTTCTGAATACTGAGTGAACACAGACTCAGCGTCGCCAGATGAGGGGAATTGCCTCGGGTTGAGGGGAAAAGGTTACCCTCTCTCTGCCAGTACCGGATTAGTCACGTGACATTGTGACGCATGCACGACAGACACGAAACGTGTCACGTGACCGGCCCTGGCGGAAGCGTGGGGGAATAGCGTTGTAAAAGTGGAAGGGTAGAGTGGAGCAGTGATACCAGGTGAGGGGAATCATGGTGAGATGATGTACCCCCTCTCTGATGACCAGACCAGCCTACGGGCACGGGCTGCGTGGTCTACGGTCTTAATGGGAGACGTTGGAATGTGTGTATGGTGCTGGAATGGGATAGTAGAAGGGGAAAAGGAGGAGAGTAGTTGGCACCAGTTTTGGCAGGGAGTCCCCTGATGCTTTCGTGTACCCAAGGTTTAGGTTTCGACGGCACACGCATGACTTCTTTTCAGCTCCCGATAACACACTTATGCCAGCGGTATGTCCACTTCCGACAGCAGTCCTCTTGAGCGGTTTGTAGGATGTCTTTCAGAGCCTGCGCCGAGTTCGTCTCAGTTTCTTCAATCGTGTGAAAACGTCTACCTCTCAAATTGCAATTTTGGGGGACATGGAAAGTCAGCTGGTGCAAAGCCGGGAGAGTAATGAGGCTGGGGAACAACAATCATTCGATCATTCGCATGAAATTCCCGAATTAACCCTTTGCACTCGGAGATATTTTGACTCGAAAATTAAACATTTTTTCCGTCCTAGAATATATCCATTCCCCACGATTTTTTAAATTTTATGGATATGAAATTGGTGTGGTACCTCATGCAATACCTAAATGTTTAGTTATTGATTAGATACCTACATTTTTCATAATGTAAACAATATGTTCAATGAAGGTGCAGAAATTTTGAGTGGCGCCTCAGACTCGCCATTCGACTGTTACGGGTTACTATTAATTATTATCTTTCGTGATAATAATGATTATCTTTTGTGTGCGTGGTAATAAATAGATCTAGTGTGTCTTCTGTAAAATAATAAGTACCATTTTTAATTTGCCTGGATTTAATTAGTCTGCCCCTACAATGCAGTATTTTCGTGATCAGGGGAACGAGACCTATAACTCTGTAAAATCTCAACGAAATCCGTGACGACAATGCTTTGTAGTCTGCTTGTGAGTCACTTGCCCGTAGCTTTGCCTGTAGCTTTGCCCAGTGTCATCGACGGGCGCCCTTGACCGTTAATAGACGTGTTGAGCAGCTCTGCTGTAGAAGTTCAAGCTAGGAGATTGATTATATTTGGGTAGAAGTATCCGTGGCCCATTAGCGATACGTATCGGGTCTGGGTATCGCAGAATTGTGTCAAGAGGTAGATTTGGCAAGTATCCTTGTTTCAAGAGGTGTTTCCCGGTGGTGCAACAAAACTCTGTGGGGGGGGAGGTGGATGATATACATAGTTATATTAATATATCCACCACATTCAGCCGGGGAATTGTTGGGATCCTCGAGCTGAGGTCACCAACGGTGCATGCATACGAGAGGCCCTCGGTATAGTTCGCCGACCATGATAGCCACGTTATTTTCCCGTCGATCCTGTTGTTGCACAGATACGCGTTCGACGGGGCGTAGGTGATGAAGGGATCGTTCAGCCCCACGAACGCGGTGCCCTTTTTACTCGGCCGATGGTAGATCACCTTCCAAAAGAATCTGGGCACCAGCATCGGCTTCGAGCGACCGCTGCTTATCGTTATCACCCGTTGGTTCCCGCGAATGTCCGGCATTGTCATCTGTCCGTGAACGCCCGTGTACACCTCGAGGTCCAGAGATCTGCGCGCGGTGAAGTTCCTGACGGACGACTCCAGCACCTCCCAGTTTTTCGCATTGAAGCTGGCCCATTGCGGAGCCGCGTTCAGATATTGGAAGGTAGCATTCTGCTGGACACCGTAAACGAAGTCGCCTTTCGCTGCCAGGTGTCCACGCGTCAGTCGCACCTTGTTCGTTATCAGTTTACTCATCGGGGAGTTAGGCCCCAAAATCTTGTCAATCGCTGATCGCTGCGTTTCCCAGTGGTAGAGTTGCTGCACGTCCATTCCGTTGAAATAGTTCCCCGGCTGCCAAGTTGGTCTGGAACCAGAACAAAGTTGCGATTACAGCTTGGTAGCGTTGATCTTGATCTTCCATTTCCGGCTGTGGAATGTTAAAACTGCTGGCTAAGATGTTCCCAATTTTAGACTGATCAGTAGACCGCGGATTTTTATGCAAATTCTAAATTGTCTTCATCCACTGCAAGATGCAGGGCCTACGTAGGCATTTGTTTCTGTTTTTAACGATTCTAACGAGTTGAAAATATAGTACAAAGGTACCGTTTTATATTCTCATGTTTGTCGTAAACGCATAAAATCCGCAGTCTACTAATCAGTTTTGCTTTATTCGTTGTGGAGAAGGGATATACAGCATGTAATAGTTCTTTCGAAAGCAATGGGAGGGTAGTCATTGTTTCTCTTGTATTGTGCCACAGCTTCTGTCAACGCGAGGTTGACAACGACCTTCTGGTTTTAGAACGTCTTGTCGGTGGAATTTTGAACTTTTACGGATCTTAGATTAAAATTGGAAGATTACACTTCATAACAGGAAGGGTCGTTCGTTCGATCAGAATTGTATGGCATTTGTGGCTGAAGCTTCAGGCAGGTAGTGGGGAATGGACTGATTGATGGTGGGGACCGTGTGGCTCGCGACGAAGAAGAATTTGGACAGGCCTGACTTAAACTGTCGCGGCTGTATTATCGGGAAGATTGAATCCCAAAATAAACTGTCAATATACTGATAAATGATTCAGCGTGCTCTACCGAAGAAGCGATAAATGCAACGGTAAATCAATCTTCGAGATCGTCCGCAACGTATCAGTGAAGAAATCTGATTCCAAGTCAAGTGATCAGTCGACTGCAATCCGTTTTCCTGTGTGACAAGCACGAATGACCCTGATTACTGACCACTAATTAGCTAGTCCAATCGGTGTATGGCAAATCCATATGACCTCACTCACCTGGGATAGCCTGATTGAGCTTGTTTACACTTCCTAGTCAATTGGAATTTCGTGTAGTAAGTCTCGTAAGTGTTGTCGTTGCGACAGACTTCGATGGTTGTCAAGAATGTCGTAGCCAATTGGAAGCCGATGGCAATCGATGTCTTGTTTCCCAAACATTTCTGCGGCAGGACCTTGGCGCTGATCGTAGGATTCGTGTTGCACGTTATGGTCGAGAATGGTCGAGTCACGCCGTTAACAATGAAGTTCTTGCCACTTTCGCAGGTAGCATTCGCTTCCTTGACGTTAGTGTTGGTGATTTTATTTTGATTGCCTGGACACGCTATCAGGACGGACTGTCCCCTTTGGAGCAGCAACTTAGGCGTTCCAGCATTCGGATAAAAGAAATCATTGCCATTCTCGGTCAGAATCAGCGGCTGCGGCTCTTTTAGGTCTCCGTAGTAGCCCCTCGCAATGGATACATCGCAATTCGCTGCAAAATTGGAATGTTTATCAGTTTTCTAAATAGTTTACCTCGCGCGCGGAAGCTTCTAAACACTAGCTTTACGTTTCCTATCTAAATAACGGATTCTAATATTGTTAATTCACGATTATTGAGATTGTAACGACGAAACCATGAAGAATTATTCGGCTATACAGGATGTTCACGCTATAAGCGTTAGAAAAATGACGAAAGTGGAAAAAATAATATTGTTTCTCGAAACCAATGTACTGGCGAACGTAATTTATTTTTGTTTGTGCTAATTTCTTAGAAATGAAGGTGACCTTCAATTTTTTAAATGGAATTATATTCTTTCATATCATATCGAAGTATGTGTCAAGGCAAATTCATTCGTATGCGACACAAGAACCTTAAAGGTCATTCAAGGTCAGAAATGAAAGAAACATTTTTAATATTTCGTAAAGATATCGTTTACGAGGAAAAATGTTAAAAAGGAATTTTTATGTGTTTCTTATCAGTAACAATTGACACAGAAGATTTTCATTCTGCACAAAGATCCATAGAAAATTCTCCCATTCATTGTTTTAACCAGAACAGATGTTTTCGTTAAAGTATGAAGACATTAAGAACTGAAGTGCACAACAGAAATGGATAAACAATAAATCGGAACCTTTTGTGCAATTATTGTTGAGGAGTGTGTATGGATTTAAAGATAATTCTCAAGAACATGATTAGATTATAGTGCGTGGAGTTATTCATTGATTCATGATGGAAATTGCTGCGGTCCTTGAATCTCTTCTTTACGAAAATAAATTCCTAGTTCCAAATCGCGGATTTTTAACCTTTCAACCGGGTGTCTTTTCAACAATACACCGTTACGAACATAAACAAAATTGATGCAGCAAACAGTTCGTATAAACACAAAATAATTTACAGTAAACTGGACACTGTGTGTGATAAAGCGAAAAATTGATCGTTCAATTAAAAGGAGAATGGCAAGTTTTGAAAATGACTAAATATGTTCACTTAGCTAGTTTATCAGAAGGTAAAATATTTCAATTATTGGGGGGGAACCCATAAATAATGTCGTTTCTTTATATTTGTAATAATATTTATTTTTCTCAGCGATTGGTATGAATAAATTAATTACAGATTAATTGCGCAATAAGCACACTAAATATAAACAATGTTTATATATAGTTTATATAAATATATAATTATATATTATTATATTATATTATTATTATATTATATATAGTTTATATATGTTTATATAAACAATGTTTTTGTTCTAGTTAGCTTTGTTGTTTGCACGCGTCGCAAGCTTCGTTATGCATTGTAAAAAGTAAACAAAGAAAATGTATTTACCCGAGACCGTCGCCGCCAGGCACAAACACGCGAACAACGAAATAAACATCGAAAATGGTTCCGTTGTCTTCACCATCTATGCGGGCACTTGCTTCTCCCGTATGCTTCCCCATCGTTTTATAATCTGTTCAACTTCTCTGATAATTGATATTGGATTTCCCAGCGTTGTTGTGGCAACCACAACCGTGATAACAGCAGTTAAGCAATTTTTTATTCGGAAGGCTATACATATGCAGTACTCTTGGCGGGCTTATTTGTTTAAGTGTCGCGTGCATCGTCGCGAGTAGCCGAGCTGATTTTTTTTTTAGAACACTGTTGGGGTCGTCACTCCCAGGCTCGCGTGCCCTGACATAACACTATCTCGCGATCTTTTCTGATTACCGGTTGCCACATTAGTATTGACCAATTGAATCAGATGGTTGAGGGTGGACGGATTTTTTCCAGAAAATCCTGTGGATGAAACTACATAGTTTCTGATCTTCATGATCTCTTTCGACGTTTTGTGTTATGTCATTTTTGAACAAGGTCTTTTTCAATTAATCTTTTCATTGAAAAATGTGGTCTTAGATTAATTTCATTGTAAAAATTAATTTTCTTCTTGAACAGTGTGCCATTCACAATTAATTTCATCCTGGAACAGTGTGCTGTTCTTAAATTAATCTTGTTCTCGAACAATGTGCCATTCTTAAAACAATTTAATTCTTGAACAGTGTGCTGTTCTTAAATGAATTTTCCTCTTAAAACAATTTAATTATTGAACAGCGTATTGTTCTTAAATCAATTTTATTCTTGAACAGTGTATTGTTCTTAAATTAATTTTATTCTTGAACAGTGTATTGTTCTTAAATTAATTTTATTCTTGAACAATATGGTGTTCTCACAGTGATTTCTTTATTGAAGAGGGTGTTGTTTTTAAATGAATTTTCCTGTCAAATCAATTTAATTATTGGACAGCGTACTGTTATTAAATCAACTTTATTCTTGAACAGTGTATTGTTCTTAAATTAATTTAATTCTTGAACAGTGCATTGTTCTTAAATTAATTTAATTCTTGAACAGTGTATTGTTCTTAAATTAATTTAATTCTTGGACAGTGTATTATTCTTAAATTAATTTTATTCTTGAACAATATGGTGTTCTCACAGTGATTTCTTTATTGAAGAGGGTGTTGTTTTTAAATGAATTTTCCTGTTAAATCAATTTAATTATTGGACAGTCTATTGTTATTAAATCAATTTTTTCTTGAACAGTGTATTGTTCTTAAATTAATTTAATTCTTGAACAGTGCATTCTTCTTAAATTACTTTTATTCTTGGACAACGTATTGTTCTTAAATTAATTTAATTCTTGAACAGTGTATTGTTCTTAAATTAATTTTATTCTTGAACAATATGGTGTTCTCACACTGATTTCTTTGTGCAAGAGAGTGCTGTTTTTAAATGAATTTTCTTGTTGAACAGTGTGTCCATTCATAATCAATTTCATTCTTGACCAGTGTGTTGTTCTTAACTTAATTTTATGCTTGAACAATATGGTGGGAAGCTAAGCACACGCAGTAACTTAATCAGACCAGCTGATCGAACAGATGTTCTGTCTGTATGCGTTGTTGCCACATGTCATGTTCCTGTACTACAGACGGCCGTGTCTGAAGTTGATAACATCAAATACTGTTCACGTGACGTCTAGATTCTTGTTCCAGTGGTATCACGTTTTTCGTGTCACGTGGAACGGAGATATTGACGATACACCGTTCAATTCTTATCTATCTCGAAGGAGATCGTTATCACGAATCGGTGTTAATTTACGATACTGCTTGATTATAGCTTCGAGAGGAAACAAGCTAGAGAACTGGGAGAAAGATTTCTATTGACGAAACATTTTTATCCGTCTTATCGTAAAAATATATTAAACGATTGCAGAGCGAGACTTGTATTTTTCAAAAACGATTGACGAGGAGCGCTTGTTTTTCACGAACGTAGATAAGCGTTAATTAAATTTAGAAATGTACAAAGTTTTCAACTTACAAATATATAAAGAAAATTGGCCAACTTCTCTGCCATTTTTCGAAAAGGCTCATATTCATACAGGCTGTTCGCGATAATTTCTACCAGAATTTAACCATTTAGCCATTAACCATTAAAAATCGATATTTTTTAGTCATTTTGTTCTTCGAACTTTTTTCCTTATATTTTGTGTAGATTATCTTAAATGACTATCTTCGTGATTTCTATCGTATAAAATTGTAGAATAACTGTTATTTTTGGTCCCTGGAAAATCGTAACTGAATTAATGTCGGGTTTAAATGGGTTAACGGAGTTGATGCGAAGGGATGTTCGAGAACGAGTGATTATTTTCCGCGTTGGTCTAGCCGGAGTTACCTGTTAGATTCCAGTAATTAATACGCAAGAGGTGTATCGGGGAATCGGCCCAAGGTTAACGCACAGGGTGCTGGCATTGATGTTTTCTGTATACTGGCGTATTTAATATACATCAAGGGCGTAGCTTATTTTTGTCGTGTACGTAGAATGCAGGCGTGCTCCTCTGACAACAGTCAGAGGCCGAGGCAGACGCGTAGTCGACGATACTGAGACAAAGATGTTTGATCCATTCGAACAGCAGACCGCGCCAGTAAGATTGACTACGCGAAATCAAGTTAATCTTCCTGCCGTCAAAGGAAAAGATATCACCCTAGAAACGCGAACCGACGCTTCATTGTCCCCAAGATGTAGGATGCAGTGAATAAACTATCAACTTTGAACTGGGAAGGCGCGAGGACTGAATAAACAGGGTGGCAGCCCGCCGCTCCATTGTCTGACTAAATGAAAACGCCCTTAACAACTTATTTTGACGATAGGGATCATCCACCCTAAATAAGTTAAATTGCCGCGGATTGTTTCCTGTTCGGGAAACAAGCCAAAGCAATTTCTATGGAAAACATTCTTAACATTATTAAACATTTTAAAATAGGTCTGGGTAATTGGTGACTCACTCTTGAACCCTCCCCGCCAAAGTCACGTGAAGTGTAGGAGGAGGTTGGGGGGGGGGGGGATTAGGAGTGTTATAATGTATATAGTAATATCTGTGGTCGTCGAGGAGAACCCTGCATGTCATATAATTTCACTTTCTGCAAATTGCATTATGTTTTTCAGCCTTTCGAATTTATTTTCATGACATTTTTTCTGGGAAACACGTAAATCCCATACTATAAAGCTCAATTAACACGTTCGCTGCCGAGCGACATTTTCAAAAACGGTCCCACCACGCCAACAAATTTTAATTAATTGTAAAGTAAAAATACAAAATATGTATTTATGGGAAAGATATTCAATTTAGATAATTTTTAATTGCTGTATTGATTATACGAGTTATATCGTAGTCGGTTTTTGCGATAAAATGTTTTATGACAAACCTAAACACAAACTTCGACCTACGAGATAATTCGTTGTTGGCAGCGAACGTGTTAATACATAAACTTAAATTTTTGAAATTGTGATATGCGGCGTTTTACCTGACAACTACAAATATAGTAAGAGTAGTATGAAGTAGTTGGTAGTGGTAGAACCGGGACATTGGTAATAGTGTGGGCAGAGTCGCTCTACCCCCACTCTACCTTCCCTTTCTACGATGCTATTCCCCTCCGCCGCAGCCCGGTCACGTGACACGTTTCGTTTCTGACGCGTATGTGTCCAATACTGGCATAGAGAGGGTCAGTTTTTCTCCTCAATTCGTACTCCCTCCTCTCAACTGGCGACTTCTGCTCGTAATCACAATTCGGATTGGGCGTATTAATTCAATTAATTCAAGTAAAATCACAAACGTAATAAGTAGATTGCAGATATTTATGCATTTATGGCAAAATATAGTAGATGAAAAGTAAAATTGTCGAAATATTAAAAAAATTGAAGTTTTGGTTTCTATTTCTTGCAATAAAGATCCGCAATGTAGTAATAAGCAATAATTCGCATTATTATTCCAATAATTTTCCAGTGTATATTCGAATAAATAATTATGAACTATTCGATTCCATAGGGAGAACAATTTATTCGGAATGACGAGAACGATTATTCTCCGAATAAAGTATTCGACTGAAAAGAATTATTTTTCGTAGATATTCTATTTTAGATATTTAGATAAATTTTAGAGATCTATTTAAATGAGATTAAGAATCATTTCCGATAAATATTTCTTAAGAACAATTCGAATAATGCGCAGCTCTGGCTCGAATGATCAGCGTGGAAATGTTATTCGACTGAAAAGAATTATTCTTCATAAATATTCTATTTTAGATATTTAGATAAATTTTAGATATCTATTTAAATGAGATTAGGAATCATTTCCGATAAATATTTCTTAAGAACAATTCGAATAATGCGCAGGTCTGGCTCGAATGATCAGCGTGGAAATGTTATTCGACTGAAAAGACTTATTCTTCATAAATATTCTATTTTACATATTTAGATAAATTTTAGATATCTATTTAAATGTGATTAAGAATCACTTTCGATAAATATTTCTTGGGAACAATTCGAATAATGCGCAGCTCTGGCTCGAATGATCAGCGTGGAAATGTTATTCGACTGAAAAGACAATATCAACCGTGACGATAACACTTGACAATTCGACAGTGATTCGGCCAATATTTCTCGAAGTAGTTTGTAATGCGTATGCCGATATCGCGTCGATTATTGTCGAACGATGAAAGACGTGCGATAGGTACTTGCAATCAACGAGAGTGTGCTCAATTGGTGCTACTCAATAAATCAAAGACTAGTTCGTCAGAGAGGGAGGGGGGGTTGGGATTTCTCTCCCGAAATCCTGCGGCTGAACGGTAAGGCTGACGTTTATTCCTGCAGTTCTCTAATAATTCTATTTATCAAGGAATTCATCAGAGAATCAGGGATATCGGGGAGTTTCCTATTCCCCTTGTTTCCTGTTCGCAAGCACCGTGTCCGTCACGTCTATACGCATTCAATAATGTGGAAACAACGGAACTATAGAGATGAAACATTAATGTCGATGCAACGGGACGTTGCACCTTGACATCGAGCGTCGTCCGCGATTCCTCCGGGAAATGCGTCCACTTTAATTGCACCGGACTGCAATTCGCGCGCGGTGCTCTTTAAATTTCCAATACTCTGCTGTACTTGCTCTTTTAATCTTCGACGAACATTTTTCGTGAAATAGTATTCCAAACAGTAAATAGCAAATAATCCTATAATACACAGGGTGGGACACTATAAACAGGTCACCTGAATAACTCGGCTGCTATCGGTGTTAGGAAAAAATGCATCACATGGAAATTGCTTGGTTTCGAGGGGGCACTAATCTGATGCTAGTAGCTTTGGGGCACGATTTTTCTCAATTTTCTTGTGAACCGCTCGTTTCACGAAAAAATGTAATGGGACATAAAAGACGCAGCCTGCCCGGATCTACAGGTTTCGTCTAATACATTTTTCTATTCGGTCAACATTTTAGAAGATATTCGAGGAAAACGATGTTATGAGCATTTTAATTAATTCTTCTAACGTTCAAGCGCCTTGGGGCACGATTTTTCTCAATTTTCTTGTAAACCGCTCGTTTCACGAAAAAATGTAATGGGACATAAAAGACGCAGCCTGCTCGGATCTACAGGTTTCGTCTAATACATTTTTCTATTCGGTCAACATTTTAGAAGATATTCGAGGAAAACGAAATGCAATTACCAATTTGCAGTTGAGGTGGACGCGTAAAGGACATATGAAGGTAAAACTTCATTTTTTTAAATGGAATGAAGTATTTTTTAATACATCAATCGATGCAGCTGGACATTCGTTATAAAAAAGTACTAACCTATGTATGTCGAAAAGTTAGTAATTCAGGAGATATTTCAATTCAAATAACATAATTTTAAAATAGTGTTTTATTCGAAGAATATTAAAAATATTTGCATTTCAACTCGAAATATTTCAATATTTTTACTTTAAATATGTTGCTCGAAATAATGGTTCGTATTCCATACATTTATGAGTATAAAGAAGGTAATTGTATGAAAGACAAATTAAATGAAAATGTATTTCTCTTTTAATCATTTCGATAAGTCGAAAAGAATACATAATATATGTACATATAATATTATCCTTGAAAACATTCAATGTTTTCACAGTTTTATCATAAATGTGTAAAATCTAAAGTCTAGATAGTTTTACGTTTAATAATAATTAGTTAAATTGCTATAAAATTGGTTAAGTTGGTTTTATAAAAGAGTAATTGAATGAAAATGTATTTCCTCTTTTAATAATTTCGATAACTCGAATATGAATAATATCTTTAAAAACGTTTAATGTTTTAACTGTTTTGTAAGTGCATAAAATCCATAGTCTAAATAGTTTCACGTTTAATAAAAATATGCGCGCTCTGCAGTTTCGAAACTCAATTTATTGTAAACAGGAACACAACATTGAACTATCTATTTCGTTGTGAATTCGTTCACAACGAATGCGTACATGGCACCAATAAGTGCTTGTGGTTCAATTACGACCGTCTGAGGCTTCATTTGTAGGTTACAATAAGGTCAAATAACGTAATTTCTGACGTTGGTATGATCCGATTCTATGGATGGATTGTATCTATAGAATAATTCGCTTAACTACACAATATTAAATTACGCGTAAAGCTTTTACCGTGGGAAAAAAATGTTATTCCCTTCTCTATAAACACATCTCTTCTCACAGTTAACAATCTCTCAACTGTTCTACCGACAGTCGAAAGAAAAATCAAGTCGTGTTCGCCCAAATGACTTATGTACAATAAAACTCAAAATTGAAACAAAATATATTGACAAAATAGGACATTCCATTTGAAAAACTTAATTTGACTTTGAAATTCCCCCTCCCCACCATTCTAGCCCTAAAAAAATTATATGATTGTACCCTTCATACCGAACAATTTTCGTAAACAAATTTATTTCGTAACTTCAATGCGTCACAAGATATTTCCGTTATCAGATAAACGAAACACCCTGTATGAATACTTATCCTCGTGTAAGGTTTCACGACGGTGGACAGATGATTTTTAACGCTCGAACGATCAGCATTAATTGGCTATCGTTAAGGATCAACAAGATGTCAATAATTTCTTGGAAAAAGTGGGGCATGCCAGCGACCTTGCCGATTCTGTGTAGGTCGTCTCGTAGAAAAGCTTTTAACATCGAAAGGCAGAAAACGTCGTTTTCCATAATTCGTTCAGCGTCGAAAGAAGATGATAAAGGACGAGGAGAAGCTTCGAGCTTTTCACGAGGACTCCGTACCTACACAATTTTCTTGACAATTGTGGCAATCTTCTTATAACACGCTCGGACGTTTATCTTGCTTGTAAAAATTGTTCGACCGATACGTCGATTCACTATCGTTATTTTATAGTATCGCTTATCTCGAGGAAACATTGGAAAATTATTTTTAACGTCAGAAGCGAAGTGTGCTTTCGGTCAGCTCAGGTTTCATTGCATCAGTTACTGATAGGGATCGTTGTCTTTCTGGCGGGGTAATCAAATTTCGAACCACTCGTCGTTTAACGAAACTTGTCCAAATTTTGTCCTTGAAATTTGACGTTCATTATACAGGGTGGGGCACCAGATATTTCCACATTGATTTACGCCATTGTTTCAATAAATGCACATACCATACAGGTGTTTTACTAGTTCTTTTGTAGGTGTTCTACTGTCTTCTTAGGCGCGTCGAGGACTTCCGAAGGTCAACTTCGATTTTTTAAACGGTAGCGTATATTTTTCTATGCAACATCGATGCAGTTTTTTAACTGCATTCGAAAAAATTCGAGGAACAAAATGATTAAAAAATATTTATTAGTGTACAAAAAATTGGATCCTCCTCGTTAACTGTCAGCGATGGAGAAGAACTGTTTCGATTGCTCAAAGCAGTTATCGATGGGAGAAGTTCATTTCGATCGCTCATAACAGTTATCGATGAGAGAAATTGATTTCGATCGCTCATAACTAGACTGCGGATCTTTATGCAAAATAAAAAATTTTCATGTCGATTCCAAGACACAGAAGCTAACTAATAATATCCTTCTTGTTTTAATTATTTTATTAAGCTGAATCTAATACGGTGATGTTTTTAAATTTTTTACATATATCCACACTGCTTTAAACTCTATGCACCAGTTTTTGTTATAAATGCATAAAATCGGCAGTCTACTCATAACAGTTATCGATGATCGAATTTCTTTTCACTTGTTCATAATAATTAGACTGCGGATCTTTATGCGAAATAAAAAATGTTTGCATTGCATTACAAGACACAGGAGCCAAATAACAAATTCATTCTTCTTTTAATTATCTTATTAAGGTGAAACTAATACACTGGTGGCCTTATATCTTTTTAATACCTCCACTGTTTTAAGTTGTATATATCCATTTTTGTCATAAATGCATAAAAACCGCAGTCTAATAATAATTATTGATGAAAAAGTACATTTCGGTTGCTTACTGAATTATTGAGTTGTCCACACAGGTAACCACACAGGTTACTTGTAACCAATGCGATTTTAGTCGATGAAATACTTGTTATTTGATGACTTTTTTTCTTTTTGGTTATAACAATTAGGGTTCTTGGTTTCAAAAGATGCACATAGTGGCGTTACTAGATCTTTTATAGGTGTTCTACTGTTTTGTTGGACGCGTCAAGGACTTATGAAGGTCAACTTTGATTTTTTATATGGCACCGTATATTATTCTATGCAGCAATCGATGCAGCTTCTTATTTTTATTTATTTATTTTTAATTTAAACATTGCTGAGAAAGATAATTCTTTGTAATATTTAAATTAAAATACCTCCTAAACTAATCGTTTTCCACATACATAGGTTAATACATACTTCCTTTTATGGAGGATAAACAGCTGCATTGAATGGTGCAATAAAAAATATACGGTTCCATTAAAAAAAAAAAAATCGAAGTTGACCAGTAACATCAGTATTATGTGCATCTCGCGACACCGTTTCATCTGCATCCAAAACATTTCTCGCAACGTATAATAATTTGCATTTGATGGGCATCCTAAAAGGTGAGGTTAAACTGGAAAGTTAAAGTTTGAAACGGCTCACATAATAATGTTAGTGTATGTTCGAGGTAGTATAATGATAACGATAGTGTGTTCACTCGGCAGAAAGTGAGCAGCAATTTAATATTTCGAGGAGTGTCTTCAATTGAATTGCAGCGGTATTATTTTTCTTTTGCTTGTCCTGTAAAATTTCAATTTTTGCAGTTGTGTCACTATACTTACGGAGCAGCGATATGTATTATTATACAGTATTATCATACTGTGGTCGTCACAGGTCGTTGTGGATCAAATTCGTTGTCGGTCAAAATCGTTTTCGGGAAATTTGTGTCGGTGATTTCCATGGGACCCTTTCAACAAAGGGGAAAACGGGCTGTTGGTGAAATCTTTCTGTTCGAAAAGAACGACCTTGTACCCAGCCTTGTACCCTAACCTGTTCAAACAAACGAGGTTCCACAAACACAAAACAAGCTTTCCTGGTCATCGGACAAAAATCGAATCGAGCCGCTGCGCTTTTCACAAATTCTATGAATAGCACGCGCGATCAGCATTCGGCGAATTACTCGGACCGTTATCGGGTTTAATAGGGTTTGGTCGGCGAGTTTCATGCCAAGCCCGATATCGCGTTTACGGCTGCGTAATGGACCGCGAACGATTGGCACAGTGAGAAAGAATGAGTGCGAGACCCTGCGTGTATGCGCGCGCGCGCGTTCTGCTTCGATTGTTATCACTCAGCCTTTTCTTTTCCGTTTTGTTTCAGGGGACCATTCAGCGTTGTTCGGAAATGCATTCACCGGCAGACGGGGCAGACGTTCGCCGTAAAAATCGTCGACGTAGCAAAGTTTACCTCCAGTCCTGGTCTAAGTACAAATGGTAAGAGTCCACGGGGAAACGTAACCATACAGGGAATGGAGGATGCTCGCGCGCGTATCTTTATCCCCGCCCTCTCTGGTGTTCCGCCATTAATTTCCGGCGCGGCGGTTGTTGTTCGAAACAACGTATTCACTGTACCCATCGCTAGACCGTCTTTCCCTGTTCTCTTTTAGGGCTTACACGTAGTACAACGCCGATGCCACATGCTCGCGCGGTTTCGAGCCTGTGAATTCGTGCCGCTCATTGTGCAATTCAATAGGAATTCGTTTCGTTGTCGTGAACGCGCGCCGATTCTAATCTGGAACACGGTTTTCAGAAACAACGGGAAATCCCGGTCCCGCAACCGGTAATAAATGAGATTTCGTCAATGTCGTTCGAGAAAGAACTGTGAATATCAGGAATCGGCTGCTCTTTACTTTACCGGACTCACAATTTGTGCCTTTCTCCTGTGTTTGATATGTAATCCAGTAGATTTGTACCCGGGGCGACTGCAGATCGAAGTTTCGAACCTCTAGGATCAATCGTTCAGGAGTTATGCTTGCTTAAAGTTGAGCAATCTGCAGTGTTTTTGACAGGTAAGGGCGCCGCCATTTTGGTTTGTAGTGGCGACCGCGAACCGGTTACCTTGTCGCCCCTCCACGACCTAATCACCAACCAACTATCACCTACCAGCTCTGCTCGGTAAGCGGCACGCGACACTACAAACCAATATGGCGGCCTTACCTGTCAAAAAGACTGCAGATTGCTCAACTTTAAGCAAGCATAACTCCTGAACCATTGATCCTACAGGATCGAAACTTTTTTTCTACCCTAATAACTTGCTCACGATCTGCAGACAGTAAGTTTGAGTTTTTTGCTTGCCTCTCATCTTCATATCTTGATTAACAACCGAGAAAGAAACCGATAAATTTAATTTAATCTTTAAATTAACAGAGCCTTCGTTATTTTGCGTATATTTGTGATAAACATTATAATCTTTGAGATAAAGGAAAAGGTTCTTTGACGATGTTAAAAATCTTTGGCAATCGATGTAAATGGATAGATTTTCGTAGACGAGAGTTACAATGTAGAACAACGAATGATACCGCTACAATTGTTTTAATTATGTTGTAAACACGGAGGATTGATCGTTTATTATTTCACTGGATTACATATCGGGAAACACTATATCGAATTCGAATGATTAATGATTTTTCAATGGAACGCGAATATCTCCTGCGTTCTAATTATAACGCTCGCTTGTTGATTGATTGTTACTGCGGAGTCTTTCATAAACCGTTGCATGAACTGTTATATAAATACGCGACAATGTGCATACATCAGATATCTTCTCATTGATCGCAATAGTACCATACGCGTAGTTTATAAATAGGGAAAGATAAGTAAGAATATCTTCGTTTTTTTCCCCTGCAAATACTATGCGCATGTTATAATCGTACGAGTTATAGTCACGGGGCGGAATAGTGTTCCCGATGTATAGTAATTACTGTGTAAAGGTGTTCGCGACGAACGTGTTAAAATGGGAGAATCTGAATAATCGCGAAAGAAGATCATTGTGAGGAAGCTCCGCGAGCGAGTACTCGTCGCGTATATTTTTACATGTCTAATAATAAATATATTGTCCTTTTTGTACACCTATGTGTCTAAGAGACGAGTAGTTCTAATAATAAATAAAGAGGAGCTGCATCGTTTTAAGGGTTAATAATATTATGAGAATGCGTCATAGTTACAGCGTAATTCGAAGTCGACCCTACGTCATAGAACGAACAAATAGCAAACTGCTCGCGAACAACTGCTCCAAATTACTTTGCACGACACGCACTTCCGACACGCGACAGCGTTTATTAGATAAAGTATAATTCGACAGCTATAGACCAGTTAACGAAAAGTTGTAGGGGGAAATGGAAGGAACGTAATCTTTAACTTTGGGTCCTTGTTTGGACTAGTTAGGAAGTAAACATATTAAAAGTCCCCACTCCTAGGAGGTGATCAGGGTGCAGGGGGGCGCGTAGAAAGTCCCCTTTATCGGTTTTCCGCTCATATCTCGGAAACTATGCGTCCTAGCGGTAAGACCATTCCATACAAAAATAAAGCTGACAAAATGTGCCATAAGATTGACTGCATTCAGTTTTTCGCTATCTCGCATAGTTTTCGAAATATCCGCGCTCAAAGTTCACTAACTCTTCAGCACAATTAGTGAACTTTGTGGGCGGATATCTCGGAAACTATGCGTCCTAGCGATAAGACCATTCCATACGAAATTAAAGCCGACAAAATGTGCCATAAGATTAACTGCATTCAGTTTTTCGCTATCTCGCATAGTTTTCGAAATATCCGCGCTCAAAGTTCACTAACTCTTCAGCACAATTAGTGAACTTTGAGCGCGGATATCTCGGAAACTATGCGAGATAGCGAAAAACTGAATAGTGTCGATCTTATGGCACATTTTGTCAGCTTTAATTTTGTATTAAATGGTCTTATCGCTAGGACACATAGTTTCCGAGATATTAGCGGATAACCGAGGAAGGGGACCTTGAACGTGCCCTACTGCACCGCGCTCACCTCCTAGGAGTAGGGGTAGGAGTAGGAGTACCTACTTTTAGTATGTTTACCTCCTAACTAGTCCAAACAAAGTCCCAAAGTTAAAAATTGTGTTCATTCCATTTTCCTCTACACCCTCTTATGAGCATTGAGCTACTGCTTCTAAAAGCCTTGATCTAAGAAAAACCGTTCTTTGCGATCTCACCGTAGATTCACTTCGTAGATTCTACAGTTTCCGTTTCGAGCCAATGCGTAAAGATCTTCATTCGATTACATTAAAAGCAAAAGAAAGACCAGAAAAATGATGAATAGAGCCGTAAACAAACATCACGATTTATGTAGCTGTAAGAATGATCCACCGTCCGCGGGTGAACAAACGGATCGCAAAGTTTGAAACAACGTTCCTCTAAACAATAGCGAGCAGAAACGAAAACGTGCGCGGAGATACGAAAATATTTACGTCCCGTACGACACACACACGCGAGCGCGCACACAATTGATACTATTCATATCATTGTTCAGGATCGCATTACAGTTCGCCATATATACCGTCTAAAAACGTGCGTCCCGCGGAGCGAAAATAAAATTTTATAACGCTTGCTGCAGATCTGAAGCGGGAGGCGACGATATGCCACATGTTGAAACACCCCCACATTGTAGAGTTGCTCGAAACTTACAGTTCAGAGGGTATGCTGTACATGGTGTTCGAATAGTAAGTATAGTGATTATTCTACTCTCGAAACTGTTCGAAGAACGCGGCGAGAAACGCAGTTCCAACGTTCTGATTAGTACAGTGGCGCACCAAGGATTTAATCTTGGGGGGTGGGAGCGAGTTGAACCAAGGTTTTGCGTGGTGACCTTTTTTTAGCCAAAAGATCTGTCAACGGTACCCAGGGCTATTTCGCGATTTTAATTTTGGAAGCTAAACATTTCTTTTTTTTTTGGGGGGGGGGGGGGGGTGGGGGCTTGGCCCCCTGCCAAATTCATGCATTTTTAACGAAAATGCACTCGAGTGGCGATTTTGAGGCACCGCTAAAAATTGCTATACAGTAAATATGTTATCCGACACAATTGTGCAAACTTTTTAGAAATTATCCCCTTTATTTACAATATCGTGCCTGACTCGTTATAAAGATTCTGAACAGATTCTAATAAAAATATGTCAATAATTTCCTACAACCGAAATAAAATTCTATTTTGGTTTTGTTTATTTTCAGCTATTGGTCAAATCTTGAGGAATATTCCAACATTCTTTTTAAGCTGTTTCTCTCAAAATTTCGATTGTAAAGTTGGAACTACCCTTCCGTTCTTGTTGTAAAATGATTTTAACAAATTCATACATTTTTTAATCTTTTAAAATAAGAGATTGCAGCCAAATTCAAATTTAAAATTATCCTAATCTTGAGGAATATTCAATATTTTTTTGAAGCCAGTAAAGGAACAAATTAGTTCTCTCAAAATTTAAATTGCAAAGCTGGAGCAACCCTCGGTTCCTCTTTTGTAAAATGATATGATATTATCAAATTCATGCCATTTTGCAATTTTTTAAAATAAGAGATTGAAGCAAAATCCAAATTTTGAACGTGGTCTCTATTATGCATATCTTGATGAATATTTCTGTAATTTTTTGGACCTGTTTATCTAAAAATTTCGATTTCAAAGTTGGAACCACCCTTCAGTTCTTGTTACAAAATAATTTAATCAGATTCATAGAATTTTGCAATTTTTTGAAATAAGAAATTCAAGCTAAATTCAAATTTTGAACGTGATTTGTATTATACAAATGTCGAGGAATATTGCAATATTTTTTTGAAGCTGTTTTTCTCAAAATTACGATTGTAAAGTTGGAACTATCCCTCCGTTCTTGTTGTAAAATGATTTTATCAAATTCATACAATTGTTTGATTAATCTAATGACATTTTTCTTTTTAATTGTATTTTTTGTCTGGAATTTTTATCAGCATATTTGCATGCGTGATTTTTCTGATTGAAGCGAGACCAAACATAACACAATTCGGAGCGTGCTTGCTCGCTCAATTGACGATTCAGTAGAATTTCAATTATCTGAATACATATTTCATATGTAAACAATGCGAAGCGATCCATATATACAACATAGTTTATTGTACAAATCAGAGAAGCTAAATATTTTCTCTATTATCCGAATATTCGTGTCCCACCGATTAGTACGAATAATGGAGGCTGATAAAAGTTAGTATCAAAGTAAATACGATGTAAAGTCGCGACAAAATGTTACGAACATATTGGTAAAGATTTCATTAAGTCAACAATAAAAATAAGAAGGTTGCTGTTCCATTGTGCAAAATGCTGATTAGTTTAGCCATGTAAATTACGGATAGAAACGGAAGTTCATAGTCTTCAATGACTGAAAAAAGGGTGAATATGTTGAGAGCAGCTTTTTCAACTCCCGAAACGCGTTTTCCCGAGAACCAAACGCAATTGCATTTTCATTCCACTTCGAAAATTGGTATTGACAGTTGCTACTTCGAAGTAAATAGGATTATTTACTATTTAAAATACTAATTTTTACCAGGCTCTGGTAGATTACTACATAGCAGATTTTATGCACTTATGGCAAAAATGAATAGGTGTAATTTGAAACAGTAAAACCATTAGACAATTCAGGTAGGAAATGTTTATTTTGCATAAATAAGAAGAGTTCTCTCATATTATTAAACTTAATCACACCTAAGCAAGTGAGTGAAAAATTGTGAAAAATTTGTTTCCCTTACATTTAAACATTTAATAGTTACTACTTTTGAAAATTGTATGTCATTATGTAAAAATTGTTTATTTTTCTTACAGACGCAATTCAATTCAATCTTGAAAATGGTCCAAATTAGTGACCGAAATTACTTGAAAATTAGCAAAATTGCTTAGTTAATTTTTGTTTTTTTTTTTGTATTTACCGATCGAACCGTAGCGCCGATATCATTTCACAATTGTTATTAACAAGAGTTATGTTTAACGTCCCGGTTACAGATCGGACATTTCACGTGCACCAACCTATCATTAAATTTAATTAAAAAATTTTTTTTTTGTTATAATGTTGGAACACTTGTGGAACTGCGTTTCAGCATGCGCCTTATTGAAATGCATGCGTGACGTAGGCGCAACGAAGTCTGGCGAACTTGTTTTCCCGTAGTCTACTCGCAACTTCTTGTGCCTTGTAAATTGTATGTTAATGCCGCGCTTCTGTTTCAGTATGGATGGCTCCGATTTATGCTTCGAGGTTGTTCGGAGAGCAACTGCTGGATTCGTGTATAGTGAAACGGTTGCCAGGTAAGACAGTCCGTGCACTGTGCCCGTGAAATTATTCGGCGTCCTGGAAGTCCCGAATAATTTGTTAGTACACGTCCAATTGCTATATTTATTTCAAACATTAACGATGAGAACGAATTACATATAAAACAAACCCAAAACGTACGACTCGGAGTTGGAGCACTTCTCTGTGCCTGTGCATGGTTGCCAGTCGCCAATTAAGATCACATTTTTTTTTTCAAGTTAGAACAATTAATTGACTATATGACGTGAGGAAGATGTTTTGGTAAAATTGTAATGGATCGGAAATGCCAAATCACATTTCTTTTTTAAAGTTAGAACAATTAATTGACTACATGACGTGAGGAAGATGTTTTGTTAAAATTGTAATGGATCGGAAATGCCAAATCACATTTCTTTTTTTAAGTTAGAACAATTAATTGACTACATGACGTGAGGAAGATGTTTTGGTAAAATTGTAATGGATCGGAAATGCAGAAAAAATACTGAAAGCTGTTTTCACCACTTTTTTATGCGGGATTGTATTAAAAATTAAAAAAGTACGATTCGTAGATCTTGGTGAATTATACAGAGTGTCCAAAAAGATTTCAGAAAATGTGTAATTGACACAGATCTGCGGAACGTATTTTTTAAATTTTCGTTGCAGGGCTCTAGTAAGAATATGTAAAATACAGTCAAACCTGTTTCTGTGCGGTAGATATAGGGACCGCAGAAAAAAACGCACAAACTCCATAAATAGCTCCAACAAATAATTTTTCACAACGTATTAAAGAAAATTTTTTTATGCGGTGGAGAGGGACCACATAAAAAGAGTCTCACATTAGAAAATATGTCAAAGCTTTACGAAATAGTGAGGAAATGCTTCCCAAACAAAATAAATAATTAAATTACATATCGAAACATTAAAAAAAAATTTCATTTCTCATTTTAAACATGGAAAAAATTTCAAAATGTACATAATTCAATACATATTAGTCCTGCTGAAATGAGATCAGCAGGATACCTTGGAAGACGTTGTCGTTACCAAAAAAGTATTCCTACAAAAGTTGTTTGGTATGACCGGCTACATTATGTACTATTAATTGTTTTCTTATGGGTGGAGTGGTGGAGGACATTTCAAGGTCACCTTGATTTTTTAAAATGGAATGTCCTATTTTATATACCATGGATCGATAGAGTATCAAATTCTGAGTATAAAACTGTTGACCTTCATGTGTTCTGCACCTAATAGTTAACGAGGTATTATCGAAACAATTTTCTTTCTTATTTGAATAATATCTCGTTAACTATTAGGTTTAGGACATGTGAAGGTCAACGCTTTTATACTCAGAATTTGATACTCTATCGATCTATGGTATATAAAATAGGACATTCCATTAAAAAAAATCAAGGTGACCTTGAAATGTCCTCTACCACTCTATCCACAAGAAAACAATTAATACTACGTAATGTAGCCCGTCATACCAAACAACTTTTGTAGGAACACTTTTTTGATAACGACAACGTCTTCCGAGATAGCCTGCTGATCTGCTGATCATAAAAATGTCCTACAAAATAAATCGCATAAAAAAGACCGCACAAATTAAAAGAAAAAAAATAGGTTTATCTGTACAGCTTTCAGTATTTTCTCCGTAGCTCCAACTAATCGAAATTTTTCCAACACTTCTTTTCACTAATTGTTCTAATTCGTTGAACAAATCCAAGTCGAATGGTCGAATATTAAAAAAGTGATCGTCCTGCAGAGCGTCCGAATATTCCTGCAATTCGCTGTATACGGGTCCGTCGGAATACTAATTACTCACGCTCATAAAACGCTGTTATTTCGAGCGCGACGTACGCGGCGTTTTTCACAGGACATATATTCTTTTAATAGCGATGTTTTTGACCGGACTGCATGTGCATTACGAAACATCCCGGTGCGATTTTCTGCTTGTTAGCGATCCTTCAGCGCACGGCCGCTTTCGAGGATCACGTTTTTGCGAGCGAGCGTCGCGTCGCGTCGTTCCCTCGTGGTGATTCCGACCTCTTCTGTTTACAAATCCGTCCTCGTTGAATAGTAGCAAATTAGCCGGTTGCGTGATGGACAGTGTAGACACACGTCAGGTCCAAAACTGTCCGCGGGAGCGTGTTTGCAAGTTTAGATCCCTCTGCTCCCGGTTATTACTTCCAGCATCTGCTCCGAACAGTTACAGAGAAGACGGACTGGTTTATTCTTGCGATTTAGAGTCCGCATACCCTGCGATTCATTTCACTGCTGGCGAATCACGCCAACAGCCACGGGAATTGCAGACGTGTGCTGCCAAATGAGCCGTTCAACGTGACATCATTGGTTTCCATATCTTTCCACCTGGGACTACACTGTTGTAATCAGAAAGAAACAAAAGTCATGGGATAACGAGTATGTCATCTACTAAAATCGCATTGGTTACAAAGAAGAATTATAAGGGACCGAACGACATTTTTTCTATTTTTGGTAACTGTTATCGTCGACAAAAATTCATTTCGATCACCCATAACAGTTATCCATGGGAGAAGTTTATTCCAATCACACACATAACAGTTACCATGAGAGATGTTTATTTCAATCGTTCATAACAGTTCTCCATGGAAGATGTCTATTCTCCCGATCGCTGATAACAGTTATCTATAAGAGAAATTTAGTTCGATCACTCATTACAGTTATCATTGAGAGAAATCTATTTAAATTGCTCATAATAGTTATCCAAGGGAGAAATTAATTTCGATCACCCATAACAGTTATCCATGGCAGAAGTTTATTCCAATCACACACATAACAGTTACCATGGGAGATGTTTATTTCAATCGTTCATAACAGTTCTCTATGGAAGATGTCTATTCTCCCGATCACTGATAACAGTTATCTATAATAGAAATTTAATTCGATCACTCATTACAGTTATCAATGAGAGAAATCTATTTAAATTGCTCATAATAGTTATCCAAGGGAGAAATTAATTTCGATCACCCATGACAGTTATCCATGGCAGAACTTTATTCCAATCACACACATATAACAGTTACCATGGGGGATGTTTATTTCGGGTCCCATGGAAATCACCGACACGATTTTCGTCGACAACATTTCTCTGACTCCAGATTTGTCCGATAATAGCTTTGGCCGACAACGGCTTTAACCGACAACGAATTTGATCCACAACAACTTGAGACACGGTATAACAATATTGTATGATAATACATATGATAATACTGTATGATAATACATATGATAATACTGTATGATAATACATATGATAATACTGTATGATAATACATACTGTGGTCGTCTTAAGTTGTTGTGGATCAAATTCGTTGTCGGTTAAAGGCGTTGTCGTCCAAAGCTATTGTCGGACAAATCTGGAGTCGGAGAAATGTCGGCGAAAACCGTGTCGGAGAAATCTGTATCGGTGATTTTCATGGGACCCGTTTATTTCAATCCAAATTCAATTTTTCTGGGTTTTGACTAACAATCAATCAGACTATTAGTCATTTTTAATTAATAGTTGATTTTTGTCCAACTCTGGTGTAGGGTATGTGGCAGACGAATCTTAACCCTCGTAAAGTAAGTAACTAATAACACATAAACAGTTAGGTGGGTTCCGTTAGACCCTAACAAATGAATATCATAACTAGCCTCATTTTTAATAAATTTGGGATAAAGAACATAGGATTTTCAATAATTGCTATACCAAAAGAAAACAAAAATTTTCTTTTACATTGCAATTTTAAATGAAACTATTAGACGACGTTATTGAGGGTGTCTTGTTAGTTCATAATGAAAATTGCTGTTACTATTGATGGTTCCATTAAAAAGTGTTTAGCCGTGGACCATAGATTTTTAAAAATTAAGCAATAATCACCGGTCGATAATGTGTTAATTTTAGCCATATAAAAACTCTTCTCAAAAATCTGAAGCTGGGGTCTCCGAGACCACACATTACCTTGCGAAGGTTAATCTGGTGACTCTGAATCTGATTGCTATTGTCAGTGCAAGAAATCAGTATTTTGAATCGCAATAGGAAACTGAGCAGAATAACGGTCACAATCTCTAGCTCTAGATCTAGCTCTAGTTTGAGTTCTAGCTCCAAATCGTACGCTTTGGGTTTTCCGCGATCGTTTTGATCGCGACAGACGGCCAGCGTTATCTTCCGATTTTGATCGCTTGCAGCGCGGAAAAATCTTGCGCGGGATCAATAATACAGCCTTGTACCAGTTTCGCTGCGTATCAGGTCCCAGCAGGCCTGAAGATATTCTCGCCGTAGCGGTGGTGGGTTCTGGATGAACAAGACGCGTGTTCGTCCCGAGAACTTTTCTATCCCGCATGGTGTCTGCCGGTATAACCAGAGCTTTCGTTTTCCAGCCATTACATGCGACAGATCCTGGAGGCGATACGCTACTGCCACGAGAACGATATAATTCATCGTGATCTAAAGCCGCAATGCGCCCTCCTAGCGGGCAAGGAAAATTCCGCACCGGTGAAACTACGCGGCTTCAGCGTCGCCGTGCAACTCCAGTCCTGCCAGGCGAACGGCGTTGGTATGTTCACCACCTTTTTCTCTTTCTCTTTCTCTTCTCCTCTCTCTCTCTATCTCTGTCTCTATCTCTCTCTCTCTCTCCTATTCATGTTCTCTGCGTGTACAATCGTCCCGCGGAAACCTACTCTTTGCTATACGCGCTCTCGAGGGAACACCACTAACGGCGTTAGCCCTCTTCAATGCCTTTTTCGTGACTTTTTCTTTCGAACGCGCGCGGCCCTTCACCCCAAAGTCTCCGCGAAACGTTTCGCGATAAATTCTTACTAATAGTCGGCCGTAATCTACTGATAAGGAAACTGATTCACTGTACGACCTCGATTATCCGAACGTCTGCTGCTTGCAGTCTCTAGTATCCCAACTTGCTTCGAACTCGATGTGGGGTAGTCTTCTTTCTTTTTAGTTTAAGGACGCGTGGATAAAATACATTTGCGAACGGGGTAGTGTGGGACTCCGGGGAAACAGGTCTTCGGTTCCCTCAGTAACCTCAAAAAAACCACACGTCCAGGACTTAGTTCAATAGGGTAGTCTATGTTTGATCTAACCGATTCTTTCCTTTCCGCAACTGCATCACGTTCGACAGAAGTCTCAGAGAGGAGAGGAATAGAAACGAACCGCTTCTTTTTAGCACGAAGAACAGATTAGGCGTAAATATGTATTTATTTTATTTATTTTGTAAACTTGGAGAGAACACGTTTTCTGAGATCTATATCTTCGAAATGGCGTCCACATGACATTTCAATGTCTCCTTCACCAAATGGTTTCGAATTTTCTGTAGGTACATTGGGGTGGACCTTATTTTTCGACCGTGAAATTGTGAGCACGACTCCTCCCAATATTATTCTATTTCGTGAAAAAATGATATACCCAAAGTTTTAGATCAATCGGACGTCGGGAAGGTGTGCCACATTGACGTTGAGTTGCGAGAAATATGAAATTTTATAGCAATGGAAATATTTGAAGGAAAAACTTTTGATTATGACTAAACAAGAATGTTTAATCCTAATCAAAAGTCCTTCCATCAAATATTTCCATTCCTATAAAAAATGTAATGTTTCGATAGTTAGGGTATGAACCCAAATGTTAATTTAGATTATTTATATGAATTAAATTATAAATGACGTTTTATAAAATTAAAAATATTAAAATATGAATTAGTAATTTTAATATGAAATTTAAGGGTGGATTTATTAAATATAAATATATTAAATTTAATATAAAATTTAAAATTGAGGGGAGATTTTTAATAGATTATAAATTAGTATATTTATTATATAATTTAGGAGGATATTTTAATATTATATTATAAATTAGTAAATTTATTATAGAATTTTAAAGAAAGGTTTAATATTGGAGTAAAAATAAGTAAAATTATAGAATTTTAAAGAAAGGTTTAATATTAGAGTATAAATTACTAAGTTTATTATGGAATTTTAAAGAAAGGTTTAATATTAGAGTATAAATTACTAAATTTATTATAGAATTTTAAAGAAAGGTTTAATATTAGAGTATAAATTGGTAAATTTATTATAAAATTTGAGATTGAGGGAAAATTTTAAATTAGAGCGTAAATTAGTAATTTATTATATAATTTAAAAGAAAATGTAATATTGTATAAATTAGTAAATTTATTGTAGAATTTAAGAGGATATTTTAAATTGGAGTATAAATTAGTAAATTTATTTTATAAGGTACATGCACCTTTAGTGTATCGCTATAGCTCAAACTAGAATGATTTCAATATCTTTCTAAGTCTCCGAATGTTCGTGGAACATGAAATAATCGGTGATCAATCTTATTTAATGGTCTAATTAAAGATTGACGTTGGCAGGATCCTCGCGAGAGCAGCAGAGATCGTAAAAAATTCAAGGAAATATTTCCAACCGATAGACCTAGACGCTCGATATTGCGCGATAAGAATAATGTTCGAACGAAAGTGTTGACTGTAATTTACAGTCGGAGCACACGGATTTTTGCAATACCGGTTTTGAGCTGCTCGAATCCACCGTAGATTCGAACTCGCTCGAGCGCGAGCGGTTTGATTGCCCATCTCCAGGTAATACACGAGACCGATAAGGTAACACACCTCTCTTATAATTTATTGCGACGAGCCGCGCAACCCAAGAATACCAAAGTTATTTCACCATCTTGTCTTTGGCTGTTGTAAAAGTTTGCAGCCGATGCGAGAGTAACTTATCGCTTCCCGTGCATGAATCAATTACGCTTCCAGTCTAGTACGGGGTTAAGTGATGGAATTAACACGGGGAAATATTTCCAATCAAGTGAAACGATAGCGCCAGTTGAAACAGACATTGGCGAAGTTGATTATAGGAATAACGTGGCACAGTAAAGTCGGAAATATTCAAGCCCCGAAATTGAAAGTAGGAAAAGGTTCCCTATATTGGACCACTCGAGCAAATGCCTCCATCAGTCGAAAACGTGTTCATATTTTCGAGCGGAAAAAATTTAATCTCAACATTATGGTTGATATACATAAATGTTGAAAAAACTGACCGAAATAGTAGGTCGTTGCAATACAATATTTTCCACAGTCGGCATTCCTAATTTGGATCACGAGGACCCTAAATTGGACCGCGTTCTTTTTACCACGCTTATATTAGTTTGCCGAGTTGTTGTTGTATGCGTCAAACCTTGTAATCGAATTTTAAACCATTTTCCGATGAGCTAGAGACTTGAAACTTTAAACATAATTCAGAACTGGATGGCAATGCAATATTAAAAACAAATTAAAAAAGAAACTGTGCGTTCAGGAGAAAAAATTTGTAATATTAACCGTCACACCTCGCTGCGTGACGCTCGGTAGTACGTGATCGCGTTCAGCGCTCCCCACTCCGCGCGCCAGCGCTCCCTACTCCACTACGCGTTCCCACTCCGACTCATCCCTACTTCACTGACCTATTTCGTACCGAAGGAGCTCAGTCAGAAACGTGAATATAAACGAATAGAATAGAAGAAATAGAAATAGAAACGAATAGAATATAAACGTGGTTTTTAGAGTTTTTTTATAAATTTTTTTGACATATTGGTTAAGAAATTTTATTCCAAATTATTAGATACTACAAAATATACATAAAAAAACAGTACTTACATATTATGAAGAAATAATTCCGATTATAACAGCATACTATATAAACCGAGAAAATATTTGTTCTATTTATTGAGACAATTTTTTGGTTAAGAAAAAGAGAAAGATATTAATTTGTTAATTTGGACCAGTCAAATTTAACAATTACACCAGCAACAATTAATAATTTACTTGTTAGTAAAAAGCGATAGCTTATGTAAAATTTTAATTTGCATATCGGATTGTTTTTTTAAATATATTTATATTATAGTCGATAATCGAGAATCCTCTTTACAAGATAATGAATAGATTTTCCATTAGTTTCGTTAGTTTACGAAGACTTATTTTATTTTATATAAGACGTAAGTTTTGCGTTTCTTTAGTTTGGATTTTGTTACGTCACGAACACTATATTTTTGTTTCTTGTTCTTTCCGTTTATAGTTTTTGAAACATTTCTTCGTTTTGAAATATAGTCTCAAAAAATGTTGTTGTTTGCTCCTTACAATAAATAATGTACTAAGTTCTCTATTATAAAAGTTTTACCGTAACCATGGTCCAATTTAGGGGCCGGTCCAAATTAGGCCACTCTCCCCTATGTTCGAAAGATATTTCAGATTGTAGTGAGTGCAACTACTGTTGGAATACTAAAGTAGAATACCGAATTCGCTGCAGGACATTGCTCGATTTTTTTAAATTGCCTCGGAATCGATCGTCGATCAGTTCGATAGCTTTAAATCAGTTTAAAACGGTGGTTCTTTGGGCCAAATACAGTGACAAAGGGCCTGGTGATTAAACACGTTCCAAAAATAAATGGCTCACTGTAATAATTAAAACGGTTCCCATTTAACTTTTTCAGAGCCAACCGAATCGATCGTCTCTTTATCTTTTATTTATTTCCGAAGAGTGCTAACACCGTTTCGATTTAGTATTGCGAGATTACATCCGCCAGTTAACAATATTTACAATTGCAGTTAGCATTGTTTTGTCGATACCAAGATACACATCTACGCTTTACGTATCTGAATTTAACAAACATTTGGGAGGCAACATTCAATACGGTGGAGATTTTAGCGAATGGTACTTTGGGACATCGAATCAATTGTTTTGGACAGAATGCTGTAAAAATTGTCTTCGAAATTAATTTACAATTACCTTGCTGAGTTCATTTATTATTACAAATGCATTAAAGTGTGTTAAAGGAATACTATACTTTGGGACATCGAATCAATTGTTTTTGACAGAATTCCATAGAAATTGTCTTCGACATTAATCTACAATTACTAGACTGCGGATTTTATGCATTTATGACAAAAATGGGCACGTACAACGTAATTCATTGGACATGTTCAAAATATTTAAGGACATCACTATATCCGTTTCAGCTTAATAGGATAATTAAAAGAAAAAACAATTTTTATTTGGCTCCTGTGTCCAGCATTCAAAGCGAATATTTTTTATTTTGCATGAAGATCCGCAGTCTAACAATTACTCTGCTTAGTTAATTTATTATTACAAGTTCACTAAAGTGTGTTAAAGGGGACAAAGAACAAATCAATGGTTTTTTGACAGAATGCTATAGAAATTGTCCTCGTCAGTAATTTACAATTACCTTGTTGAGTTAGTTTATTATTACGAATGCATTAAAGTGTCTTATCGGAGTATTATACGATCTTCGAAGCGACGCGATCTAGTGAGAATAATGAACACTAGCTTATCGATTCGTTTCTACTTTCTTCTCAAAATTGTCAGAGCGAATTTTAGACGCGTGACACCATTTACAAAAGAATAAATTTCATATTAGATCGTCGCAAAAATAATGGTCCAGTAATTTGCAAATAATCGTTCGAATAAATGTTACAATACGCCTCGAAATAAATGTTCTAACGCTCGATAAGCTAAACGATTCATTAGCAAAATCGTGAAACGTACAGTGAAAGTCGGCCATTATTTTCGCATTAGTCTAGTACCTCATCTAGTACATCACTGTAGCATCTACGTGTTTTTATTATCATAGGAATTTTAAATAGGTCGTTTCACTCCACGTTAGTAGTTGCAGTCTTAAATAAAATATGAGTCTGAAGCATAAGCGCATTGCAGTAAAACTGATCTTCGTGGATCAGGTTAATGTTTAAAACATGCAAATCCTCTTCCCTATCCATTAACATTATACCAAGCATTAAAAGTATCTGGTGAATATTGCCTTAGAAAAATGGCAACACTAAATTTATTAAGATTGTCTAATTTTCAATATAATAGACGCTTGGACAAAGAAATTTATTCCATTATTTTCCATAAATGGATTTTTCATAATTTTGATAATTGGGAAATATAAAACCGGCCATTTCACCGTGCTAGGTTTAGTGTTAAGATTTGCAAACAACTTGAATTTCGATATTTCATCACCCAATCAAAATTCGAAGATCTTTTTTCAAGCCGCGTTTACAATAGGCGACTATTGGATGGGCGATTTAATTACTTGCTCTCCACTTTTTATCCAAATTTTAATTAATCAATACAATAAAATAAATATCTGCTAATGTGGATGGCACCTTTGTCTATGCTTCAAACCAAATGTTCCGAGAATGGAGGTTCTATATACGCGAGTAATTAAAATCTAAAAACATTACATTGTTGCACCACCGCCCGACGTTTTGTTGATCGACCATAAAAAGCAATTAAATTGTAAATTGCGTTTGGCTATTATTTCTTTCATAACAGCAACCGCCAAACCTTAAAAAGTATAATTTTAACTCGATCTCGTCGTCTTTTTTGCAAATTGCAATTTTTACATGAATCACTTCCACTGTTCCATTAACCGTGAATCAAGGACCAAAAATAACAGTTATTCTAAACTTTTCTACGACAAAACTCATTAATAAAAAGCTGATTATTATTGAAATTCAAGATAATGTATATTAAATATAAGGACAAAAGATTCGAAGAACAAAATGATTAAAACATCGATTTTTACTCTTTTTGGTTACAAATAACAGTTATTAGTAGACTGTGGATTTTATACATTTATGACAAAAATGGGTACGTACAATTTAAAACATTGTGTATGTTCAGGACCAAATAATCCAAATGTTCCAAGGAAGTTAAAAATGTTGATATTTGCCATTTTCATACAATACAGTAGCGAAAGTGAGTGTACAGAAATTTCGTAATAGTATTTTGAAATTCTTCTACTGTCTTTACTGTTTCAATTTACAGCTACTCATCTCGGGCATAAATGCATCAAATCCGCTCTGTCAGGCGATCAAATACAGTTGAAACGATCAGGCCGTTCAACCAAAGATAGACAAATGGGCTATTGAAGGTTGAACGATCGGAAGTCGTTTCAAACTGGTTAACACTGTGGTTACACGGATGACTTTGGTCAGTCAACTCAGTCGTTCCACCAAAAGTTGGCTATGGTAAACGGGCGGGGGAGGGGGGCGGAGGGGGTGGGGGTTTAAACGAACAATACGGTAAAGTCTCAATTATTCGAATGAAACAGGGACACGCGTGTGTTTCGATAATAGAGCAGTTACTTACAAGAGAGGTTACCCAATCGCGTAACACGCCGATTTTAATGAAATTTTTCTATGATATAGAACTCGAAAAAATATGTCTGTTAACCTTTTACACTCGGAGTTATTTCAACTCGAAAATTAAACATTTCTTCCGACCTAGAATAATCCCATTCTATATGCTTTTCCTCATTTTATTTCATGATATTGAATTGATATAATCAGGGACCATAAATGTTCTAACAAAAAAGAAAAAAAAGTCATAGAACAAGTATCTCATCGACCAAAATGGTATTGGTTACAGATAACGATTATAAGTTACCGACAATTTTTTCTCTTGTTGGTAAATGTTATCTTTGAGAGAAATTCATTTCGATCGCTTGTAACAGTTATTCATGAGAGAAATTTATTTCGATCGCTCATAACAGTTACTCAATGAAATCAATTTATTTCAATCGCTTGTAACAGTTATTCAATGAAATAAATTTATTTTGGTAGTTCATAACAGTTATTCAATGAAATAGATTTATTTTGGTAGTTCATAACAGTTATTCAATGAAATAGATTTATTTTGATCGCTCTTAACAGTTATCAACGAGAGTAATTCACTTCGATCGCTCATAATAATTATTGATGAAGGAAATTTGTAATAGTTATTATTAGACTGCGGATCTTTATGCATTTATGAAGATTTTGGCTGGGTAAAATATAAAACAGTAAACGATTTAAAAAATGCAAGAAGGTTGCATTAAAAAAAAAAATAAAAAATGCAATATTGTTGCTTTTGATATAACAAAGTCGTTAAGGAATGAAATCAATTTTTATATTATTCCTGCTTCCTTCAATCACTGGAAAACATTTTTATTTTGCATAAAGATCCACAGTCTAGTTATTATTAAATAGTACAACTTTCAAATGGTAGACAATCTAATGGTAGACAAACAAATGGTAAATAATTCATCAATTTTTTATTCGCAAAATTAATTGCTACAATCAAAATTTAATGTGACGAACAAAAAGATTTTGTGTTGTTCTTATTATTGTGTTGTACGAAACTTTCTCAATGAATTTCACAGGCTTGCTCCATCCGAGAAAGAGTAGACAACTCAATAAATATGCAACCAAAATGAATTTACTAATCAATAATTATTATGAACAAGTGAAAAGAAATAAATTTCTCTCATCGATAACTGTTATAAGCAATAGAAACAGTTTTTCTTCATCGATAACAGTTATCGAGGAAGATCCAATTTTTTGACATAATAACTGTCATTTGTAACAAAAAAGTATAAAAATCGCAATTTTTTAATAATTTTGTTCTTCGAATTTTATTCTTTATGTTTTGTATACATTATCTTAAATTTCAATAATAACCTACTTTTTATTAATGATTTTTATCGCAGAAATTTTATAATAACTGCAATTTTTGGTCCCTGGATATAATACTAAAATGTTTAGTAATTAATTAGTAGACATCTTCATGCGAAATAACTATTTTCTTTCTTAATACGTTTAATAGACTGAAAATAATATAACAGTATTTTGTAAATGCTTTGTGGGAGATTTTAAATAAAAAATTCCAAAGATCATTTAACAAATTATATTTATCATGAACACAATCGTAATAGAAGAAACATAGTGAGAATACGCTTGCTTGTTAAATTAATATTTTGTGTCGTGAAGGAACGATTCTCTTTTTTTTATTAACAACTTGAATCCTATATACTCAGTGATTAAGAACAAATGGAGCAAATCTATCTACATTTTTCAAATGTTTTTTCTCTTTCAAATTACACCTACTTATTTTTTCCATAACTGCACAAAATTCACTATCTATTGATTAGTCAGCACCATATTTAATAAGGGTGCTAAGGGTTAAGGGGTTGAAAATAGCCTTTAAAGTTGGGCTGGAAAAACCCATTTCATCGAGTACCTCCGAAACTCCTAAGCCTAGACAAAAATTTCAAAATCCCATTTGTGCGTGATTAAATGACGAATCTTTTACTGTAAACTCTGCAACACTCGGCCAACAATTTCGGCAGCGTTCGAACAATGCGCGTCAGACAACCGGTGAGCACACGCGAGAGCGAACTTCGTTAGAATGTGTGGGGAATGCATGATTTAGGAGAAAGATCTTAACGAATGTCACCGAGCGTCGGCGACCCCATTTTCGTAAGCAGTATTGTAGGCGGTCGCTCTAAAAGATTCAGTGGCGAGGCGATGAGCTTACCTCGGGGGTTAGGGCATTCTAGCCGCCGCCGGCGGAGTGACATATTTGTAGACAAAGCCGATTAACGTCTCAGAAAATGAAAAGCGCCACTTAATTTCATGAAGAGACGATTCTTCGAAGTCGGGCCGGGGAAGCGAACCCCTTCAGTTCATCGAGTGTCCCAAAGTGTTCCGTCGATATTGAGATAAGATTCGCATGAATCGAAAATTGAATGGTGCCTCGTTGCGACTACAGTCCATATCCTTCTTCATCTTCTCTTCTT
The DNA here is from genome assembly GCA_028455765.1 of Lasioglossum oenotherae. Lineage (NCBI taxonomy): Eukaryota > Metazoa > Arthropoda > Insecta > Hymenoptera > Halictidae > Lasioglossum > Lasioglossum oenotherae. The sequence continues at coordinate 4,734,017 of CM052281.1, read as the reverse complement.
CTTCTTCTTCTTCTTCTACTCCTTTTCTCTGTTCGCTCTTTCATTTCTTGTTCGTTATACTCTCTCCTCCATGTATACACGGGGACACAGACGCATGTTCTTGAATGAACATTCGTCAAGGGTACCTTCAAAGACACTCAGTGTTTTTGTATCGTCTCTCCGCTGAATGCCCTATTCTTCATTACTGGCTGGCTTTTGGTCGATGATTGGCAGTCGTATTCAAAATTTCTCTCGATGTTCAGTGTGTGCTGAATGCAACGGCTTTTACGGCTCTTTTCCATCCGAAGGGACAACATAGAACAAAAAAAAAACAAGATATGACTAACATATATTCCTCCACTTTCCGTTACTTTCTTGATGATCATATCTGCGTTGTTGTTCGTTTCGTACACAGGTGTCTCAGCTGAAGGAGGCCAATTAAATATCTCTTTTATTTTTAGTGGCACAAAAAAATAATTAAAATTTATGGCATAATTTAAATGGTATCGAAGAAGGCATATCATAGAAGAACAATTTCTTTTTTCAAGCTCATCTTTATTTTTTATCGCGAAAACTTTTCTTTTTATTCCATCTTGTTAATGACTTATTCAAATGTATTTTCTCAGCCGCTACAAGATGGAATGAAAAAGATAAGTTTTCCCGATAACAAAAAAAAAAAACGATGACCTTGAAAAAGCTGAAAAAATAATTCGTAAAATTAATTGCTACAAACAAAATTTAATGTGACAAACAAATTTTGTGTTGTTCTTATGGTCTGTTGATTCGTCTCGTTGTACGAAATCTTCTCAACGAATTTGACAGGCTTGCTCATTACGCAAAAGAGTAGACAACTCAATAAATAAGCAACCAAAATGAATTTTCTCGTCAATAATTATTATGAACAAGTGAAAAGAAATTCGATCTTCGATAACTGTTATGAGCGACCGAGATAAATTTCTCTGATCCATAACTGTTATGAGCGATCGGAATAAATTTCTCTGGATCGATAACTGTTTTGAGCAATCGAAACAGTTTCTTCATCGATAACAGTTATCGAGGAGAATCCAATTTTCTGGACAGTAATAACTAGACTGCGGATCTTATGCATTTATGACAAAAATGGACACGTACAATTTAAAGCAATGGACGAATTAAGAAGATTTGAAGACGTTAGTGTATTAATTTGAGCTAAATAAGACAATTAAAAGAAGTAAGGAATTTCTATTTGGCTTTTGTGTCTTTCAATCAATGCAGACATTCTTTATTTTGCATAAAGATCCGCAGTCTACTAATGACTGTTATTGTAACCAAAAAGTATAAAAATCAATATTTTTTAACAATTTTGTTCTTCGAATTTTTTTCTTTATATTTTCTGTGCATTATCTTGAATTTCAATAATAATCAACTTGTTATTTATGATTTTTATCGTAGAAAACTTTAGAATAACTCTTCTTTTTGGTCCCTGGTAATTATAATATTGCTCTTATCGTCGATAACGAATAATCAGGTGTGATAAGACTTCTATTCTGTAGAGTATTCTGTTTTCTTTTCTTGATACAGATTTTTACATTATTTAAATTTTTACATAAAACACGAAAACATTGAAAAATCTGAAAGAATGCGTATAAAATCAAATTGAGGAACCATCCGAACGTCACAAATTTTCGGGTGACCGACTTCAACTTCGGGCACTGGAGTACATATCTGTAATTTTCGGGTACCCGCCCGCCCCTAATAAGTAGGATTCGGGACCCCGACCCGACTAAAATAATATGGGGCACCCGTACGCCCCCAGAAAAGGCGAAGCTAGCTTCATTCCTGGTAGTTGTAAATGATGATTAGTTCGGACAAAGATTGTATACGGTTTAGTGTATCAATAATGTGATAAAAATGTCTAACTGGAGAAAAAAAAACAGTCGGCGATCAAGTTGTTTGGACAATCGAGGTTCCACTGTATAAATGCTAGCCTCTCGATCGCATCGAACGACTGCTCGCAAGTTAGAGTTAGGGTAGCAAGGAGAAACAAGCCTAAACTGCTCGTTCGCTCCGACAATAGCCATGGAAAGGAAATTTCGCGTAACGTTCGTCTGTATCGCCGTTAAGAGCCGTTGATAAAATGCACTTTGTTATTATTAATCTTTGTTATTATCAATCGATCTATCCTCGCGCAGCTACCGTAAATGGTCCGGGTCTCCCATCGACGCGCCCCCTTGATCCACGCGAGATCAATAAATCATTCAGCCCGAGCAAGTCAGAAATAAAACTATTCCGACGCAGATTCTAGTCCTCGGTTAAAACCGATGGAAACACAGACCCAGATGTAACGATATATCCTTCCTGCAAGATGCACGGTATTGATCCGGTTGTTTGTGAAAGAGTGTTACACAGAATCTAAGCGAGTGCTCGGCGTATCTCGGCACAATCCAACGCGACCTCGTGCAAGAATTGCGCAAGAAACGGGCTTTTAATTGAACAAGAGTACCCTTCACAAGGGAACTGCAACGCTGAAGTGCTCAAATATTTATTTGCTACTTTATTTACAACAATTTCTTGTTTGCGTCGCTCATTCACAACCAAGAGGAATTCCTATAATAATTCAATTTTAAACTTAATCTCGGAGGGATACTCAAGTTTCAATTAATTCGATAAATTTCTTCATTCAATAAAATTATTCAATAAATTTCTTCATTCGTGTTCTGCAATTTTTATGAAACGATATACACATTTTATGCTCGTTAATAATTTTAATCGAGCGAAAATAATATCGCAATATTCTTAAATTCTCGTAACGCTTTTCCGGTTTCGCATTTCACCGATTCATTTTCGTAAATGCATAAAATCTACAATCCAACGAGATTATAACGTAAATTGTTATTATGGAAATTGACGTTTCTTTTTTATTTGGAAATTACCGATATTGTTTCTCAAAATTTCTTTTAATCGCTGTAGACATTATTTCATATTTTCCATTGATTCTTTACTTACAAATTCCAATTTTTTACAAATTCCAATTGTATACAAGGTGTCCTATATGACAGCTACTTGTAAAGGATGAACTTCCGAAAGCGACAACCCTCTGATTTTTTTTATACTCTGAACTCTTACGTACTTTGACGTGCTGATTACGAATATGATAGTGAAAATTGGCGCAAAATCATAGTTCTTCCATTTATTTCCGTAAATAATGGTAATTTTGAAAAATACTTCAAATAAAAGTTGTAGGTCTCATCAAAATACACATTTCATGTCGTATTGAGTTTTGTCATAAAGACAGTAGTTTTTGAGAAAAACAATATTAAATGTTGACAACTTCAATAACTCATACAACCTGGATTTTCGTCTGCGTTAAAATACGTAAGAATCAATCCCATCAAAAAAGAACCTATTCCGAAAACTTCAGGCCTCCCGGAGCCCCTCGGAAGTACCCCCAAGCTTTTATTTACGTTAAATGCAACCTTTAAATGAAAAACTTTTCGCATATTTAATAAAACATAAATTTAAAAAAATGTTTGACAGAGTTAATTTGTCCCCGCCGAGTTATTTTGGGTCATAACAGCCAAAATAATAGGTTCACGTAAAAAATGTATATAACTTTTTTTGTAGAACTTTTTATGAGCTTCATTTTTTGTTTGAAACTTTCTTCTCTAAAATCAATATTTTCGAAAATATTTAGTAAGAACTGTCAAAACTTTGAAGGGGGCTGGGCAAAATCCTTTTAGGGACTTTCTTCACTAATCAAGGAATCTTTGGCAAAAATTTCCGCAAAATCGGAGGGTTGTCGCTTCGAAAGTACACCCCTTGAAAATGTCTTTCAAACGCTGTGGACATTATTTCGAATTTTCCATTGATATTTAGTTACAAATCCCAATTTTTTGCATGCAAGATGACATCTGCTTGGAAATTTTACCTGAAATTTAAGTATTGTGTCTTTTAATCATTTACAACGAGTATATATACAAGGTGTCCAACTAATTTTGATGGCAGGAAATACAATTTCTGTCATTGTCAGGAAACGTTCCAAATAAATTCGATACAATTCGAACGAGAGAATTGTTGTAAAGATTTTTATGTAACACTTTTGGAGAAATTCGTTCGAGCACAAGACGCGAGCAACAGTGAGGACAAAATGACTTGCTGGGTATACTCTACTGTTCACATAACAGCCGACACTGTCACGGTTATATGCTATAGTTTACAGTTCAAGGAAGAAGCATTGAAATCCTTTTCCGAATCCCCACTGTAAAAAGTTTTCGCTAACATAGTTGAAAGTTCTCCGGAAACTGGTGGACGCTAATTCTGTAGAAAGTTATGGGCCATTTAACCATCCAAGTTCGAAATTCATTTGGCGCGTCGAAGAAGATGGCAAATATTTTGTTTTTCCCTCGAAGTTCGCCAAACTTTCGATACTTGTCTATCTCAGTAATAGCACTTCATTATCGACAGTCAGATTTCGTTTATTCTGTTACGAGAAAATGCGATCAGCCTTCTACTCGCAACATAACTGTTCCTTGTTGATTGCGAAGCGTAGAGAATTATTTGTTGTCGGCAAATTTACCGTGTGTTGAACAAATTTGCAGCACTCCGAAATATCGAGTGGGAATAACGCGTAATAATTATTTTGAAACTGAATCAATAGTGACCGAGTCTATCTAGGGCATCATCAAGAATTGCGTAACTCGGACCTGACAGTTCCACGAAACGAGAGAGACGAGAAAGATTTTAATAATGAATGTTTGGTGATCCATAGCTCTAAACATTTTTCAGTTTATTCCGATCCTTAATTGAAAACGGTACGTTAGGTCTGATATAGCTCCGTGATAAATTAGAGCAGCGCTAATGCAGGATACATAATTCAGAGTAGCCATTTCGAAACCATTTATCTCTTCCAAGCAAGCAGAACTTTCGGATCTGAACGTATCATACTGCAAGGAGTTGGTAAAGCGCACAAAGCGCGAACAGCTGCATAGAACAATTGCGAATTCGCGCCGTATTCAATTAGAATGAATAAAAAAGTTAGTTCGGGTTCGCGAACTGGCATTAATAAATGAGTAACGTCGACTGAACGTTCAATTAACAGAAATGCGAATCTGGATCTAGTTCAGTCAACGAAAAGTTGTAGAGGGAAATGGAAGGAACACAATTTTTAACTTTGGGTCTTTGTTTGGACTAGTTAGGAGGTAAACATACTAACAGTCCCCACTCCTAGGAGGTGAGCTCTTTTTCAGTTTTCCGCGGATATCTCGGAAACTATGCGTCCTAGCGATAAGAACATTCCATACAAAATTAAAGCTGACGAAATATGCCACAAGATTGATTCGATTCAGTTTTTCGCCATCTCGCACAGTTTCTGAGATATCCGCGCTCAAAGTTCACTAATTGTGCTGAAGAGTTCTTTCTCACAATTAGTGAACTTTGAACGCGGATATCTCGGAAAATATGCGTCCTAGCGATAAGAACATTCCATACAAAATTAAAGCTGCCGAAATATGCCACAAGATTGATTGAATTCAGTTTTTCGCTAGCCTGCATAGTTTCCGAGATATCCGCGCTCGAAGTTCACTAATTGTGCTAGTCAAATAAGGCAAAAAACGTGAGGCAAACATTTCTTTTCCGTAATTAGTTAACTTTGAGCGCGGATATCTCGGAAACTAAGCAGGCTAGCGAAAAACTGAATTGAATCAATCTTGTGGCACATTTTGTCAGCTTTAATTTTGTATAGAATGGTCTTATCGCTAGGAGAAACCGACAGAGAAACGTTATTATTTTTTAGTAGGTGCAAATTAGAACAAGTAGAAACATTAGAAGAATTTAAAAATACATTATATACATTAGTTTATATTAACAAATATTATATGTATAATAACAAATACATTAGTTTCAACCTAATGAACATACTGAGAAAGAAAATAAATTTCTATTTCACTCCAGTATCTTGTAATTCAAGTGGAATATTATTATTTTGCATAAAGATCCTCTGCCTAGTTGTTATTCTGACTGTCTAGACACTACTTCGTATAACTAGCACCTATGTGGAGTCACGTTGCGAGTTTTGTTCAGATAATTCGCATTGATCGCAACACTGTGCGTTCGTTTAAAGGGTGACGCCACCCTGAGACGGCTGAAATGACATCAAAGTTCACGAATTTTTTTCTCCAAAAGTATAAATGAGACAATTATTTTATGACGATACATAATTAGGACATACATCGAACGATATATAGTGTAAATTTTATATAAAAATATTTAAAAATGTCGGAGTTATCCGTTGTCCCACAACACTCCTCCGTCAAGACGTGCGCAGACGGTGTAAGTGATTCCGCAGTCCACGATTATCAGAAACAAAAAAAGTAATGATTTTATTGTTCCTTGATAAATTGCCTATCGTATAGCGTAGGGGTTTGAAGAAAAAATGATTTTTGTAGAAATGTGAGGAAAGTGAAAATGAACGTTCAATTTTCACCAAGGAAATCAAACTTTAAACGATCGTTATAAACAATTGGGATATCGTACCAAAAAAATCCTATGATCCACGATAGATAATGTTATTAGAATTATGTGTATAAAATTTGAAGTAAATCGAACGTATAGTTTCCGAGATTTTGCTTACACCAGTTGTAAAAATGTAGTTTCGATAAAAACGCAAAAGAAAAGAAAAGTGCGAACTTCTAAGCACTGGTAACTTCGCTATTTTTGGGAGCTGTTGCATCTACCATGGCTTAAATTATTCCCTGAACTCTGAATTAAAGGAAAATTATTTAAAAAATCGATTTTTTATGTATCTCAGGGTGGCGTAACCCCTTGATAGAGAAAGCGAGGGTGCAGGGGATGTTAGAGTTGTATTTGATGAATGGTTGAGACACAGAGCGTAGAAAAGAAAGAGCACGTCGACAGTGTCGTGACGTGCAAATTTTGATAACTTGAAATTTGGTTTGAATGAATACAGAATGTTACACGACCGAGTATCGGCAGTGTCTGAGCCCAAAGGGGCAGCTCTACTTGAAGGCCGACAGTGAGGGTAAGCCTGACCTAACCTTTAATCATCGCTTCCGCAGGAGCCTTGTATCATCATGCCATATGTATCACTACACCCACAGACACACTCATATGTACCAACACTTATCTCGTCTACACCGATTGTATTATGCTACATCTTAACCCGATTCGTGTGCCCATCTCACGTTTCTGTACTCTAGAAGCTGCCACTGCTTGCTTGCTTGCTTTAATCGCGTTCAGATTTCAACTACGAGTCGCTAACAACTCGTTCCACATGCAAGCCGAAGAGAAAACATTCCCCGTGACGGATATACAACGTGTGTACAAAGTATTCGACACCTTTTAAAAATGAATAACTTTTTCTAAATTGAACACAACAGCTTCTTCAGTTTCTTCGAGTCCGTTAGAAGGACTAGTTTACTAGCTGAAGTGTAAATAGTTTGTTGTTTTAAATTGTCATTTGGTCGCAATTGCGACGGAAAAAGTAAATGTGACGATTTTTAAATCTTTTATTTGTGCCTGTAACGAAAATTTCAAACGTGAATTTTGTAAATTTAAGTGAGTTATATGCATCATAGTTTCATTAAAATCGGTTGACGAATGAAAAAGCTGTGTTCATTGTAAGATGTAAAAACCTCTGAACTTAAAAATCGCAGATTCTCACAATTTTTTTATTTTCAAAAATTTATAAAAAATTTTGAAATCTTGGACTTCAATTTTGCACTCGCAATTGCGACCAATAACAATTTATTTAAAAATTATTTACACATTAGCTGGTAAACTAATCCAGACCTAACGATTCAGAAAAATTGAAGCTGTTGGGTACAATTTCGAAAAAGTTATTAAACGGTGTACAAATACTTTGTACACTCGCTGTTCATACTCGAATAACATGTGCCAGCGACCATCGCGCGATTCCTTATGAAAAAGCAAGAAAAATATATGAAATAACATTTTTTCATCCGTCACTCAGTTTTCGAGAAAATCGAGTTTGAAAATCCGCTGTGATCGTTCTGTAACACCGAATGTACAGGGTGTCAAGAAATTATGATCCACACCTTAGGATCGGTGAAGATTTATTGAAAAAGTTCTCTGCAGGATTGACCTTGACCGACTTTCTCAAGGTCGAATTTTTGTTATGATTGTACCTGCATTGAAAACACAGAAGGAAAATTTTCAATCGACCAATTTTGATTTCACTGATTACAGAATTCCTGAAATTGTAGAATTTGTGACAGAAGTAGGTATCATTTGAAACAGTAAAAACATTAGAATTATATAAACAAAAAAATTTACATTGCGTTCCAAGTTGTTGCAATTCAGGTGGAAAATGTTTATCTTTTTTTTAAATAAGAAAAAATATTTTTTAATGTCTATTATCCATAAAGATCCGCTGTCTAGTAATTACACAGTTTCAGCAACTCCGTAATTAATGAAATTAAATTTTGTTGGTTAAAAATCTGTTCTGTGTTGTTCAATGAACTCCTCGGTGGTTCTTGAACGTCCCTAAACATTGTTTATAAAAACATTGTACTACGGATTTCCAATCTTGACTCCATGGAAAATTAAACCTGGAATGAAAGAAAGTTATTGTACATACAATAGTTTATTTCTATTTTTTCATAAGGAATCGTTTGGTATCCGGTTGTACATGTTATTAGGCCCTGTACAATCACTTCGATGATTCACGATGAACACAGTCGAAAGAATGCTCCTCGACGAGATCGATCCTCGCTCGAATCATCCCCTAAATGGCAAACACACACCCCCATCGATGTTCTATTGTCTTTCTTCGGTATCCAATTAACTGTACAGAGTGTATCCTCAGTCTGACAGAAACGGCAGAATTTTTGTGTGGGATTGTACGTGGAAGGAAATCTGTTTTTGGAAGTCGACAATACATATATCGATCGGAAGATGGGCCACAGTGGTCTGTATCTGTCGTTGTCAGGAAAAATACCGCATGTCACATAGTTTCACTTTAAAGATATTGTCGTTTCAAGTTTTCATTACTATTGCTTTGGCATAGGACATCGGTTAAAATTGCATTGTTTTTTTAGCCTTTCCGATTTGTTTTCATAACCTTTTTTCTGGTAAATACGTGAATTCTATACCATTCGGTTGGTAAGAAAGTAGTTTCGGTATTTTAAGGTGAAATGAAACCCAATTTGCTTTTTTATTTTACCGGACTCAAAATTTCTGCCTTTCTCTTATAAATTATGATATTTGGTATGTAATCCAGTAGATTTGTACCCGGGGCGGCTGCAGATCGAAGTCTCGATCCTGTAGGATCGATGGTTCAGGAGTTATGCTTGCTTAAAGTTGAGCAATCTGCAGTGTTTTTGACAGATAAGGGTGCCGCCATATTGGTTTGTAGTGACGACCGCGAACCGCTTACCTTGCCGAACTAATCACCAATCAACTACCACCTAGCGGCTCTGCTCGGTAAGTGGCACGCGACACCGCAAACCAATATGGCGGCGCCCTTATCTGTCAAAAACAGCGAAAAATGCACAACTTTAAGCAAGCATAACTCCTGAGCCATTGATCTTACAGGATTGAAATTTAAATTTTGAGTCCGGTAAAGTAAACAGCAGCCAAATTGGGTTTTGTTTCACCTTAAAATACCGAAACTACTTTCTTAGCCAACCCAATGGAAAGCTCAATTAAATTGTGACACGCGGCGTTTTTCCTTGCAACCACAGATATTTCGACTAAAAGAACACATTCTATCCAAACCGAGTTTTCAAAAGGGATTTTCTACCCACTTCAAAGATTTATTATAGTTTTAGAACATGTTTTCTCACCTGTTCCCCCATATGAGAAGGTCTACTATCTATTTCGATTCAGTGTTTTGATTCTTGCAACCATACCTCTGTTAGTATCGTTAACCCTCGGTCTAATGCAATTAAATAAGAAGAGTATTCGTCGTTTAAAAAAAAAAAAATGAAAACTTTCGCTCGGATAGGAAACGAAACGATGTTAAGTTGCAATTCAGAAGATAAGTTTATGTAATGTTTACGTTATTTTCGAGTGGTTATTTGTCGGATTAATAGCACCTGACCGAAGTTTAACGAACCATCAAGTTGCACAGATATGGATGCACGGTTGTGTCCACAAATGGAGTAGATGCACATGATCGGTGTTACTAATTTATACTTGGTACATGTTCCTTCCGTTCCCAAAGTGAAAACTAGGCGATTATAATTTTATTTAAATTTAAAATACAATTTTATTTAAATACAATGGGTTTTTCCAAGTGGGTTTTTAAATAAAATTTTGGTGTATTTTTTCTATTTTCAAGTGTTTTATGGAAATTGTGTAAATCCTTGCACTACAGAAGCTTTTCAAGATTCCACAATTAGTATAGTTATTAATATTCACGATTATAAAACTTCATTGACGATTTGTTGTCACAGTGCAAAAATGATTACTCCCAGATTTGCACAGATTAAAGATTTATTATTATAAACTAATGTTTCCCGATAAAAATAAATAGTATAACAATTTAAAAATTTCTTAAAATACATATCTACTTATTAAAAAGTTTCGTGATCCAGATATTTAGTATTAAAATAATAAATTACATCATTTCAACATAGTTTCCATGCAAAAATAATTTTCCCAGAGAAAAATGTTTCGAACAAAAGTCGAACAGAGTATTTAAACATCTACAAACTTCTATACAGGGTGGTCCCCCTAAATATCTCCTCCAATTAGGGGGTACAACAAATATTTTCTGTATTATTTGAATGGTTTAAAGGAACCATTATATCGAAAACAATATTTTTTCCCGAAGGCCATTATTTTCGGAGTTATCAAGGTCATCGATGTTTTTCGATACATAACTACATTTTTTGTATTGCATCGTGTAACTGATCGAAAAATACATTCAGATATATATATAACAATATGACATTGGCATCGATCTGAAGGTAAAACTTTAATTTTCGAAGACCAAGGTCTTTTCATGGTCATGTTATTATACATATCTGACTGTATTTTTCGATCAGTTACACGATGCAACAAAAAAAAGTGTAGTTATGTATAAAAGAACATCGATGATCTTGATAACTCCGAGAAAAATATTGTTTGCAATATAATGGTTCCTTCAAACCATTCAAATGGTACACAAAATATTTTTTATACCCCCACAATTGGAGGATATATTTCGGTGGTAGTATTTAGGTGAACCACGCTGTATGTAGAATTGCGAGAAAGGAATATTTTTCGACAAAAAAAATAAGAATCATTCCGATTCGTTGAATGTTAAAATGCACTTTTCATTTCATAACGTTATAGCTGACGTTAAGACGAATTCAACGAGCTACTGTTACGCTATGACCTCGAGCACGTAAATAACGATAAAATATAGTTTTCTGCCGATTTTTCGTGGCAAGCGCCCCGCAGTGAGTCGAGAGCAGTTCGATAGGGCATCGTGATTCGGTCGATCCCGATCTCGAATCCGTTCCAGCGAGTTAACTCGATCCTCCGTTGATAACGACGCGAGCACAGGACTGTCTTTCTCTACGAATAACGGCGACGGCGATAAGGCTCTTATCGTTGACGAGACGGCGACACGGCCCGATAACACAGCTTTTCCTATTTGTCTGTGTTCTTTCGATAGGGCTGACGTCCGCGGGCTGCAATTTCCCTTTCGAGGACCTCACCGACGCCGAGGATTCGCTAGTGAGCGACACGGAAGACAATATCGGTACTCGTATGTCTGCCACACTTGCATAGCAACGAAAACCGGGGGTAGAGACGAGAGACACCCGCGTCCGGAGAGAGACAGAGACACATATACACACACTCTCTCTCTCTCTCTCTCTCTCTCTTTATTTTCAAATAAATCTGTAACTACATCCGCGTTCTGCCAGTTTTTACGCGGGAAAACAATCGCGAAAACGGCACAGATATTTCCGACGAGCGTTTTCGCGTCTTTCGACCAGAGCGGAGGGGCCGACCGACATCTTATCGATACGTTCCATCCGGCCCGCTTTGTAATCGTACGAGGGAATCGATTCGACGATTCCAATGACAACGTCGTCCTACCCCCTGGTCGTTTTGGTCATGTCAGCTTCAGAAGAACGCGTAGTGTCTGTGTAGACACTCCACTAGAACTACGTGCCGGTAGTTTGTTCCTGTAAAATGTAAAATCGTTGTGCAGGCGGCCCGGGTAGTTGACGTGTGCTGGCTGTCCGGAGGACCACCACGCTGCTTCGGGCCTAGGCACCATCCCCCCTCACATGTTGGATGAACGTTTCCGGAATGTTTTCCTGTAACCGTTTCGGTTCTCCAGTGGCGGTCGCGAAAATCAATTTGCGGTTTATTTATTAACCCCTTGACGTATCATTTGCTTTATACTTAAAGCGATTAAAACGTCTCCATCCCGAAAAATGTTGTAGAAGAAACGAGAAAATTTATATCTGTCGTATGGCTACGTTCATTTGAATGCTTGAATATTGATTACAATCGGATCATATTTTATTTCATTTAGGGTGGATTTATAGTGGAGCAGCGAGGTGAGCTGTGCGGTGAAAAAAAAAGAAAAACAAAGAAAATACATATGTATTTTTTCATTAGTATGTGTCGAACTGTTGTCACGAATGTTGGTTTCTTTTCACCGCGCCGCTATCATCGATGCTCGCAGCTCCACTATAAATCCACCCTTAGAAAGAAACGCGTAACATTCATATTTGTTGGAATTTCTTTCGAATCTTCATGACGAGTGTGACTTATTAGATGCGAAAATCCGATTTTGATAAAACTTATGGGTGCTTATAGTTATTTGAAAAGTATTTGACACGTGTTTCTTTTTATCGGCAACCATCCACTTTGATGGGGTGAAAACAGCCCTCAAAGTTGGGGGTCAAAACCATATTTTCTGAGATATCTCGGAAACCAGAGGTCGAAAAAATTTGAATTTTTTTTTTTAAATTGTGTGTTTTTCAATGGGAAATGTAGTCGCGCAAGAAAATTCTAATAGTAGTTTTTTTGTTTAAACAATATATTAAAAGTTTGATTTTTTCTTGCAGTTTCTCTTATTTATTGTTAGTTCATTTCAATGTAAACTTGGCTGTGTGATCTTTGATCCAAAATAGGGGATACATGTTTCAGGATTTTCTTTTTCTTTTTGCCATTTAACAATAATTATGTATTTATGAAGAAATTGGTTTAGGGAAACATGAAACACAGTAAAGTACTAGAAAAATTTAAGATTATTGTAATGTTGTTTTTCATTGACAAAGTCATTAAGGGACGAAATAAATTTTTATTTTATTCCTGCCAGAACATTTTTATTTCGCATAAAGATCCGCAGCCTAGGGAACGAAATAAAATGGATGAATATGTTTTTTGTTTCAACTGTTTCATCGGCAAGTTTTACATATGCCAAATGATCGATGCAGGGTGAGAAAATTGTTTTACGTCGCCGCATTGCGAGAGAACCGTGTGCACTGTTTTCCCAGGGTTGCAATTCCGCAGAAATTGCATAGGTGTGACGTCTTTTCTCTGGCCTGCACTGTTGAAAATGCCATGAGGGACCCGCCGATGGGATTCTGTGGACGGTGAATCTGCAGTTTCCATCTGTCAACGTTAACACGTGTTGCTACCTCGTGACTTCCTGACCCAGTCTCACTGAAACTCGGAACCCTACGCCGTCTTCCTAACTAGGTCATTGACCAATGTGTCCCTTGCCGATTGGATGCTTACCTTGGCTCCTTCATCGGCATGTTATGGCGTCTCAACACTGCGGGCCTAAAGAAAATCCTCTCGAATCTGGCAACTTTTAAAACCTTAACCCAGTTTGAGCAAACCCAGTGAGAATAAACGAGAACAGGTCACATCCATAAAAACGATATTTCATTTTATTTACTTATTTCGGAATGTAGGAAAACAATGGAGAACATTATTCATGATTCAAGAAGTGACATCCAATTTGTCGGTATAACAATACTATTTTCATTTATGACTAGTGAAATATAAAACAGTGAACAATATTAAAAAATCCAAGAATATTGTGTTGTCGACGTAAAAAGACAAAAGACAAAAAGTACAGCATGTTCAAAAAAAATTATTTCCGCGCGTAGTATTGGAAAAACCACAATTTTCTTGAAATTGTGCAAGTTTAACGAATTTTCTCAACGTTAAAAAACGTTGTTACCATAATCTCCCTATTTTTCCCATATTCTGCAAAGTTTCAGCTTTAATTTAAAAAAAATTTCATCGCTTTACCTCATTTCTATCGAAAGTTCTTTGATTTTGTCTCCGATTTGGACGAAAGGTCCCACTGTGCGTCGTACATGCTTGTTGTCAAGATACCGATAAATTTGAAAAGTCATAATATGTTCTTAAATCCACTCTTACGAATATACCTTGTTGGTAAATCGTTATTAACTTTCACTTCCATTTGAATCAAATACATCCATTCAATTGTATGTGAGAGAACAGTTCATGACAAAAGTAAAGTTTATTGGAAAATCGTAGTTTATTGGAGAATCGTAGATTCTTTATGTATACATTATTTATCTCTCCTTCTCACCCGTGGTCCAATTAATATATTAATAAATAAAATTAGGATGGTGTGAGAAAGTGGGGGGGGGGGTTAGACGTTCATCCAGTATGTTATGGGGAATTGACCTTGCCACGGAGGATTGTTTACATCTCTCGACATCCAGCACGCACACGTTGCGTCGTCGAGTTGATCATAGAAGAATGAGACAGCGAGGCCCGAATTTTCTGTTTTTGGTTTGCCGTTCACCCCCGTTCCCCCCAGATTCGTCGAATTTTTGTTGGTCGTTCGTTTTTTGTAGCGTGCGAATGAGACGACGTTTGCTTCATCGCCCGTAGGAATCCAACGATTGAAGGGTTCATTACGGCTTGTTATTTATTTCTGGTCCGGTGTGTACAGGACTGCGCATAAAACCTGTTACAGGTCAAAGGATTCGTACAATTTCCATGATCACGCTCTGACTCGTTCAATTATCACGACGAAGACCGTTCCCGCCATTCTGTTCGGTTATTCACGTGCCAGTAAATGTTTAGAAAAATGATCCCCGCATTTCTTTGACACTATTACGCCCTTTATGCCGTGTTTCCATGAATCGCATTCACGTTCCGCAGTTTTCAAGAATGCTCGTAACTCTGAATATCTTTCTCCGCGTTCAGTCCTGTACGTAGGGTACTGGGTGAGTCGCGCAAGAATCACAACTCGGCGTAACTCGTTATCGACTTTGTCAAGGAATATACAGGGTGTCCCAGCTAACTTGACCACCTTGAATATCTTTGTTGTTTTTAAAGATACGTCAAATATCTGAAGGACAAAGTTGAATGGTAAAATGAGGCACGTAAGACACCAACAAAATCTTTGTTTTCATATAATTTTTTTTAGAGATATGAAGGTCACCTTCATCTTTTTTAATGTAATGAGGTATTTTTTAATACATTAATCGATGCAGCTGGACATTCGTTAGAAAAAAGTACTAACCTATGTATGTCGAGAAGCTAGTAGTTCAGGAGATATTTCAATTTAAAAAACCCTAAAATACCATTACTGTCGTCCTAAGACGTTACATAAGTCAGTAAACACTAACAGTTCCTGTATAAATCGTGTATGATTTGGTTGTATTAATTATTTTGAAATTGTATGTAGTTACTTCAAATCACCTTGGGTATCACCCTTTTCAAAGAAGTAGATTTTTGGGACAGCCTGTATATTTGTTACAAAATTCTCTTCTATGTTTCGACGTCAACGTTTTTCGGTTCACCCTCGTGTGTAATGTACTAAATCGAATTTTCTCGCATCGAGGAACAAAATAACATAATTTTTTACAGTAATTAATGTGCAATCGTTTAGCGGTTATTGAAACACGGGCTTGTAACAGGTAACATGATTCAGCCTGTACGATATATTTCCGAAGCACAATGCTTCTCTCGGCATCTTCGTTTCGATGAAATTTCAATTATCGATTCTATAAATTGTATAAAAATTGTAGAAGAAACTGTTTGTGTACAAAATTCCCACAGATTAATTTGTACGGTACTTTGAAAATGTGTGGTTGCATACAGGAGATCAATATATTAGCATAATTCTCCGTTACCTACCTACTGTGCGTAACAAACCCTTCAAGGTCCCCGTTTCTTTTTTCTCAGTTTGCGTTGAAAACGTGCCCGAATGTTGGGCTTGTTTGTGTCGTCATTGTTCGTAGCGGTAGACTAGCCTGTCTCTGTATGTCTGTGTCTCTGTGCCTCTTTGTGTTTGTCTGTCGTTTATTATCTGCGACGGTTTGTCATACAGTACACCAGCAATATCAACAACGAAATTCCATGAAATACATCGCGCACACAGTCAATATACATGGACTATATGGATACATATACATACAGACAAACGCGCGGCGGGTTAATACAATTCACCGGAAAAAGTCAATCGAACCGTTATAATAATTGTTTGGGCTGCTCTTTACTTTGCCGGCCTCAAAATTTCTGCCTTTCTCCAATAAATTATGATGTATTTGGTATGTAATCCAGTAGATTTGTACCCGGGGAGGCTGCAGATCGAAGTTTCGATCCTGTAGGATCAATGGTTCAGGAGTTATGCTTGCTTAAAGTTGAGCAATCTGCAGTGTTTTTGACAGGTAAGGGCGCCGCCATATTGATTTGTAGTGACGACCCCGAACCGCTTACCTTGCCACCTCTCCTCCGACCTAATCACCAACCAACTACCACCTAGCTGCTCTGCTCGGTCAGTGGCGTGTGACACTACAAACCAATATGGCGTCGCCCTTACCTGTCAAAAACACTGAAAAATGCACAAGTTCAAACAAGCATAACTCCTGAACCAATGATCCGACAGGATCGAAACTTCGATCTGCAGATTCTCCGGATACAAATCTACCAAATATTGAGTGCGGTAAAGTAGAGTTTTCCCATTGTTTGTATAAATTCAACGAGTTGGACAAAAATATTAAATCCGTGACTTTATAGGTATTATTTTACGTTTATTTAAAATTATTTTACGTTTTATAGGTATTCGTGATTAAAAATTCCGTTCGCTAAATAATGTTTAACGGAGACAACTAGTTAACGAACAATCCCACGCGCAATTAAAAGCTTCGGGGTATTGGTGAAAGTCAAATTGATGCAACAATACTTTTCCAGCAAATCAGTGATTATTATGAAACTCTTCGTTAGGAATCCAAATTTAATTCTTTGTTCAATATTTACGATGTCGAGTCAAAAGTAACGACAAGATAAACGTTATTTCAACGCGAGCCCGAGAATACTACTTCTTCAGCTAATCAGTATAATCATTACCATAAAAATATTAATTGAAAGTAACAAGATAAAAATTATTTCATCGTGGTGAGTACTTTTATTTTTAAATATAAGATACCGGAAGGTCGACGAGTGACCCAGTCGAGCGATAACAAGTAATAACAATTAATCGTTTTATCCACTTCTGGAAATGATTACACACGACTCACCACGCGACACTGTTCTGTAATCTGTGTTGTTCTATGCATGCACACGTGTTACACTTTGCACTGCGATTTCATTTTTTCTACGATTAAACCGACCTTCCACCATGACGTTTGAATCTTTCATCTACGGAAGTCGAGTTCCAGACTTTCTGTTTCGTTTTGTTGCACAATGTCGCAAACATTTTTCCACGTATGTATTTCGAATGGTTCGCATAAAGCTTGAAATGCATATTTTTGAAACGTTTCTCCTTGTTTTTCCGCCACGTACGTACAGGGTGTTCCAAAAATGGTGTATTCGAAAGGGATCAACTCCTGAGGTCGTTTGAAGAAACTTTTGCAAAAATGTTCTCCGCGAGAACGGCGCCCCAATCAGAGCCAAGAAGGAGCACGAATTGAGGGGGACATTGGCTGAGCTCTGATTGGTCCGTCTTCTTCGTTAATAACTCCTCGACAACGCCTCGGAGAACAATTTCGCATAGAAAAAGTTACTTCAAATTACTCAACACTAAATCTACCACGAGGGGTCAAGTGACTCTTTTTAGATTTTTTATTTGAGAATTATCGAGATTGCAAAGGTGTTTTCATGAGAATTGATTGAATACGTTTTTTATACAAAATTCATATAACATTTTCACATAAATAAATTTAATGTGGTTATCTTTATAATAACATACACATTAGTCACTTTTGATGGTCCAGTGTTATGGAATGAGTCCCTTCAAGGGAGTACGACATTTTTGGGACAGCCTGTATACTTCATACTGAATGCGTGTGAAGTACGCAATTAATTCGATTCTATGTTTCCCGCACCCCAACAATTTGGACAGAACACAGACACAAAGTTTGGTTCTTTAACCCCTTGCCGTACTTTGACGAGCCAGACTCGCGATGAAGCTTCCTCACAACGTTTAATAAATATAAAAAAAATATGTTACGTGTTTCATTTTACAAGGAGACCTCACGGATTTAGTTGAGATTTTACATAGTTATAGATCTCGTTCCCCTGATTACGAAAATACCCCATTATAGGGGTGGACAACTCAATAGTTTTCTAGATATTTGCAATTAATGCGTGGCGTAGCAGTAGCGAGCTGAACTTCCACGTCGCAGATCCGGGTTCGAATCCCTTCGGGGTAATTTTGTTTTTCCTTTCTTTTTTACATGTAAAAATGCATTTTCAATGTTAAATAAATTTTAAATAAAATATCTTTTACTTCTTGCTGCGATTGTGGTAAGAGAACACACATAATAAAAACACGAACACACATAATAAAAATTATAAGTATTGTATTTGATTTCATTATTTATTCTATGTAACGTATATTGTTTATATATTATGCATTTATATTGTACAAACTACAGGAAGCGTGATGGCAAGCCGCATTGACCGCTCTGATTACTATTCATTTATATTTGTTGTTTGTTATGTATTATTTTAATATTATTATTGTTTTATAATTATTATCTTTCGTGTACGTAATAATAGATGTAGTGTTTCTTCTATAAAATAATAAGTATCATTTTCAATTAGCCCTTTAGCGAATCAAAATATTTTATTTAAAATTTATTTAACATTGTAAATGCAGTTTTACATGTAAAAAAAAAGAAAAAAAATTACCCCGAAGGGATTCGAACCCAGGCCTGGAAGTTCAGCTCGCTACTGTTACGCCACTGGTTGGTAAGAAACTGAACTAAGCAGGCATTTTATGGTTCTGAAACTTTAATTGCAAATATCGCGAAAACTAGTGAGTGTCTGGCCCTATAATGGGGTATTTTCGTAATCAGGGAAACAAGATGTATAACTCTGTAAAATCTCAACTAAATCCGTGAGGGAGAGTACAGTCTCCTTGTTAGATGAAATAAAATTGAATTCGTTTGTAATCAATATTTAAGCAATCAAATAAATGTGGCCGTAGAAGAAATATAAATATTCTCGTCTCTTCTGCGACATTCTAGTGCATGAAGACTAATCACTGTAATTGTAAAAGAGAAGGTACGGCCAAGGGGTTAATTGGAAGTAAAACGAATTCTTCGCCTGAAACCATACAAAAATCGTAACATCGGAAACATAATCACATGCAGCGGACAATTTTCTGCATCGAGATAACTTTTCCCAGTTGTAAAACAGTACTTAATCATTCGTATCCAGCGTGAATGTGTTCATGTTTCTCCACGCAATTCGCGCGCACTTTGTGTAGAGCAATTAATCAGAAATGGCGCTTGTATTTATAATTTCCGCTTCGTCGATAGCAGGTCGTATTCAAGATAAAAGTTACACAACTGCTCGAAGCGAACATGCGTGCAGTTTTCGGAGTGTTTTAGCCTTCGGAGATTAAGTTTATCAAAATAATTTAAAATGCTTTCACGTTTTGAACGCGAGATAACGCAGGCTCACGAGTTTTAACATAGTTATCGGACGCAAAATAGGCTTGGGGAAAACCTAGTTACGCTATCGGTGATCTCGAGCGAGCACAATGTAATTAACTCCGCAGATTTCGGCGTCGTGTTCATATTGTGAATAGGGGTTGTCGTTGTCAAACGAAACTTCGTATTATCCTAATGCGATAAGAACGTGGCCGGTAGAAAAATTGGCCATCTTAATTGGCCGAGTAGAAAAATGACTAATCAACTTTTATCTTGAATCTTCCACTTGTCGAACGAATAATTAGTGTTCCGTTTCTGGCTAGTCACTCTGCACGTTCTACTCTACGTTTAATATTATGTACCGGCTGTGTTAGAGTCGCCAGATGAGGGGTGTGAGTACGAATCGAGGGGAAAAGGTTACCCTCTCTCTGCCAGAACCGGTCATGTGTTGGGATGTGATCAAGTACCTCGCAAACAGGTTCGATTGATTGAATTCGAACTCTCTATAAGTACAGTAAATCCTCTATAGTCGCAAAAAGGTCGTATACGATAAACGGAAAAAGATATTATCCCCTCCATTATAGTAATCTGATCTCGGCTCGGGTATATCGGTGTGAACCACTATTAATGCGACGCAGACAATGTAACACCGATATTTAATCTTTTTTTATTATTACTTATTTCTTTATGAAACTTTCACCAATATATCTGTGGCATTTTTCTGATTAAAATAAGACCAAACACGATATAATTTCAACTGTATTCATTGGTTTAATTGACGATGAAAGTTTCGGGGGCAAGCAAGGACAGCGTATGGGAAGGAAAGAGACGCGGAGAGTCACAGTCACTGTCCTCCTCTACGTCCGGCTCGGTCTTCGAAGCTCAAAAAAATAGTGTCCGTCTACCTGAAAGGAAAGTCCCTCCCCAAGGCTTTTGCGATTATAGAGGATTTACTGTATTAATGGAACTTGATCCCACCCCTAGTCATGTGACCGAGTCGCGGTGGGAGCGTGGGGAATAGCGTCGTGGAAGGGGTAGGTAGAGTGGGGACACAAGTCTCATAATCTGGCGACTCTGACCGTTTGGTATACAACGCGACGACGATGTTTACCAACATTTACTGTGGAAATGTTGTTCCGCGCGTACGTTGCCGTTCTTGCTTCTAGCCTTGAGAAAACGCATCCCCCTTTCTTCATAAGTGTTTATATCTACGTGTATTTCTGTAAATTCTTGTGCAGCTTCGTGGTACCCGTGTCTCTGCAAACTATTAGCCAGCCCTTCACACGTGTCTACCGTATCTATTCTTATTGATATATTCGATTAGTGCGCAATAATTCACGAAACACGTATTATATATATATATCTACATATACTATATCTAATGCTCGTACTATGTTCTAGATGCGCTAATGCGTTCTCTTTTCACTGAATGTACCATTCCGTCTCGCATTTACATACCATTACATCCGATCGTTCGCATCACACATACTTCAGCTCGGTCCAGTCGATCCGCTGTATACACGAGAAAACAGGCTAAGGTTCTATACAGGGTGTCTCAAAAGTAACCGGCTAACACGAGCGCCGAATCTCGACGTAGATGCAAATCGATAAGTCCTTTGTTGTTTTACGAGTTGGGGTTTTCTCTTTGAGTGTATCGATGTTTGATCATTGCTGTTCAGTCAAAAAGCGTGGAGTCTTTTTCGGGCTCTTTGCGGGAGCCCTACCTGTGGCTCGTTGTGCGTTTTTACAAAAATTAGAAGTTAAGGGGCGATCTAGCGCCTTTTTCTTGGACCCTCTGCTGCGAAAGCCTTACTTGGGGCAGGCCTGAACAACATCTTTCCCGCTGTCGTTTCACGACTCCCATTACCAGTGTATCGACCCCCCCCCTACTGTCGATTATTTCATATTTGCCTCGCGTGACTGCGAGGATACACTCTACAGGAGTCTGGAGAGGATTTAGAGCCAGGCTTGGCTTAGAAGCATCGTGATTTATTTTCTGTAAAAACAGAACGCTAACAAGGGCCTCATTCTCAGGCTGTTTGCTGCGAAAGCCCTACTTTCAGAGAAACTCAGAAGCGATTGCAACAATTCTAGTTCGTCTTTCTTGAACTCTCTACGTTGAGAGCTCTAATTAGAGACAGAACGCACTGTGGTTTACAGAATAGCAGCCTAACCTCCAAATAAGGCTTCTTTCTTGGGTCCTGTGCTATGATAGCCCTAGCTGCGATCATTGTCCACTGTCTTGTTGAAAAAAGCAAAGCATCTTGTCCATTAGTATATCCGAGGAAAGGTACCCAGTTAGTGGTATCGCGGTTTGTTTTTCAAAAAAGGTAGAAGATTGGAGTCCTAATCGAGGTCCTAACCATGGAGACGTCGTGTAGGCCTTTCGCAGTGACGTGACCAAGGAGAAAGACCTACTCGGTGATACTATCGTTCGTCTCTTAAAAGATCAGAGGGTAGAGTCATCGCTTAGGGTCCTTTCCTGGGCTCTCTGCTGCGAAAGCCCTAGCTGCGGTCATGGTGTGTTGTCTTTTCTAGGGAGGCAAAGCACGGGGCTGGCTGTTAGAGTTTTTTTTCTTGAACTCTCTGCTTTGAACAGCTTATTTGGAGGCATTGCTCTTCGTAAGAAAAAATGAAGCAGGGAATAGGGCTTTCGCACAAAAGAAAGTTCCCATCAGAAGTCAATCAGAAGAATGTCTAGCCAATTTGGGATTTTGCAGTGGTGTGTCCGAGGAAAAGTACCTAGTCAGTGGTATTGCAGTTTGTTTTTCTAAAAATGGTAGAAGATGACGATTCCAGTAGGGTCATCGCAGCAGAATGCTTCAGGAGAAGGTCCTAATTGAGGTCCTAATCATGGAGTCATCGTCTAGGGTTTTCGCAGCGACATACTCAAGAAGCAAGACCTACTCGGTGATGCTATAATTCGTCTCTTAAAAGATCCGAGGGTAGAGTCATCGCTTAGGGTCCTTTCCTGGGCTCTCTGCTGCGAAAGCCCTAGCTGCGGTCATGGTGTGTTGTCTTTTCTAGGGAGGCAAAGCACGGGGCTGGCTGTTAGAGCCTTTTTCTTGAACTCTCTGCTTCGAAAAGCCTATTCGGAGGTGTTGCTCTTCAGAAGATAGGGCTTTCGCAACAGAGCAGCCAAAGAGAAAGTTCCCATCAGAAGTCAAGTCATCAGAAGTCTTCTCTCCGGAAGCCCTAGTCAGAGAGCTAACATTCAATCGGCAATATTTGAAAGGATCTCAAAAATGGCAAAGGACTTTCGAAACTGTGCGTTGCATCCGGTCGCAATGCTGTCGAGAGTGTCCCATTTTTGGGACGGCCTGTATGGAACTTGGTGCTCGCGATTCTCCGGGCAAAGAGGTTCAATTAGCCGATAAATAGGAGAATTCGCCGCGAGATGCGGTGCCTCCGCGGTTCTTGTGTGTTTCCGGTCACTGATACGCGACGCGGGTAGTTTCACCGTTGCGAACTCTCCGCGCGAGAACTGACAAACTCCCGGGGGCCGCCGGGCCGGTTCCCCCGGGAAGTTTCTTCGAATGTAACGATCGACTGTGAACTCACGAAGCAATCACTGGCGCCTCGCTTCAAGTCTGCTCGGCAACGGCGATTGTGTTACGCGCGGCTGATGATGTTCTTGGTCGTCTAGGTCGTGTTGGATGCCCGCACTTCATGGCACCGGAAGTGATCCAGCGCAAACAGTACGGGAAGCCTGGTGACGTCTGGTCGGCCGGCGTGCTGCTTCATGTACTACTAACTGGTACACTACCGTTCGTCGGATCACAGGACAGACTGCGAGAAGCGATCTGCGCGGGACGAGTTCAGGTAGGATGCTGACCTTCAGTCACCCTCGATTGCTCGTTTCTGCCGTTTAGGTGGCTGCGAAACAGTTGACGAACGAGCAGAGACACCTCTCCTAGCATGCCTACTACATAGTAGATCAGGCATGCACAACTAGTAGCTCCAAGAGCTGCTTGAGAGCTGCTCCTGTTGCAGTTCTACCCTAGGTGTTCCAGCCATCTTCGACTCGGCTCACGAGCAGGATTGCCATGTGCGAGTCCTTCCGCCCCTCGCCCACCTGTGCTGCGGAGCCCGCCTTTGCTTCCCCCACTCTTCCGCCTGGGGTAGGGGGTAGGGAAAATAACGGGTGCTGGTTTGTTCCACGCGACGCCACGGACGCACAGTTGGTTGAAACGCGAAAAACGCGGACAATAATCATTTCTGAAGCTATTTCTAATATGGTCTTTTTGGAACACTCGTCAGCTTGCTCCACGTGGTACGCGTTAGTGGGCAGAGCGGGGGAAGCAAAGGCGGGCTCCCAGTACAGCTGGGCGGGGGCGGAAGAAGCCAGGTCGAGGCTCCCGCTCCCAAATCGTCCAGTTGTGCATGCCTGTAGTAGACTGTTGCGTATGAAATGTCCGATTTTATAAACGCAGATTTCTTTTTATCCAATCTTCTGGTTCCTTCATACCCAATCTCCAATTTTAATTTAGGTGGTTACCTCAAGCTTGAGAAAACTAGGTGAAAGCTTTACCATAATTTTTTAAGGTTGAGTTTCTCTTTTGAGTTTATCTTTGTGATTATGACCTCGCAATTAATTTTGCGATAGCTTTCTTCCTTCTTTACATCCTGTACAAGACAGAAATGTCTCGAACGTATAAGAATAAAGTTATTCGAGATGCTTAACGCACAATGGCGAAAAGAACGGAGGATTTCATAGAAATGTAATTACGAGGAGAGACGCGCTTGAAAGGAGGTTGAAGTTTGTATAACGTCAAGGCATCGGCATTGTTTAAGAAGCAACCATCTGAATTATAGAACAACGAAGTTCTTCGATAAAACGTATTTTTCCAAGTTTCACTTTTCAAAGACAACGCCAAGCTTCTTTTCCGCTTATTTGGCTGCGAAGATGATTTCCCTCGGCCGTGGCAAGTAACTTCAAAGAATGGCATTCTTCGAACGTCTGTTTCACGAATATCTTGGATATTTTGTTCAGAGAGATGTTCAGGGTTTGATTTAATTAAACGGAAGCTTTGTCACCGGGCCGAAGGGGGGGGGGAGACGGGTTCTCCCGTTGATCTTTTTCTTTGTTCTTCCCGATGGGTAACAATAGATTCCTGAAATTTTCAGATGAAGGCGGCGGCGTGGGATTCCATTAGCGAGCCCGCGAAGGACCTCATACAAAGAATGCTCACGACGGACGTAAATCACAGGATTACCATTCAGGAAGTTCTCAACCACAAATGGCTTAGAGTAAGTCACCTTCTACGAAATGCTTGACTGGGGGATGAGCCTATTTTACCCTATATTTATATATACCATTCCGCGTATCCATTCGCGTTGGACCCTGCGTACAATGACCAATAATTCTCGTTTAAGTTCCCGTTCACGAAATGCACACACGATCCCAGAACAATGGGTTCACCTATTTTTCCTCTCCGCTTTAAATCAGCGAATCCCGGAGTAACGGGGCAACTGTACCGATTACTGCGGTGTTATGCTTCGATCTATTTTATTTTAATATTATTCACAATTTATTGTAAAATACAGCGAGCCCTCGACTTTCGCGGACTCGTTTCACGCGGATTCTTAGAAGCGAATCAGAAAACCAACTCCTAACTGTGAAATTCGTTTTTTGATTGCCCGCGCGGAAGCTTTGTCGGTACATATGTGACAGAGAAACTTTCTCCTACGAATTATGATGTGTTTGGTATGTAATCCAGTAGATTTGTACCCGGCGCAGATGCTGATCGAAGTTTCAAACTTCTAGGATGAATAGTTGAGGAGATATGGTCGCTTAAAGTTGGGCATTTTTGACAGGCAAGGGCGCCCTTATATTGGTTTGTAGTAGCGTCCGCGCGTCGCTTACCGAGCAGAATAATTAATGAGTTGGTTGGTGATTGCAAGGACCGGCGGTTCTGCTCGGTAAGCTGCTCGCGATCGTCACTAAAAACCAATATGGCGGCGCCCTTACCTATCAAAAACACTGCAGATTGCTCAACTTTAAGCAAGCATAACTCCTGAACCATTGACCCTACAGGATCGAAACTTCGATCTGCATCCGCACCGGGTACAAATCTACTGGGATTACATACTAAATGCATCATAACTCGTAGGAGAAGTATACTAACTTTGAGTCCGGTAAAGTAAAGTTTACCCGAATATTGTGGAAGCAGTATTTCAATATTGTCTTAAAGCTACTTTCCTCAAAATGAGATTGCAAAGTCGGAACCACCCGGTTCTCCTTACGTAAAATGATTTTATTAAATTCATACCATTTTGCAAGTTTTTAAAATAAGAGTTTGGAACGTGGTCTGTATTATGAAAATCTTGAGGAATATTTCAACATTGTTTGGAGCACATTCTCGATTATTGGAATACATTCTCATTCTCGTTTATTCATGGTAAGATATTTATTTTCACGTTTTTAAATCACGTTGGGGCAAAATATTAATAATCAATAAATTCTGAATAGAAAAAATTGGGGGCCGTCGAAATTAATACAGCATAAGAAAATATTGAAAAATGAAAACGATAACAATTTGTACAATTGTGGAATTGTACTCGTGGAATTGTACAAATTAATTTTTTTATTTTTATTAGGAAATCTCTTATGAGATTTATTCCAATACAAATTTATTCAGGGTAAACTATTTATTTTTGCGTTTTTAAATTACGTTGGGAGACAATACCGCAGTAATAGGTACATTTACCCTGACACGCAAACAGAAAGAGATTGAACGTTGTGCAGACAGCAACTTGAAAGTCTTGATGGAGAATGGAGGGTTCTCTAATTTTTTTAAGAACGATTAAAGCATCGTGTGGCGATGGTTGTGGTTCGAAATCAAAGATCGGGACATTTAAATCTCGAACGGTAATTGCACGCGCAACTGGTACGCCGCGGTCGGCATCGGCGGCTTACGTCCAGGGCGTTCGCGTTAACGACTTCTATTTTCCAGATGCCACAAGCGTATCTGGTTCTTTTTATATCGTATCAGCCTTTCGATAAACGGCCTCATTTTCTGTTATTATATCCGGCGAATGTGCGTGCGCATGTGCGGACCGTATGGTGCAATAAAGTGAGAATGCACACCTATGTGATACACGACGGTTAGCCAGTGACCTAAGGTAGTGGAGCTTGGAATCACCCCATATATCGATGCAATACACGTGCAACTGGGCTATCGATCGCTATAGCAGGGGCAAAGTTCCATCGGTTAATGAAAATAACTGTAGCGGCGTGTATTTTTCCCTGTACTAGTTACAGTTTTTTGAACGCGACTGTGCACATCCGCTGAACCCCTAAGGACTCCATAGATGCCTGCATAATGGTCATTCCCGCGACATTAAAAAGAAGTTGTCTGTCGCAGCTGCGAGAGAGCATCGTATGAATTCTTTATGCCTCTGTCTCGCGAGAAATATCGTCCGGCCGCTCGATAAAATCTTTTCATGAGCCTTAATGTTCCCCAGTCAATCACCGATGAATACTTCGACCGGAAAAATATTACCGCCCTGCGAAAGACGCGTTGTCTCTCTCGTTAACGGACCCTCCAATTTCCTATCGCTAACTTCGAACAATCGGGCGAAAACGATCTCGGAGAGCTGCGTTAAAATCGTATCGTTTTGCAATCTTAATTAACTCGCTAATTTAATTTAAGAACCTGGTGTCTATTATACAAATCCTGTGGAATGGTTCAATATTGTTTCAATGCTTCGTTTTTGTTGTAAAATGATTTTATCAAATTCATACCATTTTGCAATTTTTTAAAATAAGAGATTGGGGTAAATACAAATTTTGAACGTGGCCTCTATTATGCAAATCTTGAGGAATATTCAATACTTTTTTGAAGCTAGTAAAACAAACCAGCTCTCTCAAAATTTCAATTGCGAAGCTGGATCACCCCTCAGTTCTTCTTTCGTAAAATGATTTTATGAAATCCATACAATTTTGCAATTTTTTAAAATAAGAAATTCAAGTTAAATTAAAATTTTGAACGTGGTATGTATTGTGCAAATCGTGGTGAATTTTCTGTATTTTTTTATGGTCGTTTTTCTCAAAATTTCAATTGCAAAGCTGCAACACCCCTAGGTTCTTGTTACAAAATGATTTCATTCAGTGTCCCTTGAGCCCTTAAAAAAGATTGATGTTCGTCAGAATCATTTGGAATTGACAGATTATCGAAAGAAAATACGCAATCAAAAATAAGTAACTGAGAATGGGATTTTTCCAAGATATTGTGTCACTGCCGTAAAATATAATCCCCCAAAAATTTAACAGATGCGTTCGGTCAACTTGTATAAATTATATACGCTCCGAAAATTTCATTGAAATTGGTTAATTGGTTTACGAGTTATGAACGATTGAAAGTGGTAAAATTTGCTATTTTTTCAAAATTTTCGGACTTTCTACCACTTTTGATCGATTATAACTCGTAAACCAATTAACCAATTTCAATGAAATTTCCGGAGCGTATATAATTTCGAATAAGGGTTAATTTAATTGTGTAGCGAGAAAAAATTGCGAAAGAGATTTCTTCCCGCAGGCTAACTGGCCGAAGAGAGTTATTGTGGGTCAGAAGTCGAGAGATCGCAGGCAGCTCGTATCATCGAGCGGGGCGAAGTTGTACACTTGGTAAATGAACTCTGTTGCACTTGCAGGATCGTGACAAGGGCGTGGCCCGAATACATTTAGCCGAAACTATAGAAGAGCTTAAGAAATTCAATGCGAGGCGAAAGCTGAAGGAATCTGTGAAGGCGGCGGTGGCGTCGTCGAAGTGGCACGGCAGCTACTCGGAGGTTAACGGCGATAGTTTTTTCGATATAGGGGATGATAAATACACGACCACAGGTATGGACGATCGACTGGAACGCATTCCTTCGAGGAATTTGTCGGGCCGGTACCGCGTTAAATCCGCGAAAAAACGACTGGAGAGGTGCGCGACGGACGCTTGCGCGTCGTTACGTGGCTTTCAATAAACTAATTTTAAATGATCTTAAAGAAACTTTATACATAGCGCTTTAACCTTTGCAAAGTGCTACGAACGTATTGATTTTTTCAGATAGTTTCAGATTCGCTGTCTGTAAGTCCTTTTTCCTGTACCGTCGGTTTACTCGTTTAAAAATATTCGCTCTGCCGCAGGGGGAACGCTTTTTTTAACCGTTAACAAACTATCCCGACAAACAACCAATTCTTTCGAAGTTCATTCGAACCGCTATGAATAATCGTTTGTCAATCACGTGGTGCCGTCATGTCACATGAATGGAATTTCTATTTTAGGTCCTGTAGCCGAAATTTTAGACTCTCTAGATGACATTGAGCTGCTCCAAGAGGGTGGAAGACTGACACGCTATGATATGCTGGATGCGATCCATGATCGTCGTCTTCGAGCGTCTTTAGAGGTACGACTACATATCCGCAGGTGTCACCGTTTCATTTATGTATTATTATTTTGTCATTGTTTGAAATAGTTCGTTGTCATACCACAGACAAGATAGAGGAGTAGACCTGACACCTTAAGGGACTTGGTGTCCACAGAAATCTGTAGTACCGACACCTTAAACTGCCAGTGGTAGCATCAATTTTCTTTAAATTGTGTCCATAATTTGCTATTAAACCCGCTGTAAATATTGTGCCCCTAGAAAAAATAATAATAATACATCTTTTTAATTATACTGAGGTGTTGACACTGAATGGCAATGGGGCTGTGGGGCGTTAGCGCACCAATACTGACGGACACCAAAATGCATTGAGTGGCAGGTCCATTCCTATATCTGGTCTGTAGTCATGCCGTGTACGAAGTACAGTTTTCAATCGTCGGATTTCAACCCCGAGGCATGCTGATCCTCTTTCTCATTGGAGATCGATCTCTGTCACTTTTCCAAGCTGGTTCATCTGTCCTATTCGACAGCAAAACTTGCTAAATTAACCATGCAAAATCGATGTTACCGGAGCAGGGCTAGTTCTGGTCGTGCGTCGGTATCTTACCGACATTGCAGCATCAGGGAATTTCTGACTTTACAGTTAACCTCAAGCATCAAATGTATTCGTTTCACTTGTATCTCTGTACATTTTCACGGGCGACTGTCCGTCGATTTTTGTCAGGATATTGCTCGATTAATTCAATTAATTCAACGTTGTTCCGTGGGTAAAGCAGATTTGCGAGGGTGGTGCCACTGTAGGTTTCCCTTACCCCTCAAGATCATTTCACCGTGCTCTTATCTCACCCCTTCCGGGCATCATTATGTTTTTATCCCGAGGGAAGAGGAACGCGCCGCGATTCTGTCACGGAAAAGGGCGCAAGCGCTCAATCCTCGGCTGTCAAGATGGCTGATGTGCTATTGTGGTAAACAAAACGCCACGGAGGATCGCGGGGGATTGCTGGATCACTAAGCCGAGGGTATAGATGTGTCTGTGCATCTCGTTTGTGTCGGATACGGGGTCACGTGGGCTCGTGTAAACCCACGTGGCTACGAGAAGAGCACGCTTCGAAAGATAATAATAAAAGCTAGAACAGAGAATGCGACTCTGCCAGTTGATGTTCATTGGCGAGGCCGAATTGGCCGGCGACCTCCTTGAAATCGCAGGCATCCTGGTGAGTAGATCGGCTTCGGTGCGCGTAGATCATTCTCGATCTTCCCCTCAACCCCTCTATGCAAACAATGATGTTTGCCAACGTGACTCGATAGGACATCTAAAGGTCTCGCAATGAACTAGACCGGTTCTCCGCCGCCAATTCGATTATTCTCGGGCTGTTGTCGCCATTTTTTGCAACTTTTTGTGCGCCTCTCTCTCTCCCTCTCTTTCTTTCTCTAGATAGCTAAACAATAACACAATACATTTTTGCGGATTTTAGGAATTAATATACTCTTTATTTTACAATAATTTCGCCATACGAGATATCCATCACTTCTGAAACACAACGATTAGTTGTCTTCTGGCAGAACTGGCTGTTAACACTAAACCTACCACCACCAGTCATTTTGAAGTCATCATTTTGAATGAAATTACAATTATTGAAATAATAAAAATGATTTCATAGATGAATAACGACGATGAAATACCAACAATGATTTTCAGTCTAAAGAAAATTAATTTTTAGTGGAATGTATTACAGTAGGAGCCACACAAAGTCTAAATAAAATCAGTCTTTCAATTTTTATAAGGGAACATGTATACCGGTTACTTTTAAGACTAGGTAGCTTTAGTGTTAAATAAGATTTCTTAATCCTAGATAAATAAACAGTAAGACACATTGATCTTTGTGGAATTGATGTGAGGGCTAGTTCTTGGAGAATTATTCGCAGTCGTTCATACTAAAGGGATGAAGACAGCAAAGTTTGAGATGGAATACATATCTCCACAAGGAAAATCTTGTTTTTTTTTTCAAATTCCTACTTTCTCACATCCCAACCATGAATTTTTGACGAAATTATTTATTTGGAGAATATATGGAAGTTTTAAATTAGATTTTATATTTTGTTGACTGTAGAAGTTCTTTGAAACTGTCGTTGGCTATTTACTGACATGAACGTGTTTTGCAGTTTTGCTTCGTTATGGATGGAAATTTCCTGAGAAATCCCGAAGTCCCGATAGTGAAGACGATACTGGAGAACCTAGCGTTCAAGATCTTCTAGAATTGTATTCTTCATCTTTCAACGTCGAATGTTTCAATTTGATTTCTGCCGGGAAACTTGTTAATGAAAACTGTACTTCGGTATATACATAGGAGCTTAAGCAGTGTAACTGAATAGAAGAACTCAAAGTTGAAATATCCACTGTGTGTGTGATAGTACACTTTACACGTACGATATTGTTTGAAAGTCATGGGATAAGAATACGATTTTGTTTAAGGGCTGAATACATTGTAACAACCTGAAATGCGGACACATTTCCGAGGATTGAAAGTAAATCAATTTATTGTTTATAAGCAGGGACCATAATTGTTATAGTTATATTTTCACTCCGTGAAGGCCAAGAGTGGGGGAAGTACCTATTACTTTAATTTTATTATTCTCATCAGTAGACTGCGGATCTTTATGCAATTATGGCCAGGGACCATAACTGTTATAACCGAAAAGAAAAAAAGTCATAGAATAACAAGTATTTCATCGACCAAAATCGTATTGGTTACAAATAAGGATTACCAGTTATCGAACATTTTTTCTCTTGTTGGTAAACGTTATCGTTGAGAGAAATTCATTTCGATCACTTATAACAGTTGTCAATGAGATAAATTTGTGTACATTATCTTAAATTTCAATAACAATCAACTTTTTTAAATGATTTTTATCGTAGACAATTTTAGAATAACTGTTATTTTTGGTCCCTGTTTCTAAATACCAATTGTAGAATGTAAACAAAAATTGTCATTGAGATTCAGTCGTTGGTTTCGTGTAAAGGCCTTGTCAAAATGGCGAGATGCTAAGAAGAGACTTTTAATGTCTAAATACAATTGTTTCTGTTCATGTTGATCAAATTGTACGACGTAATCATTCTCAATACACGTATGTGATGCATCGGAAACGGGTGGCTGAATTTGGCTGGAAATTTTTGTTGAAACTCTACGACATGTACACATTGACTACAGTAAACATTAAACTGATTTATTTGTACTGCTCGCCTGAAAGAGAAATTCTCGTAAATGTGCTCATCAAATTGAAGGATAATATCGAAATTAGGGATAACATCTTTGCGCATTTTCATTTACAATTCTGCTTAATACATTGTTAATGTTACGACTACAGCAGACTTCCGTACAACCCTTTCAAAAGATTGTTCACAGAAACTCTATATATACTGTAATAGATATCCGAGATAGATGAACTATGTGAAATCGCCGATATCATCAGATTAGAATGTTAGTCGTACGCGATTTTGTTTCTTCGTGTATCTCACAAGTAGTCTGTGAATCTTTATGCATTTATGCTTATGGAAATGTTCGGAAAAGGCTGGAATATAAAATTCGATAGAATTTTGTACAATTTTTATTTGTTTTAGATCTGCTTTGTAAGCAGTGTCCATTAAAAATAGGATTTTATGTCATTCATATTTCTTAAAGTCTGTGTACAGACTGTTATTTAAAATAAAACAAATTGTTATTAAAAGTAAAACAAATTGTTATTAAAAATAGAACAAATCGTTATTAACACTTTACCTACCGGAAGCCTATTAATAGGATTTTTAAAGATTGCACTGTACCAAAAGAAAGCACAGAAATTTTCTTTCACATTGCAATCTTCAATGAAACTATTAGATAACGTTATTGAGAGTGACTTGTTAGTTCACTATGAAAATTGCTGTTGCTATTGAATGTTCCATTAAAAAGTGTTTAGCCATGTACCATAGATTTTTCAACATTATGCAATAATCACCGGTCGGTAATGTATTAAAAATAAAACAAATCGTTATTAAAAATAGAAGAAATTGTTATCAAAAATAAAACAAATTGTTATTAAATTTTTAATTTTGAAAATTGGAAAATGTATAATCATCCGCAGCCTACTCCTAAGTAAGAACTCTATATCTGCGTGTTTTATGGTAGTAAGTGTACATAGCCTTGTTAGACGATCTTTTTGGACATTTATTAGTTTCTTTCGACATTCTTTTCTAATCGCTGTACACGGGGACCTGCTGTATTCAAAGAGTAGCGAAATGAACTAGATTAAGAGTACGTTCATAGTTCGAGGAGTAGTGTGAAATGATTGATAACTGTTCTTGCAGCTTTACAATATGATTTCAACTCGAGTTCCAACGCCGTGTCGGGCGCCACAGACGGACGCAGTCCAACGTGCACGGGAAGTCGAGGAACTTCTTCGGGAAATCGAGCATTCAGCAATACAGAACATCGACAGAGCCGATGTTCGGGAGCTCCGGGAACTTCTGGTCCAGCCGCATATGAGGGTAAGTGTTCGGACAATTTATTTAATTAACCTCCGTCAGCCTCCGGTGAAGTAGTCACCCGTTATTCGTCGCTGTAACAGGTACATTATAGCTGGACTATTTATTCTTGGTGATATCCTACCACAGGCCTGTCCAGCTTCTTTTTCGTCGCGAGCCACACGGCCCCCACCATTGATCAGGTCTGTTCCCCCACTACTTAAGGCTTAAGGGAGTAGTCTTGTTTCCAGGATAACGCAAAGATGGGGTTTTTCAGTAGCCAAGAGTTCTAGATGGAAGATCAATCTAGACCAGGCATGGCCAGAACTCGCACGCGCGGAGACATTCTCAAGGAATACCCGTGGAATACCCCCACTTTCCGGGTATTCCTCGAGGAACCTCCGCGCGTGATAATTTTGGCCATGCCTGATGTAGACCGCTGTCTCCCTCAAAAGTCCTATTTTTACTTTTACGAGGCATAACTTGCACTATTAGGCGGTGTATAGCTGTCGCAGCTGCATGAAAATAGCTACATGCGCAACTTTATGCTTCCGAATAATGCAAGGTACGCTTCGTTAAACGTAAAAATAGGATTTCTGAGGGCGACTGCAGCCTAGACCGATCTTTCATCTAGAACTATTGGCTACTGAAAAACCGAGACTGCCCCCTTAGGCCTTAAGCAATGCCATGCACTTGGGGGATCGTCACGAAGTGGAAGAACGGGCCAAATGTGGCTCGCGAGTTGGACAGGCCTGTCCCACCACATTACTAAGCGAAAATTCGTTGGGAACTATGAAAACGCGTGTAGGTAAGACGTGAATCAGGAATATAATTTATTGTAAGCGGAGTAACAGTATAATCTGTCAAGGCCGCACACCTTCAAGAGTGTCTGCAGTAGAACCTCGTTCGTTGCACAAGAACGTTGGAAAATCGAGGTTCTCCGACGAGACAGCGATAACCAGTCATAGTGATCCGTAATGTTGATCTTCTTCTCTATCTACGTAGATCATCATACCCACCACGAGTTCCAGAATCTTGAACAACCTCGTGGTGGGAGCTAGTATGCAACGAACGAGGATTCCGGTGCAATAAACAAGTTTCTACTGTACAGGTGCAATTTTCTATGGGATGAGCGTACTTTTAGGAACAAAGTGATCGTGGCGATGATCGATTATGACTCAGAAATATTGCGGTCACTACAGATCAGAGGGAGATAGAAAATATGCTTTTATACAGCAAAAATGGAGCAAGTCTTTATACAGTATAGTATAAATAGAAAATAATATTCACTTCTTCTGTCGAATTCCAGTTTCGAATAGCATCAAGAAGTATGTTAACTTAAGTCAGCCATGACTCATTTCATGTCTGACTATTATTCGCTGGTTCTACTTACGAGAAACATCTACTACAATATTGTTTTTCGCGTTTTTCGGTTATCTTACTAGTCTTCGTCCATCAGTTTTAATAGCACATTGCTGTCAATCATAAATATTACTTCAAGTGGAAGCAATCAGTAATAGGTCAGACACAGGAACTAATTCGTACCAGAGAGTCCTGAGCGATAAAATGTGATTTCAAAACATTTTCTTCTATTATATTTATTATAACTTTTCATATAAATTTATGATAAGAAATCAGCTTGCTGACTGTACGGACTTTCTATAAAATTATATTGTCCTTTCGCTGCAGGGGTGTCGCAGCTCGAGAAAGTATGTTCTTCAAGTGGAAACAGTCAGTAATAGGTCAGACACACGCACATTTCCGCTTATATCTCAGAAACTATGCGTCCTAGGGATCAGACCATTACATACAAAATTAAAGCCGACAAAATGTGCCACAAGATTGATTCAATTCAGTTTTTCGCTATCTCACATAGTTTCCGAGATATCCGCGCTCAAAGTTCACTAATTGTGCTGAAGAGTTAGCTAGTCAAATAAGCCAAAAAACTCGGAAACTATGCGAGATAGCGAAAAACTGAATAGAGTCAATCTTATGGCAAATTTTGTCAGCTTTAATTTTGTGTAGAGTGGTCTTATCGCTAGGACGCATAGTGTCCGAGATATAATCGGAAAACCGAAAAAGCACCCCGCTCTTTTAGTTATGTTCACCTCCTAACTAGTCCAAACAAAGTCCCCAAGTTAAAAATTGTGTTCCTTTCATTTCCCTCTGCATCCCCGTTATGAGCATTCATTGACTGGACTACCTAGGTATTATTCTTTTTTGAAAATATCGTTTGTCCAGTTGTGCATCTTTTGCATGTTCCCAACGCAAATCCGGTTAAACAAATCCCTCGAATCACAGCACACTAGAATAAAAGAATAAAAATAGTCTGCATCGTTTCATCTTTTCTTTAATAATTCTAGTTAGCTAAAACTGATGATATTTCTACATTTCCTAAAATCGCAATCACCATTTCTCTCGCAACTGCGTAAAATTCGCTGCATAACAATCACGGAGAGCCGACAGATTTCAGCGTATATCTGAAACAGAAAATGTTAGCGCGAGGAGCGTTTTTTCGGTGCGGAGGAATTCATGGGATGCCAGATTTACTCGACCAATGGAGGATCGGAGATAGTGGGGCTCGCGTGTGCGCTCTTTTTGTCCGGATAGTGTAGATAATCCTCGGACAAAGTGAAGCGTTTTAAAAATGTATGAGAAAATTGGCGATCGTCGGGGAAACCACTTCCGTCCCCGTCAATTCCCATTTTCGAGGCCAGCGTGGTTCCGATACATCGAGAGAGAGAGTGAGAGAGAGAGAGAGAGGGAGGGGAGAGAGAGAGAGAGAGAGCGAGGCATAGAGCTGGCGGGGGGTGTGCACGCGATTGCATCTCTTTTATTTTTCGGCGTGGTCGGCGGTGGTGGTATATTTACTGCGGTGTTTGACATTGCCCGTGATACACCGTAAATAGGGTGCAGAAATGTAGGTCGATCGTTAAAATTCTCATTTAAAAATTCCGTAGCTGTATGTAGAGGAACACGTGAAGAGGGGAAAGACCGTGCGAGAAAGCGGGAGGGCCGATGTGCGGAGGGAGAAAGAGAATGGGCGGGAAAAAGGTGCACTAAAAAAGATAGATAGAGAGAGAGAGAGAGAGAGAGAGAGCAACGTTACCGTGAAAAGAACCAGTCTTGATGGTCGAACGGATCTATGATAGCCCCGCGAACTGACTTATTAATTTTTCCTTTCGCTCTGCTCGATGGACGTTCATTGTCCCCGGCGCGGCCGCGTCTGTTCTCCGGATCAGGTTGTCCGATTTATGTCCAGTTGAACGTGTTCGCGGAACGTGTAATCAGTCTACACTAACGGACACGCCTGGCAGAGACGTCTCGCGTCGCGCGTCGTCGTGCTCGATTCTAAATTTGAAGGACATCGATGGACGCTGGCCTACTTCGATCCGCGAAAGGATAATAGACCGCGGACCAATATAGGAGGAACGTTTTACACGCTATTGTGTTCTTAATTCGTTGCCGAGCACCGGTTTAATTATAGGGCCTCGACTGTTTCCCGCGCAACCACTTCAGATACATTATCGATGCTCCGGCCAAGTTCGAGGAAGCTCGAATTAACACCGCTGCGATATTCATTAAACGTACCGAAGCGGTTAGGCGAGATCTTATTGTTAGTCTGGAAGCGATTCAAACATTCATTCGTGTTTTAAAACCTTTTCCAGGTATTTCAGCGTTTTTCTGAGAGAAGTACAACGTGTGACAAAATTTAGTGTCATGCTTTTGGCAGATGGTTGGACACCTTGAAATTCAAGGTCAAATTTGATTATGCTTATATTGCATTCTACTCACCATGGGGACCAAACTTGTCAGGAACCTTTCTTTTTGGTTAAGGGTGGTGGGGAGATGCTCTTACACCCCCACCCTCCACAGATGATAGCTAGAGGGGTAGGGTCTCAATACCAGTGTCGCCAGATTGAAGACGAAACGGTCCTCATGTAAATACTCTCCTCTTTACCCCTTCCACTATCTCATTCCAGTACCATGCGCACACTCCTGGGATAAAAAATTTTGCCCTTTTTTATGCGATCCTGTTGATTTCGAAGAGAAATCTCGAAAAATGAACCGCGGCTCGGGTATCCAAAAATAAGCGTCTCGTTGGTGTTTAATTCGCTTACATCGTTACGTGAGCTTTCTCTAATATGGTATCAAACGGCTCGCCGATAACGGGCCAATAGCTTATACCGGCACCGCGTTCCGGAAGCGATACCAGAAAGGAAATGTTTGTCAACAGTCCTCTAACTGTTGCGCCAGATGTGTTCTGAATGTCGACAGCGTTTACAATCGATCCATCGAATTGAAAACATTCCAGATAGGGTGTCTGGAGTACCGGGGCTGTCGCGGTAAGAATCCGAACTCCTTGTCTGCTACTCGTTTATTGGGAAACAGGCCGACTCGCGAACTCAACACGAATATTTCAGCAGGCTTGCGCGATCTCCCGCGCTGTTTCCCGTGCCCTCGATGCCACGTTCAAAATTATTAACAATTTACGCTCGGAGCTATTTTAACACGGAAATGAAACATTTCTTCCGACCTCGAATCATTCCGTGATTTCTTTTCACGGATATAAATACCTCGTACGATACTTAAATGTTTCGTGATTGATTAGATAACATTTAATAATGTAAACCGTTGAATTGCATCTCCGAGCAACAAACATTTTGAACTTTTTCATTTAATCCTGTAGATTTCGGTGAGAGATCGAGAAGCGAAATTTTAATGTTAGGTATCCACTGCTTTGAAAGTTATGCGCGAGTAAAGTTGAGCGTTTCTCAGCGTTTTTGACTGGTAAGGGCGCCGCCATGTTGGTATGTACTGCGATTTGCGCGTCATCTAACGAGCGGAGCCGCTAGGTGGCAGCACAAGCACGCGGTGACGCTCGAAACGCTTGAAATCGCTCAACTCTACACACGCAGAACTTTTGAACCAGTGTGCTCCTAATTTGAATAAATGAGATACAAGTTGGAACTCTCCAACTGAATCATCCGAAACCGAGTAATGAAATGAGGATTTTGATATTTAGAGTGAAAATGGACCCAGAGTTACATTCCTTTCTAGCTGGAATAATTCCATTCTACAGGATCTGTTTCATTTCATGGATATGAAATTGATATGATACCTTGACGTTGATTCTATGGATACAATACCTAAATGTTTAGTAATTTAGTATGCCAACATATTTAATAGCGGTGGCATTGAATCACCACTCGAGTGCAAAGGATTAAAAGCGTCGCAGCTATAAAATTCAGTTTCTTCGAGGTTAGGCGCAGGCATATCTTTGTCCGCGGATTCTCCCGCCAATTAGACAGCGGCGGCCTGTTTTTTGGCAGCGATTGGACACAGCAACGCACAGTGGGGTATTTGCCCGATTTCAGCGGTCCTAATTCAATTTAAAAAATTTTAGATAAATTGTAAAATATTTGTGGCTTGAGTTAGTTGAATGTCTGAGGAACAATCTCCCATCATTCATTTTCCCATTCATGTATCCATTAAGCACTGACATTTGTCGGAAGTTGAAGTTCCGTTAACCCGCTTTCATTTCTCAACGAATTCACCTATTAGTAATTGTTACCTTATTTACATACACTAACAGATTTTTGTTTGGTAGAAGTTTTTTTTGCTAAGTATAGGGTATACTTTTAAGAGAAATTCTCTTTCGTACCATATACATGTTTTCAATTATTAATACTTAAAGATAACCAACGATGAGTCACTTTCTTGATGATTCTAAGACTTTGGTAATGATTTCGTTATACTTCCGGATGCGTCCCGGCGTTCATTTCTGTACCATTGTATTCTTTGAAGTCTTCTGATTAAGATGCAAGAAAAATTGTATCTGCCTTCGTCTGCTTTCGTGTTTTATAGTTGATTTACGAAAAAAATCGCAGCATTTCTCACATCCTGCATGTTCGCATTCGCTATATTTTCGTATTTACTTAAGTAAATATTAAATAATAATAATAAACACAGAATATACACTAAAATAAGAAAACAGTATACACATGAAATTTGAATAATATACAGGGTGGAGCAATAACTATGTCCACTTTGAATATTGTCGTTATTTGTAATAATATGAATAAATGTTATGAACAAAATTTTCCCGGAACAGAGGGGGACATGTTGTGGCATAAACATTTTCTGCGTGGGTGGAGGCGTAGAGGAGATTTCAAGGTGACCTCGATTTTTTAAAATCGAAAGACCTACTTTTTGTATCATGAATCGATAGACTATTGAATTCTGAGTAAAAATGTATTGAGCTCCACATGTCTTAAATCTAATAGTTAACGAGATATTATCGAAATCATTTTCTTTCCTCTTTTGATAATATCTCGTTAACTATTAGGTTTAGGACATACGAAGGTCAACACTTTTATACTCCGAATTTGATACTTTATCGATCTATGGTATAAAAAAAGGACATTCTGTTGAAAAAAGTCAAGGTGACCTTGAAATCTCCTCCATGGCTCCACCCACGCAGAAAATGGGACACAGTACAAAAAGTAGAAATCTTAAGCTTTAAAATGATTGTTTTTTCATCAGATTTGGATAAATTTTTTGGCAAAGTTACAGCAGTTTCAATATTGAGCGAATTTTGAACTAGCTGTGGCCGCTGAGATTGGGCATATACCCCACTGTGCAACGTTTCGCTGCGCGCATTGTCCTTTAATTAAAACATCGTGCGCACCAACAAATTTGTGGTGAGTCATGGGGAAGGAGGAGGAGGAGGAGGAGATGGGTAGAACCGCGTGTTCGGAACGAGTCGTTGTCTCGTGCGGGATTGTTGAAGTTTTCGCCAATTAGATCGGCTGGAATTGCCGCTGGCATCGAAGTGGCTCGCCTATTTGGCCCGGGGCGCTATAGTACTCGCCGCCTGTCCGCCGCGCCGGGCGGAGCTCCTTGCGCGCTGCATTGTATGTCGTTCCTCCTGTTTTCTTCTTATTCTTGACCGGCATCGAGCAATATTGATCATTAGCCGGGGGAAACCGGCTACAGTTTTAGGTCGGTTCCGAACCAACAATTCCACGATAGAGAGGCGACACTGGTATCCTCGGTGCGCTGCTGCTGCCGGTCAGCCTATCAACCACTGACCCGACAGCAGCTGAACTGTGGTGAACGGGGTAGAACCGGGCCATTCTCTACTCGGTCACATCCATTGACCTTTATGCTTGTATAGCACGAACACACATAACGTGACATCGACTCGGGGGTAGGGAAACGTCGTCCTATTCACCCTCTGCACGCATGGTACAAAGCCCCGAGTGATTCTTGCCCGTACCTCGAGACTCGGTGTACATGGTCCGAACGTCGAGAATCATTGAACCATCCTATTCGCGCGAGGACGACTTTCGAGCAATCTTATCGTCCCGTCCCGTTTTTGTTCGGACGATATACCGGGTGATTCACGAGGAATAGATCGCCTAAATAGTTCCGCTAGCCTCTTCAAAGATAGAAGAAAGTGTTAGAGAGAAAAAGTTGTATTATACTATTGTCGGAAGCAAATCGTATACTGTGTTCCCGCGATTGATGTGACTTTCGGGTACGCGGATGATGTGACATTTTTATATCCCGAGTACTAGGGGGTTCCCCCTTGGGCGGTCGATCGCGCTACAAAGAAATTAACCCTTTGCACTCGGAGCTATTTTAACTCGAAAATTAAACATTTCTTCCGACCTAAAATATTTACATTCTCGACGTTTAGATCCTTATGTGGATCATTCTCAAAGAGACATTTTTTGCGTCTGAAAAATTATATATGCATAATATATTTTGAACAAAAATGTAACACAGCCGTGTAAATCAAATCAGGAAAAACGAAAAATATAAAAACATCTCATTTAAGTAAATATTAGCAAGTTACAAATAACTGGACTTTGTTCCATGATGGCAAATGTGTAACTGAACCATGTGTTAGACAAACGCAAGGAAGAATATGTCCTATAGGATTCCTGATTGGATTTACACGGCTGTGTTACATTTTTGTTCAAAATATATTACACATACATTATTTTTCAGACGCAAAAAATGTCTCGTTGAGAATGATCCACATAAGGATCGAAACGTCGAGAAAGATGTTTAATTAATTGCACATTTGCTGGTTTCTATAAATGATCGAACCCTGCGCCGAAATCATAAAATTGATTATATATTCATTTTTCGATCGAGAAGAATTCACCTTCTACTATTTTTAGTTGAACCTGCTCACATGTTCGTAATAAATGCATGAAATCCGCTGTCTACTAATCACGTATCGTTTCGCATCGTAATTTCTGATGATCGAGCTTCGCGGACCGAAAGCCGGGGGGATGACCCATATGTCGTTGACGTATCCGCCGATACGCCGCGACAATGTTTCCCCCGGAAACCGGGGCCAACTGCGACGACAATCACGTCGTCGCGTCGCGTCGGAGCAAGCTAGCGAGCCGGTAGAAGGAGCCTCGCGGAGTAGTATCGCGGAGTTAGGTCACGATTGATTCACGGTTACATCTTTCAGCGGCACCGGAACGACCGGTCCGGAGCAATTGGCAGTTGCTGGCGTTGGCGGTACTGCGAAAACGTCGGGACCGTCGACGCGGGAGCTGCTAGTCGTGTCACGCGCTAGGCGTGGGTGGTAGGGTGGTCGCCGAGAAAGAGGACCACAGGGAAAGAGGGAGAGATAGAGAGAGAGAGGAGCAACCAGAGAGAAACAGAGCGAGGATCAGAGGGAGCTAGAGAGGGAAAGAGCGAGAAGTCGAGAGAGAGAGAGTGAGAGGGGGGGGGGGCAGGTGGGGGACGAAGGAGCAGGGAGAGTGAGGAGGGCGAGTGGTGGTTTGGAAGGGGTGAAACCGGCCGGGGGTGGTGGCGGGCTTCAGGGTACGAAAGCTAGTATGCCGCAGAATGTAGATCGCGAGCGACGCGTTCCGCCACCCTTAATCCACGGTTCCGTTGACGATTTCGCGAAGCCCCGGGGTCGATCGCGTCGCCGGAACACGTGGGGGATGATCGTCGTTTAGTGAGGACTCGGCTGCGAAAAAACCGCTAACTTCTGTCCGCGCACCTACTGTAAACAGCCGGCAGTCCCGCGAGCGTTGACGCATTCGCACAGTGGCGCTGTCGAATATTGTGTTAGCATTTTCGCGTGCGCGCGCCCGCGCCTCGCTGTTATGAGTGCGACTCTTATCGGTGTGGCTCTGTGTGTGTGCGACTCTGTGTGTGCCTGTGTGTGAGCGAGAGTTTCCCGGCGAGAACGGAAGTGGGCGATACAGGAGGCCGAAGCGGTCGGGGGATACACACGCCGAAAACGTGTTCTCCTGAAAGCCTGGCGTGTTGACCCCCCGGTTAAGGAACTGGGACTCCCATCACAGGCCGGCCTCACACTTTTCGCATTCACCACCGGCGCGGCGACATACTCGTCGAGGTCTTTGCTCTGCGACCAGCTCTCGGGAGCATGTATTTTTGATGAACGGTCAGATTGAGCTCGGTTGTGCACCGTTCG
This sequence comes from Lasioglossum oenotherae, assembly GCA_028455765.1. Lineage (NCBI taxonomy): Eukaryota > Metazoa > Arthropoda > Insecta > Hymenoptera > Halictidae > Lasioglossum > Lasioglossum oenotherae. The sequence goes on along the minus strand of CM052281.1, from coordinate 4,690,846 downwards.
CGTGTCGGTTCGGTGACCCGCGACACTGGGTCACCGCGATTAATCTCGCTTCGCCTTTCGGTAAATGATCTCTCCACGATACCGAACACCGACGTCCACCATCTATGTTGGTTAACGAAGAGATAAGCTCAGGATTTCGCCGCGATCGTTAAAACTTGCCGACTGTATTGTCCCCGTTTCTCGTATCGAGCCTTTTCGGCGGCGACGCCGCTTCCCCAGCTCTCTTCCGGATCAAAACAACCCTCGCTGCGACACGATCTCGAAGCTTCTGCTGATTTTCAGCAGCCCCTCGCTCTCGTCGCGATGTTCGATGCACGAACTGCTCGTTTCACCAATCGATCCACTACTACCTCCGAATATTGGTGGGATAGTGTTGTTTCTTTTGAGGTTTGTCGTTCGGATCGACGCTTTAGTCTAGCATCGACTGCGGATCTTTATGCTGAATCGAAATTGTCTGTTTTCGTCGCGACACCTGTATAGGCTGGCCAGAGTCGGGCGAAAATTTTATTCAAATAAAAATTTCGGAGAAAGTGGGATTTTTCCAAATGGGTTTTACACCCACTTTATTCGAAATTTTTATTGAAATAAAATTTTTGCCCAACTATGAGTCGGGGTAACCATTTTCAATTTATTCTTATAACTTGTTTAACACTAAATCTATCACCGCCGGTCTGATGACCGGTTTCTGGGTTTTTATTTTAGAATTATTAAAATTAGAATTATTATAAAAATCGCAGGAAATATATATATATATATATATATATATATATATATATATATATATATATATCTATACAAATTCTGTGATGACATTTATACAAGGCAACACGTGCCAGCCATTTTTACAGCTCGGTAGATGTAGATATAGCGTTGATACAGTATTTCTTGACAAATAGCAAAACATAATTGCAGGTTTTATATTCTTGTGGATGATTACAGATTCATTTATATTTCAGACATAAATATGTTGCCATTTTCAATTTCTGTGTCTATAACTTATTAATATATTCCTTGACAAATAGCAACATTACTACAAGTTTTATATTCTTGGATGATCACAGACTTGGATGATTCATTTATATTTTAGACATAAAGATACGCATTAAAACTGGAAGCTGCAATATTATTGAATATCGGAGAAATTTTGGTTATTGACACGAGGGTTGATCTTGATGAGGCTTGATTAACCTTAAATTACTCGCACTTCATTTTCTACGTAATTGGTTATATGAAACCTTGCATCCGTCCAACATAAACAAATTTTTATTCAATGAAATAACAACTTTAATGCAAAATAGATTTTTGCTGGTATAGTCGACACCTTGTTTATGCTTGAAACACTGAATTGAAACTTTTGAGATTGTCAATACTATGTGCACGAGTAATTAAAAGTTCGAAAATCAAGTTTGCTACAATCGACGTAACTGCAGTGTAGTTCTAATATAAATATCGTTACACAATAAAATTATTTGTTGTTTCAAGGGGAAAGTAAACAATTTTTGACAGTCGATGGCGAACACAATTGTCGAGTTCACTCGCCATCCTCGGTTAAAAGACTAATAAGCTTCCGGTAGATAGAGTGTTAAATAAACAAAAAATTTTGTTGGGATTTGCACAGTAGAGTAATAAACAGTTTTTAACAAAGTTCCAACAAACTGGAACAAAATAGAAATTAATTTTCTTTGCTAATATGTTTCGTAGGTTGAAAATAATACAACAGTATTCTTTTATTAGTATTATTACAACAGTATATATTTATTATAGTATTATCATAATGTTCTTTCTGTTTTAAATGACACCTATTCATATTTGTCAGAAAAGCATAAAATCCACTGGCTAATTATTAGGTGTATGCAAAATAAAACTTTCGTACTTAAATTGCAACAAACTGGAACAAAATAGAAATTTATTTACTTTGCTAATATGTTTAGCAGGTTGAAAATAATATAATACAACAGTATTGCTAAATTTTTCGAATGTTTTTATTCTGTTACTTTATTTTTTAAAACTCTCCCTAATTTTTGTCATAAATGCAACAAATCTTCCGCCTTTTCGTGCAATCATTTATTTGCCATTGATATCCAAATTCGATATCGACTGGTGCATGTCCAAATACAAGGGAATTGTAAAAAGAACTGATACTTCCGCGTACACCAAATATTTCATCTGTCTAATAATTTATTCCGATCTTATGCGACTTTTATGGGCACTGATGTGGCAGTTAACGTCTCAAGGAAATTTATGTTAACATTAAAGCTACCACCGCTGGTCAAACGACTGGTTTTAGATTTTGTACGCTGCTGTTATTGAAGATATAAAGTTCCACCCACGGGGAACGATTAAATAAAGATGTTTATCCAAACGCGTGCTATAATCGCGCAAGATATTGTCCCAGAAGTTTCATTTTCAACGAATGAGCACGATGCGCATTTAGGATAGTTTCCGGAACGAGCTAATTGCGCGGTTAAACAAATAACAATTGAAATAAAAAAATCCGCTGTCTAATTATTTCTAAATTTTTTCCTGAATTGCAACAAACTGGAACAAAATAGAAATTTATTTTCTGTCCTAATATGTTTAATAGCTTGAAAATAATACAACGGTATTTTTAAACTTTTCTAATGCTCCTGCTGTTTTGAATTACACCTACTCATTTTTGTCAGAAATGCATAAAATCCGCTGTCTAATTATTTCTAAATTTTTTCCTGAATTGCAACAAACTGGAACAAAATAGAAATTTATTTTCTGTCCTAATATGTTTAGTAGCTTGAAAATAATACAACAGTATTTTTAAACATTTCTAATGCTCCTGCTGTTTTGAATTACACCTACTCATTTTTGTCAGAAATGCATAAAATCCGCTGTCTAATTATTTCTAAATTTTTTCCTGAATTGCAACAAACTGGAACAAAATAGAAATTTATTATCTGTCCTAATATGTTTAGTAGCTTGAAAATAATACAACGGTATTTTTAAACTTTTCTAATGCTCCTGCTGTTTTGAATTACACCTACTCATTTTTGTCAGAAATGCATCAAATCCGCTGTCTAATTATTTCTAAATTTTTTCCTGAATGGCAAAAAACTGGAACAAAATAGAAATTTATTTTCAGTCCTAATATGTTTAGTTTATTATTATTATTATTTAGTAGCTTATAATTAGGCTGCGGATCTTTATGCAAAATAAAAATTGTTTGCATCAACTGCAATAAACAAGAGCAAAGTAATAATTTTTTCATTCTTCAATAATGTTCTTCAGCTGCGAATAATACATTGATGTTTTTAAATGTTTTTCATGTGTCCACTATTTTCAATTTTTAAAAAAAGTTGTAAAATCATCGTTTACTATTTTCCTTCGCAATTCGTGTCAATTACGATTCCCTTCGAAATTCTTTTAAATTACAAGCTCTTGGAAAATCTCGAATGGTCTATTTTGAAAAAAGTTCAGCATCATTTTAAAGAGCATGGAGGCTTTTCGATTGACTGTGCATTCCGTATGTGTGTGCGTCAGTATCCTTGAAGAGGTTAAGTGAAAGACTTGAGCATCGAGCTTTGTTCCAGAGAGGTGTAAGACCTGGTTCGGCGTTTTGGCTCGTAGCTTTGAAATTTGTCGTTTTCCGAATAGCAGAGTCGCGGAGAAAGCGTTTGTTCGCGCGCAGAATGATCTCGCGCGGTATTCAAGGGCGTTGATCTCGACCAGCCTAGCCGGCCGGTGGGGGAGAGAGCGTCGAATGTTTTTGTTGCAAATATGTGTCACACGCCTCGAATGTAAGTTGAACCTGCGGGCACAATGGGAAAAATGTCAGACAACAGCAACATTGCTGTTTGCAATATACTGGCCCTCCGTTTGTAGTGCACGGCGGCGCAAACATCGGGCGGTCGAGATGAAAACAGAGGCGGTTGATTGGCTAGGAGGGGTCAGGCTGCGGGGAGCGGGTCTCTGTGTGTTTTAGGATCAGGAAAGTTTTCAAACAAACCGGTCCTCAAATAACCTGGTCATGTTAATTTCGCCATGGAATTTTCTACTCATTAGCGCTCCACAGAGAGGATTCATTCCGATCAGCTTCGGTTCGATGAATAATTTATATAGATCTTCGAGTCGCTCTACACGGTGTCTTAAAAGTACTTTCTTGAAAGTAGCGATTCCCGAGGCCATTTCAAGGAACTTTCTCCTTTGCGAAAATCTTCTCCGCGGCTTTGTTCAGGAGTTATCAACGAAAAACACTGACCAATTCCAACGCTTCACTCAGCGGGGCCTGTGCTCCGATTGGTCCGAGTGTTTTTGTTAATAACTCCTGAACAAAGCGGCGGAGAAGATTTTCGCAAAGTGAAAAGTTACTTCAAATAATCTCGGGAGTCGCCTCGTTCAGAGAAGAACATTTTTGGGGGACCCTGTATACTGTATACCCTGTGGACTGCGGATGTTTATGGAATATTCAATTTTTCTAGACGAATTCTAAGAAAGCAGAATAAAATAGAATCATATTTTCCATAGTAGTAGCCTTATTAGTTCTGAAATCAATTAAAATCGTAAATAAATTTAAAAAAAATTAAAATCGTACTAAATTCTGTCATATTTTATTTCCTAGCATTTTTTGAACATTTCCAAAAGCCATATATAAATGCACAAAGATCCGCAGTCTACTGAAGGCAATAATAAAATTGAAGTGATAGGTACCTCCCCCACTCTCGGCCTTCACGGAGTCAGTAGGCGTTGCAGAATTTTTGGGTTACGCCCCGAATTGGCGATTCGTCCTCTGTTTATTCCCACCGAAGAAATTCCGGGAGAACTAGGATTTAGAATACGCCGAACCTCCGACAAGAACATCTTTAACCTTCATACGACCTTGAACTTTCTATAATCCTTTCGGGTAGGACTTGGCATTGAATCTTGCATGTTCTAATTTTTATTGAATCTACCGTTACGTACTTTTCAGAGATTTTCATTAAAAAACCAGCACCATGTCAGAACATCTGAACTCATTTGGTTGAATGTTCAGAGAATTCTACGATTTTTTAATAGATCGCATGAAGCGGTTTGTGCCTAGAGAGAAAATGGTACCGTTACGAAATTAGAGGTATCGGTGTATCGCGAGTTGCGTCACGTGGATCAAGCTTTGATAGATCGAGAGCCGACGTTTTAGCAGGCTTCTGGCTCAGTCTAACCGCGTTCACCTTCGCCAACGGCGGTTCCTTCTAATTGGCTTGGTGCTCGGCGCTATAACCAGCCGTTCCCGTGATAATCAGTTCATCTAACCGGCCAGAAGTGGCCTCTCTCTCTCTTTTCTATCATCCGATCTTTAGCCCCGGTTCTTTGCTCGTTGGCTGAGCGACGTAAACTCCGTATCGCGGACAGGTTGTCTGACTCAGCTATTAAGGACTTGGCCCCCCTTCCCGTAAAAGCCCGGATACGCGGAGCCGGACGACGAGATATATTGGACACTTCACACAATCGTCTTGTATCTTAAAAGGTCTCGCCAATATCTTATCTCTTTCATCGGCTTTGCTATCGCCGCGATCGATAGTCCTCCGAGGACCGATCGGTTCGAGAGTACGCTCGCGGGATTCGTGTGTCCCTCCTTCAGCCTAGCCGTCTCGATCTGAACGTCACCCTTCAAGAATATACCGTTCCATAATCCGAGCGTCGACGCATCGGCTGGACGTATCATCTGGATCACCTAGAACGCCATTTATTTATAGAATATTCAAATGTTTCGGACACTCGGACGATCCTAATGCATTTTAAAATGGGAGAGCTTTCACGCGAGGAGCCTAGGATGGAATCTTTCACGTGAATCGCCTAGAGTGCCGTCTATTTTTAGAATATTAAGATGTTTCGGACCCTCAGACCTTCCTAACAAATACATTTTGACTTGATAATTTGTTGTCCTTCGATTCCATTAATTACAACGCACCAGGGTATGAACGATGTTATTGTATTCGGAATTCAAAAGCGAGAGCTTTCATACGAGGAGCCTAGAATAGAATCTTTTACCTGGATCACCCAGGACGCCATTTATTTTTAGAATATTAAAATGTTTCGGACCCTCGGACGTTCCTAACAAATACATTTTGACTTGATACTTCCTTCGATTCCATTAATTACAACGCACCAGGGTATGAACGATGTTATTGTATACGGAATTCAAAAATGGAGGAGTGTTCACACGAGGAAATCTTTTCCCCGGATTGCATAGGACGTTATATATTTTAAGAAATTTTTTTATCATGAATCGTTTGCTACAAATTTTCTGGGAAAATCAAGCGATTATTCAAAACAATTTTGAAAGCCTCCGCGACCGCCATACGCTCTTAAAAATGTTGCTGAAGGTCATCTGGCGCCATTTCGTACATCTTCATTTTATATTCTAACTCGATTAGTAATCATTTATTCTACAGGGTGTTCATTTCAAAACTTTCCAGCCTAATATCTCGAATAGTATGAAAGATATTAAAGAAGCGTAAGACACGTGTCCAAGAATTTTGAGGGGGAAAGAGGGGGGCAGTATCAGTTTTTTGTTTGGATGGCGTTTTCAAGATCATTTGAAGGTCAACTTTATTTTTTCAAATGGAAACCTTTTTTTTTTGTTATGGGATCTTATTGTACATAAAAAGACCAGCAATTTTCGTAGGCTTTTTTTTATCCGTGCACTTTTTTCTATTTGAAAAAACAAAGTTGACCTTCAAATGACCTTGTTTTCTTTTTAAAGTTCCCTGCATTACATACCTCCATTTAGTTTAATCCTTTCGATCATGGCGTCCTCGTGTAAGAATATGCTAAAATAAATGGTGTATCTAAATTCGGTAACTTTTATCCTCCCTTGAGGACCTCCTCGGAGACATTAGGTTGGAACGAAAGTTCGTAGCGTTTGTAAATGAAAATTGAAAGCTAAAATTCAGATATTTATTCATAGACCTATTCATTAACATATTTCCCATTCTGTCCTATTACGTTTTGCCATTTTCGCGAGCGAACTTCTCGTGTTATTGAATAAATATCTTAATTTTATCTTCTATTCTTAATTTGCAAACGCTACGAACTTCCTTCGCAACCCAATATTTTATACAACTGAAAAATCATAATTTATTTCGAAGAACTGTTTAGCAAAGTCATGATTTTTTTTATCCAGGAATAAATAATTCCTGGCCGAAAGGGTTAAATAAAAATTATGTCGATACATTCAGTAAGATTCTGTAACACTATTCGATAAACTTTCACGGTTTCCAAATAGATATTCCGAACGCCTGCCAAGTGCAAGGCGAAGAACTGGGGATAGAAGATGGCTTCATTAGTCGGCGATGCAGCTTGTTAATTAATTTCGTTTAAAAGAAATGCGTTCTTTCTGTGCTTCGTTAATACAAACAGTGGCAGACGGAGTGGCCACGTACACATTCGCGTGTTTCTTCCTCGAAGCAAAAGGAAAACTAATTTTTCCTTAAACGTAGGTCGGAGGCATTGTTTACAATGTAATGAAGTTTCGAGGTAAGGGTTGCTTTTATCCCATGCTCATTAGAGATTCTGTTTCCGCCGGAGCTGTCGCCCACCTACGAACATCATTTATTTTTAAATCCTGTGTACACACGCAGCCTTCTGTAAAGTCGAGTAATTGTCGTGGTAAAAACAATGAATCCGAATTATTCAGACGTGAATCTCTCGGCAAGATTTCGAATTAAAAACCTCCCGCGACAATGGATTCCGTTTTTAATGCTCGCATTATTATAGTTTAGCGTTTCCCAGAACTGTGGCTCTCGAGAGAATGTTTGATCGATTGTGTCGATGGTTAGCCTTTCTCACTGAAAAAGTCGTAAACAATGTCTTTCAACTTTTGTACGTTTAACACAAGGTCCATGAGGAATTATTCAACGTTATTTCTTCGGGTATGCACAGGGTGTCCGAAAATGTTGCACTTCCTAGACACAGTCGGTTCCCGAGGTGATTTCGAGTCACTTTTTCCTTTGCGAAAATCTTCTCCGCTGCTTTGTTCAGAAGTTATTAACAAAAACACTCGGAGCGCGGTCCCCGCTGAGTGAAGCGCTGAAATTGGTCAATGTTTTTCGTTAATAACTCATTAACGGAGCCGCGGAGAAGATTTTCGCAAAGGAAAAAGTTACTTTGAACTAATATATGTGGATAATATAATTATTTTCCTTCTTTTTTTTATTGTTTTACGTCGCTTCGTTAACTGCTATGGTTATTAAGCGATATAAATACTTTTAGTGCTCTGTAAATCTAGAATTAGTTTGAAGAACGTTTAATTCTCAATTGAAAGTATATCTTTGATGATCACCGATGATAAATAAATAAAATAGGGATGATGACAGTTGGGCAAAAATTGTTATTTACATTAAATTTTTGTCCGACACTGGATGAAGAGCATCGAATATACAGGGTGTCCCGGCTAACTTGACCACCTTGAATATCTTTGTTGTTTTGTTGTGTTAATTATGTCAACGGTGTTTGTTCTAAAATAGTAAAGAATGCGGTAAACGTCTGGGTCTACATTTCGTTTTCTACTTGATGTGGAAACAGGGAATACAATGATTAGGAAAAAGTTATTGTAGAACGTAGTTCTCGATACGGTCGAGAATAGTGTGACCCAAAGGGTTAATAAAGACGGGTTATTTATTTGTTCGCAAGTTATGGGCTGCGGAATTTTTATTTACGAGGCCATTCGGAAAAGTACACTGTCTGGAACGGCAATTGGCATGCGAGACGTATTGAAGTATCGAATTTAATACAGTTTGCTGAAGATAAGAAATATGGGATTTTCGATCGAATGTAATATTCTTGGATGGAACGACGGGAGACATATTGAGCATATGCTGCACGAGAGAGAGTTACATGGAATAGGGGAGACGTGTGTATAAGTGGAGCATTATCTTTGCATTCGCCCGCATTCATTAGTCAATTTCATCGGAGAACGTATAGACACTATTTGATAAATGAACAAAATTTTGTTTGAATCTGCACAGTACAAGACGGTGACGAAAGTAATTGCTGTAATACACCTTGTACTTTCTATTTTTGTATTGTTAGTAGACAGTATTAGTAGTAGATCATTATACAAATAATAAACCTTTTTTATCTGAATTGCAACAAACTGGAACGAAATAGAAATTTATTTTCATTCCTAATGTGTTTAGTGGGTTGAAAATAATACAACAATATTTTTAAACATTTCTAATGCTCCTGCTGTTTTAAATTAAACCTACTCATTTTTGTCAGAAATGCATCAAATTCGCTGTCTATTTATTTCTAAATTTTTTCCTAAATTGCAACGAAGTGGAACAAAATAGAAATTTATTTTCTGTCCTAATATGTTTAGTAGGTTGAAAATAATACAACAATATTTTTAAACTTTTCTAATGCTCCTGCTGTTTTAAATTAAACCTACTCATTTTTGTCAGAAATGCATCAAATTCACTGTCTAATTATTTCTAAAATTTTTCCTGAATTGCAAGAAACTGGAGTGAAATATCATAGAAATTAATTTTTTTTCTTGACATGTTTAATAGGTCGAAAATAATGTAATTGTATTTTAGAAATCTTTTAATAATTTTACTGTTTTAAATTACACCATTTTTCTCACGAGTGCACAAAATCTAATAATTTAACAGGTTGAAAATCAAAAAGATTCGAGATTAGAAAGTTGAAAAATCTGCAGTTCCAGTATTTTATTGTGTTCATCGAATTTGATACCTTCCATTGCTGTTTTTACGATTTCTGTTTCCGAATTAGAAATTTATTTTCTTTCTTGACATGTTCAATGTGTTGAAAATAATGTAATTGCATTTTTGAAACCTTCTAATAATTTTACTGTTTTAAATTACACCATTTTTGTCACAAGTGCTAATAAGCTAACACGTTCAAATATCAAAAAATCAAGATGATTCGAGATTAGAAAGTTTGGAAATCTGCAGTTCCAGTATTTTATTGTGTTCATCGAATTTGATACCTTTCATTGCTGTTTTTACGATCTCCGTTTTTTGTTTACGTTGCCATCGAAAACTGTGGCAGTTCGTCACTGCAGATTTGTCGGCAACATTTTTTTCTTGCTCGGACAAGTACCATGTATCTGTGAAGTTTGGAAAACGTTTTTTTGTATCACTTGCGTTCCAGTGTTCTCGGTTTCATCGCCGAGCCAAACTAACGAACAACCTAACTGCTGGACGGGTGCATAGAGTGGGACATTTCTGTGTTCAAAACTCTTGAAACGGACCGCATCATTTACAAACTCGGCACTTTTTCTCGCGATTATTATACCGGTTTACTTGCCATCGGATTAGAGAAAGGGAAATGAAACAATTGTATATGTTCGATGGGAAAAAAATGTTGGAATCGTTTAGCAAGAACGATTACAGATCATTTTACTCTACAACAACTCAAGCCTGCTGATTTTATATACAACAAATTTCTATCTTGAATTTTTTCTATTTTGTAGCAGACTAATTAATTTTAATTATTAGTATAACTAATTAATTTTGTTCCAACCATTTTTCTATCTGACTTGCTGAGTTATATGGAACACCCTGTATAAAATACAATGATTCGATCAATTTTTACTGAAATTTCATCTTATACAATCCATAATGACACATTATTATACAATTATTATGTTGGAAAGAAAGTTGTTGCCGTTTTTATTATAAAATCCAAGTAACCAAAAATCGTAAGAACTTTCTTTCCGACCTAATATAAATAGGCAGCGGATTTTTGTGCAAGATAAAAATTGTCTGGACTAATTGCACTATGCAGGATCTCCATAAATATTTATTTCCATTCCTATATTAACCTCAACGAAATGAAAATAGCACAACACACACACACATCACATCTTTAAATTCTTCAAATGTTTTCACATTATTTTTCGACCTAGAACAAACACATAATTTCTTTCGAATCCACATCAAAGTGCCTAGAGAATCACGTAGGGGTTACTCGATACATAAAAAAACGTTTTATTTTATGAACAGTCTTTCACGAAACTTTTTAGCAAAATTTACAACTGTTACTTCACGAATGACTGCCATTTCGGAAAGAATCAATATTTTCGAAAAACCCCTACGTATCTTTCTAGGCATTTTCATTTAGATTCGAAAGAAATTCTGTTTTTGTTCTAGGTCAAAAAATGTGGACGCTAGATGTCAAGGCCCCGGAGTACCTTCACAAAAAACGTGTTAAATTCCGCCATTTTTGGAATGGAAAGAGTACAAAGAAATTTTTTTCAAGTGCCTCAAGATATGTTGTACACTTTAATGCGACTTTGTATTAAATTGTCTTTTGTATACCGAAAAAATTGTTTAATTTGTTCATGCTTTTACACGACCTGTCACCAGAGTCGCCAGAGTATACGTTGTTTAACAAATAATTAAAAGATTGAATTTATTTATATTTCTCGGAATTTCGATAGAAATGTTGTACGAAGAAATGTACTAAATAATTTCCAATATCTTCGTCGTTTCAATAATTGAATACTGGAATGAAAAAAGACTGTAAGTGGCAGAATGAACATTCCGAGGAAAACCCATATAAACCTGTAAGTAACTATCATGTTCAAATCCATGTAAAACTTTTAAGATCGTCTTGTAACAAACGCAAAATTTGTACCGAATCGTCAGGGAACTTTCAGCCTTGTTTCATTGTATTGGCGTAGGAATGTACACTGCCATCCATAAATCACCGGAAACTTAGTATTTATCTTCAACAAAATGGTAATTAAAGAATACAAGCTTCCAGCTTGATTTTATTGTTTTATTTCTATTAGATGTACCTATTATACGATGATATTTCAATGCAAAATTAAATAGGAGTGTATACATGTACCATATGAATAAATGTTCGAAAAAGAGATTGGAAAAAATGAGAAAATATAGGACATTTTGGTCAGATTTGATTTACAGGTTCTGTATATTAGAAAAAAATTAGTAAGTACCATTTTTATTTCATAATATCAGGGACCCTAACTGTGTTAACCAAAAAGAAAAAAAGTCAAGGAATAACAATTATTCGTAACCGATATTTCGTAACCGAAAATTTGTTCCCTTGTTGGTAAATGTTATCGTTGAGAGGAATTCATTTCGATTACTTATAACAGTTATCAGTAAGAGACATTTATTTCGATCGCTCATAACATTTGATATTGATGAAGGAAATTTGTAACAGTTATTATTAAATAGTACAACTTCCAAATGGTAGACAATCCATTATTTCATAAATTTTTTATTCGTAAAATTAATTGCTACAACCAAAATTTAATGTGTCAATCAAACAGATTTTGTGTTCTTATGACCTGTTGATTCATCTTGTTGTAAGAAACCTTCTCAATGAAAGAGTAGACAACTCAATAATTAAATAAGCAACCAAATGAAGTTTCTCATCAATAATTATTATGAAAAAGGAAGAGAAATTCGATCTTCGATAACTGCTTTGAGCATTCGAAACAGTTTTCCTTCATCGATAACAGTTATCGAGGAGGATCTACTTTTTTGGATACTAATAACTGTTATTTGTAACCAAAAAGTATAAAAATCGATATTTTCTAATCATTTTGTTTTTCGAATATTTTTCTTCATATTTTGTGTAGATTATCTGAAATTTCAATAATAATCAACTTCTTATTAATGATTTTTATCGTAGAAAATTGTAGGACAACTGTTATTTTTGGTCCCTGCAAAATATAGGTCCTTTAATAACAAAAAAATCGTCAGCATCCAAATTTGGATAACTGTCCATTGCCTTATGGTCGAGAGTGTACATCCTTCTCTTGGAAAAAATAATTTTTGACAAAATGGCGCTCACAGCCTTTTTTAATTCCAGTATTCAATTATTGTAATGACGGCGATGCTTCTTTTATTCTAAATTGCGTGAAATCTAAATAACTTCAGTCTTGTAGTTATCATAAAACAACGTTAGTGTTAAGAAAACAACGCACACTTCGATCGCTCTGTAAATGCTGCAGGTTAGAGTATTAAATTGTGCTGGGATAGCTCGCCGAGAGTCGTAAAAGTACATGTAGTGTTAGCACGATGAAATTTCTTGTCGTTTCGCCGTTCCGGAGTTTAGTGTTCCGTGGAAGGCGTGGACGCACGTTCTTCTCGACGTTCCGCCTTCGAGCAGCCGAAAATGCATCCTAACGATACTTCGGTGCTACGTCCTGGGGAACTCCATACTCGGACAGATTGCTCGGAAAGTGGAAGTGTGTAGGCTCCTCGTATGTATCTGTCCGTTGTACGCGCGGCCCATTTTGTAATACCATCACGTCGATGCAGTAAAACAAAGTGAGACTACGTATAGGGGATGTTCGGGATCTAGTAAAACTGATGCCGGCCGAGTACGCGAACTTCCGTGAAAAACGAGATGTTCTCGAAACTTGCGGCCAACGATTTTAGGGATCCAGTTTGCAGCCTGCTATACTGTTGTTCCGCGAATAATATTACCGTGGATTTACGACGTTCTCCGTGTTTTCGAACAGTTCTTAATGGAAGTCCGATCGCGGGGATTCTACGCGGCACCTGAACAACCGGAGCTCTTCCGTCTTCACCCACGGACTGCTTTATTTTATCAATTTTTTTTTCAAACACACTTTTAACCCTCAACCGTCCCTCATTTCACGAACTGAATCTGTCCGTCGGTGTCAAATTGACACGGTGGTGAAAGATCGATGAAATAACATGATAAGGTGGAGTGGGGTAAGTCCGCCCTAGTTTTTGCAAAGTTGGACTTTAAACTGATGTATTTTCAGTCTGGTATGTAAAAGCTTAACGATCTTGATATCAAACTCTTGCCACAGTTATCACTGATCAATTAGTATTATGTAGGATTCTAATTTTCCTTGAAAATTATCATTCTGATAGGATATTGTACAAAGTGTCAACTAGGACGCACTTGCCCCGAAAATGGGGCTAGTCCGTCTCTGAGAGTTAAAAATGCTTTCGAACCTTCTTTCAAGTGCTACGGAACAAGGAAAGAATGATTAACAAGCCTGCTTTAAAATGCTTCTTGTTGCATTAAATTATATTGTTTAGTTTTCTAGTTATCCATACAGTACGGACTTACCCCACCGTGATAGTACGGACTTGCCCCGTGTAGTAATATTTACGGGGCAAGATCATTTTAGTGTTTTTCTCAATAAATTTTAGAAAATAGAAAATGTCCTTGATGACATATTTTAAGGTCATTGCTATCAACGAGGAATCTATTGCAAATAATTACCTAGCCGTTTAGCAAGGGTTGTTTCAGTGATAAAATGGCGTCCGTAACTACACTGTTTATTCAATTCGTTCTAATTGTAACATTACACGAGTCGATAGAGCATATCGGTGTGAGAACGTGTATTCGGCAACGAATTCCGTTGTCTTGAAGCGTTTACGTGCAGAATAATGGCCGCAATCGAAGCTTTTATTAATTTGGCACGAGTCAGAGGCAAGTTCGATGGCCACCAGAAGCCAGATTACCGGAATGTCCTCAATTACTGTTTTGGCAGAACGTTTCTATGTAAATCCTCTCGTTTCGACGTGAACGCCGCTGTATTTCCACCCCTCCCCCCCCTCCCTTCCTCCCTCGTCTCCCGTTCGTTCCGTATATTTCAGATTGGCGCAGCGTTACACATATACAACATACACATCCGGCGAACCCCGTGATTTTTTTACTTGTTGCGATATTAATGAGAGGTCGATAGCGATTTGGCACCGGTTAAGCGTGCCGTTTCTACACGAGCCTCTCTGTGCCCCGATCGTAATTCAATAGGAATAAACTTTTTGCGGCTCGTTTGTATCGGTGTCCCGTAAATCGTTCGTTGTCCCGAACTCTTTCCACTTGCGAGTTTAACGTCGAATTTGACGCAGCAATCGTCTAGAATATTCACAGATTAATCAATCCCCCTTGGAATTCTTCCTTTTAGCGACGGCTCCGGACAAATCGTTCCCGTGACATTTTTATCAATAGACGCTATGCAATTTTCAGATGTATCCAATAAAAAAGGAATTTGTTTCTCGTTAATCATATTTATGTGAACTGAGGAGTCCATATGCAATCTGAATGAATTTATCTCTCGTTTATAACCAGGCAGCGGATCTTTATGCAAAATAAAATGTTCACACATCAATTTCATAGAAATATATATATATATATATATATATATATATATATATATATATATGAAGCTGAATAAAAATTTATTTCTTTTGTAACTAATTGTATTCGATCGAAAATAACGTCTTCATATTTTTACATTTTTTTAAATGATCTTAATGGTTCAAGTTCCACCCAGGGACCAAATAATAACAGTTATTATAAGATAAGATTAGAAAAAATATTCGGTTACTTATAATCCTTATTTACAACCAACACGATTTTAGTCGTTGAAATACTTGTTATCCCATGACTTTTTTGGCTATAACAGTTATGGTCCCTGGTTTCACCTACCCATTTTGTCATGAATACATTAAATCCTCCGTCTATTAACTCTTTCCACTTGGTTGTCCCTTCTGAGGCACCACTAAAAATTGCTGTACTGTTATTCAAAATATTGTTGACATTATTAAATATATCGGTATCTAATCAATTACTAAATATTTAGGCATTGTATGAGGTATTATAATATATTCTATATAATATTATATTAATATGATTATATATAATATTCAATGTAATATAATATGTTAATATTTATTTATAATATAATATATAATATCGGGTGAAATGTTTAATTTTCCAGTTAAAATAGCTCCGAATGCAAAGGGTTAATAACATCTATGTACAATGAGGAGTCCATATGCAATCCGAATGAATTTTTTTCTCGTAAATAACCAAGCAGCGGATTTTCATGCAAAATAAAATGTTTGTACATCAATTGCATGGAAATGGAGCTGAATAAAAATTTATTTCTTACGTAACTAATTGCAATCGATCGAACATAACGTCCTCATATAAATAACATCCACCCATTTTTGTCATAAATGTATAAAATCTCTCAGGACTTTTGAGGGCGACTGCGGCCTAGATTGATCTATCTAGAGCTTTCGACCACTAAAAAACTCCATCTTTGCATTATCGAGAAACGAGAAGCAGTGATGGGCAAAAAAATTAATCAACGATTGACGACTAAATTTCTACTTCAATCGTTAATCGCAACTAACAATTAATCTCCTACTTTAGTCGTTAATTGCGATTAACGATTATTAATCGTCAATCGGATAATTGATTAATGATTATTGCTGAAATTTCGAAATGAAATACGTAATCAGAACTGTATGAATACTGAAAAATATGTAAACTGAGTTTAGGTGTATTGTCATTTGGTCCATAATACAAATTCTGTTTACGTGCTTTTATGTTCTTTTTTCGATGATTCCTTTTTTAAATCAACGATTGACGATTAAATCAATCGATTGAATCAATCGCCGATTATTCGACGATTTCTTGTTTTAATCGTATACATTAATCAATCAATCATGATTAAAATTTTAATCGATTAGGTCTTGATAATTTCGCAAATTTTCTTCATTACATTTAGCGTAACATTTTTAATGCATTACAAATACTAATTTTCAATTGACAAATGGTAATTTACATCTTCAAGATAAACCTTTAATTTAAAAAGAAATTGGAAGGAAAATATGAAATAGGATCGTCAGGGCATCTTAAAGAAGAAAAGCAATTTTTTCCATGAGAAAGGCTATCTTCAGAACTTCCAACTTTAATTGTATGTTACAGTAATGGTTATTATTAAATTTTATTAATATTTTCATTTTCGAGGTTGATGGATATTTAGAAAGCAATAAAGACTCAACAGATATCTATATGATACAGTTGGTTTTTGGGCAAAATGTCACTAAATTTCGCGTTTTAGACCACTGTGCGTCACTGTGAACCGCGCGTAAAGTATGACCGATTCCCCGCGCGGCTCTGGCTCGTAAATAAAGAAAACTGTTGCGGCATGGACACCGTCGGTTGTCGGGCGGACGTGACGCGGCTCTGAAGGCCTGTTGCGAGAGGTGGGACATTGTTTATGGCGGGAGGAAGTGGGAATAAGCGTGCTAAACAGTTACGATCACATTCGCGGCATCTTCGCGTGGCTGGGACGCGTTGCTTCTCTAGGGGAAAAAAGAGCGAAAGAAAAAGAAAAACGTGGTAAAATAGCGAGAAGGGGGATGCAAAGGAGAGAAGTCCGCACAGTCGTAGGAGACCTGCGCGTTAGCGCATTGATTGAATTTTGTACAGGCGGAGAGCGACACGGAGGGGGAAACTGCGGGGTTGGAAGGGGCACGGGGATTGCAAGTGGGTGGCAAGATTTTTGAAGGTGGGGTAGGATCGAGCGGGGATTTGGAGCGACGGGTCGTCGGGTCGACGAAATCGCTGGAGAGAGAGAGAGAGAAAGAAAGAAGGGCGAGAAAGAGAGACGGAGAACAGAAGGACGCAGCGGAGCTAACATTGCAACCCGTCTTAGCGAATCTCTTCACTACCTTTTCGCTTCGAGCTCGTCTTCAAACTTAAGAGGAAATGTTCCGCTTTCCTTCCCGTACTTCTTTCTTCCTCTTCTTTTTTTCCCTCCCCCGCCCGTCGATTTTCCTCTGCGCGGTTCCTCTTTTTTTTTCATCTTCTCTGCGGCTCGTCGTCTGCTCCGTTCCACTTGCCGTTTCGTTTTCCCATCGGTCTGCGCCAAATCTACACACTCCTGCCTCGCCACTGTCAACACTGGTAAAGAGTTCTCTCGCTCGATGTTGGAACTTCTGAAATGTGATCCGTGAACTTTGCGTCGAGATCTTTTTGCCTGTCTTTCTCGCCCTCTCTCTCTCTCCTTCGCGCGCGCGCGCGAAACCAGCCAGTTATGAAATGCGTGCACGCCCGAGCGCGTTCCGTTGCGGGCTAATAATATGAATTAATTATGCGCGCCATTGCTCGGGAACCGTTTGATCGCTGTCCAAGGAACCGTCTATTGCTTTCTTTGTCGATGTTGTTGTTGTTGTTTGTTTCCTGCACGAAGGCTTTTTTCGATGAGCAAGTTCTGCCGAGGTAGGGATCAAATGTCTTCGAGCGGAACTGTGCGTTGATGGCGCGCACCCCGCCTTTGTTATCTTCCCTGGAAAAGTTCATGGTTTTAATAATAAATCGCCGGCCGTTGATTGGAACACGAAGTTCACGTTACGTGTGTACCTGCGTGGCTTCCTAGAGGAGATACGGTTACGGTTCGGCGCAAACTGAACCGCAATTCGCGAATCTTTGAAATTCAGGTGCCTGTGTGAACTTATTAGCAGGCCGAGGGTCTTTCTGCAAAATATAAATTGTTCTCATCAATTTGCAAGGGTTAGTAATCTTGTAAAGACATTTTATGAGTGTATATTATTTATTTGCTTATTTGTTATCGTAATACATTTGCAAAAAATTCCTTCTTATTAAAAAGTTCCTTCTTATGTAAACCTGATGTAGAAGGTCTGAAAATGATTTATAATTTTCTGAAACAATGTTCCGTTAGAATTTAGAAACAATGTGACGCCTACTTAATGTCAGCTAAATGTATTGTTGTATTATTTTCAACCTATTCCCAACATGCCGAGGAAGAAAATAAATTGTTGCATAAAGATCCGCAAGCTGGTGACGATATTCCAAGAATTTAAAAATATTGTTGCATTATTTTGGACTTGTCAAGATTGTTGGAAAGAAATGAATTTAATCATGTAGAATGTAATGACTAGACGGCGGATTTTATGCATTTATGAGAAAAATGGGTAGCTGCAATTTGAAATAGTGGACAAATGGAAAACAAAATTCAAGAACGTCAATGTACATACTTATTTTTCCACAGAAATTTCCATGTTGATCCTGCGATGATTTTTACATGTTACAAACTAGAGGCTCTCTAGTTTATTTCAATACCAAAATTGACTTGCAAAACGTTGTAAAACTATACTAATTTTTACAACGAAGTTCGGAAAAATATCTCGTCCGAAAAGATATCGTAGAAACGTAAATATTAAAATTGCTGGCTTGGTTTTTCTCGAAAATGGACTCAGGCCACTTTCAAGATAAACGGCTCGAGTATATTGATTAGATCGCGACAGTAAAACGATCTGTACAATTTTTTATCGTGGAAAAATGTTTCGCGAAGTTTCGTTGTTACTGCAAAGGTTGCCGCAAGCTTAAACGAACGTGACACGTGACTGGGAGTTCGAACCGATACGGTATTATCGTCTATACATATTCTTGACCGAATTCTGAGATGACCGAAATTCGAACCGCAATGGCCCCCGACGACTTTTCTTCTCCTCGGTCACAATTTTCCGGCCGTAATTCCATGAGATTCTCTTTTCCGGTCACAATTTTCTAGCCGCAATTCCGTAAGACTTTCCCTTCCGGTTACAGTTTCCTGGCCGTAATTCCGCGAGAGTGATAATCTGACCGCAATATTCCACGGGAAACTTCATTCTCAATTACAATTAATCTCAATCCCGTGATATGCTACTTCCGATATCAAATTGTAGAAGAAACATTTACCGTTCGCCGTTTTACTAAAAATAAACTGGAAACGCCTTTACCGGAGCGACAGTTTTCAAATGAAAATCAAGTTAAGTCAATTATATTGTACGTGCACAGGATTTTCACAGATTGCGCACTTGTAACGTGAACAGTAAGTTCAAATGTAATTCTAATATTATCCTACAATTTTATCACATCTAGGGATTGCAATCCCGCGCCATTTTCAATCCCGCGGGACTGATGTGGGATTTATTTCAATCCCGCGGGGTCCCGCGGGACTAAGGATTTAGGTCTTCAATCTAATATACATATATTTAATAAAGAAACTTTACTTAATGAGATAATCATCTTTAATCATATTAGTCAAAATTTATTAACAGGAAACATATAAAATCTAAATCTACATAAATTTAAATTAAAATAAATCTCTTTTTGGAAAACAAACTATAATTGAAATGTGTGTGTATATATGTATATACATATACGTTTCTAATTGTATAAAATATATAATATAATAATTCGTTATATCCAATAATTATTAGAAGAAGGTATTATTTAAATAAAAAATTATTGTATATATTAATTGTTGAGGTGAATCGGAAGAATGTTTTCCTTTACCAAAATGTTGGTTAAAACTTAAAAATAACTATAAAAATTGTTTAGAACGAACTATATGTAATCGACCTGTCTGTGAATATAATTTTAATTAGATTGAAATCTGAAAAATGTTAAAATTATAAAAACAAATTTTAGTTTCTAGAACTTTGAAAATATGATCGTAAAAAGCAGTCTATTAATTGTTGTATCTTCTAGTTAGGTCCTCAAGTCATTACAAAAAGATATCCTGCAGCGGGAAAAGCTCGTTAAGCCTCTACACTTGAAGGTCGAATAATTAAAAAATATTCGTAGGCCATACGTAAATATTTCCCCTTTTTGCCATCGCTCTCAAAGGAAATCATCTCTTTTTTTCAAGTTTTGTCGATATCTTCATGACAGACCATCGAAAAACTTCTTCGTGCGCGTCGTCATTCGCGAAATTTTGGGACGCATAGTCCCGCAAAATTTGCGGGATTCCGCATCACCTGTTTAAGAAATGCCGGACCAAAAAATAACGCGGGATCCTGCTGGATTGCGGGATTGCAATCCCTAATCACATCGCACCCCCGCAAGAAAAGTGACACAAGTAAAGAAAAACGGCAATTTTGAGGTTATGTCATTGAAAGATATGTGTGAAGTGCTCCAACATGCACGAAAAGCGTCACATCTCTATTCTTGCAATTATCATAATTACCTGAAACTTAAAAGAAGCTTAAACTATTTCGATATAACGTTTAATGAAAGTTTTATAGTATTCTTTCGGTTGATTTTTCTCGAATGCTGCATTTTTGAGTGCGTCACTTTTCTCGCGGAGGTGCGACATACTTGGTGCTCGAGGCAAATCAAAAGGTGCTGTTTAAAACAATGAAAAGTTTAAGAAAACATTTCACGAGTATCGATGTATTATTTTCACTACATTAAAATCATTGGTAGAAATCAAAAGTTTCATTTAAGTCCTGGAGCTTGCTGATTACAAGTTTGAATAAAAATTGTCCAACTTCGATTATGGTCCGTACTCTGGTGATATTCTATAATAGATTTCGATGTTGAATTCTTTGAGGAATTCCGATCTCGGCCACAAGAGTGAGAAAAAAATCTCTCGTAAATTTTGGCTAAAACCATAACCGAATCTCTCGGGAATTCCGGTCCTGCCGAGGTAACTGAATCCGAAGAATTTCAGTATTGACTATCATTGTGAGCGGAGATCTCTCATGAATTTCAGTTTTGATCGGAATTCAGATCAAGAACGTCTTATGAATTTCGATCTTGACAGCAATTGAGAGAGCCTCTCGTGAATTTCAGTTCGGACGGGCTTCCAGCAGCTCGGTTGTCTATGATCATAACCACGATCATTATGCTTTCGGTATCTAGGTACACCTCGAAAGTAATACAGCATATTTCGCTTGACCATTCACCGAAACGACTAGACTGCCGTTTGTAGAAAATCGAAAGAGAGAGAGAGAGAGAGAGAGAGAGAGAGAGAGAGAGAGAGAGAGAGAGAGGAGAGAGTTCATCTTTCCACTGCGACCATGCTGATCAAATTTGATCGGGACAAAAATGCGAATTCGAATTTGTGTTTAAGGTAATACGTTCGAACAATTGTTTGGAAAATGTTGCAATACCACAGAACAATTTTATTTGTTAATTTTACCAAACTGTGTTGGCAAGGAATAATAAGGTAAATCTGGCAGTCGACGGTTTTCAAAGTTATCAATAAAACGACGTGGTGTGAGCTCATCTATTGAGTCGGGCCAGGTCATTAAAATATTATCGTAACCAAAATTCTCATTTACACCTACAGTATCGGACAAAAGTTTAAGACCGCTCTAAAGAAGACGATAAAGTTTTTAATATTGTAGTATACGATTTGAACTTTTTTGGGAAGCTAGAGCAATTAGTTTACTAAAGGATGTGGAAAGAAATTTTTTCAAAAATTTCAATTGATCGGAATTGTAGAGAAAATACTAAAAGATCCATTTTACAACTTTTTGATGTGGGCCTATATTGAAAATTTAAAAAATACGTTTTGTAGATCTGTTTCAATTAAACATATCCTGAAAATTTCGTCAAAATCGATCGACGTTGCAATGAGCTATAAGCGTTTAAAGATGGTAAAAATGGCAGATTTTCACGATTTTCGGCCTATAACAGCAGTAAAGCTAAGAATTCTTACATCTTTCAATGACTGTCATTTTTCCCCGCATCAACCGATTTCGATGAAACTTTCACAATGCATATAACCCACACAGATCTAGAAAACATATTTTTCAAAATTTCAATATAGGCCCGCATAAAAAAGTTGTAAAATGCAACATTTAGTATTTCCTCTACAATTCCGGTCAAATGCAACTTTTGAAAAAATTTCTTTTCACATCCTGTAGTAAACTGATTGCTCTAGCTTTCCAAAAAAAGTTCAACTCGCATAGTCCAATATTGGAATAGTTACGTGTCCGAATATTAGTGGGAGTCACTGTAGGTGAACCGTCCGTCTTTAAGGTGAATTTTGCACGTTCTGCAAACATGCAACAAAAGAATTTGAAGTTTTAATATTGAAGGGTTTTAACACATAGTTATTCAGATTATATTGGCACAGTTATTTTTTGAATTTCGTCCAGTTCAAATGGCCATTTGACACACCGTCCGTCAGCCGCGCGGCGCGAAGTTAATCAAACTGTCCTGTTTAATGCCGCGGTGAAAATAACAATGGCGAGAAGAAGCTATGTGCGCGATGCATGCCGGGTAAAAAAAACTCGACTGCTGAGAAGCATGGCAGACGTAACAAAATTGGATTTTCGTCTGGTTCGACCTCCGCCGTGGAAGTTAGCGCGCCAGCTCGGGAGAATAGAAAGAAGCGTCGTCGTCGGATAGGGATTTATCGTTGCACAGAACATTACGCGATACATAAGAATGTTATGCAGGGAACGGCCCGCGTGGCAGCCAAATCGTGGTCGCTGGCAATCAGCTTGGCAAAATCGTAGACGATTTTTCTCGCGTAAACGACCGGCGAGACGAAAAAACCGGCGCATTCAACTATTGCGAACAGGTCAACGTTCGATGCGCATACGTCCTAACCAGAAAAACCTCGCTCGTAGCTCGACAGGCTCGCTGCGTTCCAACGAAATCGATCTAGCAAATTAGTAATTGCACCTATTACTTTTTCTTCACGTCAAAATAAATATCTCGCCCTGAATAAATCCGTACGATTCAACGAGAATGTATCCCCGTTGACGAGGCAAACAAAATTTTGTCAGTCAATTTCATATTTTTATCGTCTCAGGATACGAAAAAAACATTCTTCGCTTCTTAACCTAGCTCCACTTTCACTCCCATATAGTTCACGCCAAGCAGTATAATTATATTTTACGGTATACTTCACACGTTTGCATATTTATACTTTTGCAACGAAGATATTCGAAACACATTTTAAAAAGAAGAAGCATTTTTAGAAAGTAGTGTTGAGACAGGCACATTAATTGGAGGCACCCAAATATATTAGATTAAAATACGTCAAAATAACTAAATAATTAATAATAATAAATGATTTTTCCCGGAATAAAATTGTACAATTCAA
The DNA here is from genome assembly GCA_028455765.1 of Lasioglossum oenotherae. Taxonomy (NCBI): domain Eukaryota; kingdom Metazoa; phylum Arthropoda; class Insecta; order Hymenoptera; family Halictidae; genus Lasioglossum; species Lasioglossum oenotherae. Next base: position 4,667,205 of record CM052281.1, on the reverse strand, counting down.
CTAGAATGCCAATCGTTCTCCTATTTTTATAGTCTCAGAATTTGAAAAGATATTCTTCATAAAAGATAAAAATAAGAACATTTTCTCCTATCTCGATGACCAAAGGACTATTGTTCACGTGATTCTACATTCTTTATATCGCTTTAAATTGCACGGAGTTTTATTATCATTTGCATATCTTTTTTTTTAATTTATGAAAAAATTTTGGAAAAATGCATTGATGCACTTGACCGATTTTGACAAAATTTTCAGGATATGATTAATTGAAACAGATCTACAAAACGTATTTTTTAAATTTTCAATATAGGCCCACATAAAAAAGTTGTAAAATGGATCTTTTAGTATTTGCTCTACAATTCCGACCAATTGCAATTTTCGAGAAAATTTCTTTTCACATCCTGTAGTGAACTAAGTGCTCTAGCTTCCGAGAAAAGTTTGAATCGTATAGTCCAATATCAAAAAGATCATCGCGTTTTTTAGAGCGTCCGAATATTAATGGGAGTCACTGTACATGCACTGTTAAGAAACTGATATTAAAGTATCTTTGAATCCAATCACTTTTATTGTAGATACTTTTATCGTAAAGAATAGGAAAGTACATCAAACGCTTAACAAAAAAAAAATATACAGTTTCATTAAAAAGGTCGATGCGACCTTGGAATCGTTACGATGAATCGCACGATGAAAGAAAACCGCGGCCGAACTTCATTTCGACTGTCATCGATTAAAATCCTAGCGAATGGAGCCAATCGGCGAATTGTTCTCGGCGAGGGCTGCGTCAGCGATTTGAACGCAACGGGGGAACGTAACAGCGTCCGATTTCTTTTCGATCAGGTCACGTGCATGGTAAAGAGGATACTGAAGAGGATCCAACAAACTTTCTCGGTCTGTTACCTGGGACAGATCGTCGCCATAGTAGACTAACGATGTTCGCGGAAGAAGCTACCAGCGATTTGCATACCCGGACCCATATTCAAATCAGCCCTCCATGCATTTTCTGTTCGCGAAAGCTCCACGGTCGGTCGACATCGAGGGCGAGTTTCGGGCACCTCGCCATAATATGAGTAACGTGTGCTAAGCGTTTTCGTCTGGTAGCCAACTTTCTTTTCTCTCTATCGTTCCCCTTTTTCGAGGAACACCCCCCCCCCCCCCTCTCTCCCCCCTCCTACCCCCACAAGCCCGAATCCTCCCCCCCCCCCTTTTCCTCCCCCTCTCCCTTGGGGTTTTCGCGTGTTCCCCCCCATTTCCCTTTTCCTTAACCCCCTTTTCCCCCGGGCCCCCCCCCCCCCCCGGGGGAATCAGCCAGGGGTGAAACTTCGAACCGTAGGACCTTGACAGGATTGGCACTATCTCAAAAGCGTTCTTTCTTCTTCCCTTTCATTTTCCCTGCCTCCATCTTCGAATCCTCTCTTTCGATCAACGTTCTGGCCCCCTTTAAGACGGACACCCGGCTGCGTGAAACATTCGCGTCCGAATGTGATCTGCTTGTGAAATACTGATACGAAATAGTACACTCGGTCCGAGGCAGACAAATTGGATCTGAATAATACAGCAGTGGACTTTCGATGTTTACTTTACAATGGACGACCGGTCCCCTGTGTTGGACCGAGGATTTTTATACGATAACATTCCCCCTTTGTGAAGCTGCTTCTTACAAGGAGAACCCCCGCTCTGTCCCTCACGGATTTTGTTCAGACTTTACAGAGTTATAGATCTCGTTCCCCTGATTACGAAAATACCCCATTATAGGGGCAGACACTCGATAGTATTCGAAATATTTGCAATTAAAGTTTCATAACCGTAAAATATCAGTTTGGTTCAGATTATTTTAATATTATTATTGTTTTATAATTATTATCTTTTATGTAGTAATAGATCTAGTATTTCTTCCATGAAGTAATAAGTATCTGTATCTATAAAGTATATAAGTATAAGTATCATTTTCAATTAGTCCTTTAGCGAATAAAAATATTTTATTTAAAATTTATTTAACATTGAAAATGCATTTTCCATGAAAAAAAACAATAAAAAATAATTTACCACGAAGGGATTCGAACCCGGGCCTGCGGCGCGGCGTAGCAGTTCAGCTTGGTAAAAATCTGAACTGGACTGATATTCTACGGTTATGAAACTTTAATTGCAAATATGTCAAAAACTATTGAGTGTCTGCCCCTATAATGGGGTATTTTCGTAATCAGGGGAACGATATCTATAACTCTGTAAAGTCTGAACAAAATCCGTGAGGGACAGAGCGGGGGTTCTCCTTGTTAGATTGAATCTACAGGGTGTTTCAAAATTGTGATGGGTGGTTCTGCACCTCTGGATCGGTGGAGAACTGTCACAAAAATGGACAGCAAAATTCACGTTAACATTACGAGGTCAAAATTGTTTTCTATCTCATCGTATAGTACTCGTTGCAACGAGCAAGAGTCTCAAATATTATAAGTAGACTGCGGATTTTATGCATTTATGACAAAAATGGGTCAGCACAATGTAATGCACTGGACATTAAAAAGATTTAAAGACATCAGCGTATTTTGGTTTCAGCTTGATCAGATAATTAAAAGAAGAAAGAAATTTTTTTTCACTGTTGTGTCTTGCAACAAATGCGAACATTTTTTATTCTGCACAAAGATCCGCAGTCTAATTGTAAGATATGTCACACTCGGTGTAAGAATACAAGGAACTAAATCGGATTTCGAATTTTTAAAAATATTTATAATTCTGTTTCGTTCATTCAGTATTGTATATGAAATTATACAGGGTGTCTCAGCTGAAGGAGGCCACCTAAATATCTTCTTTATTTTCAATGGCACTAAAAGAATATTTATGGCACAATTTAAATGGTATCGAAGATGGAATATAATAGCAGAACAATTTCTTTTTGTCCGGTTATTTTTACATAGCTTTTTCAAGGTCATCGTTATTATTTATCTGGAAAACTTTTTTTTTATCGCATCATGTTAGTGACTTAAGCATATTCAAATGTATTCTTTCAGCCGCTATAAGATGGAATTAAAAGAATTAGTTTTCACGATAACAAAAAAATAACGATGACCTTGAAAAAACTACAAACGAAATTGTTCTTCCATGATATCCCTCCTTCGATACCATTTAAATTATGCCATCAATATTTTTTGTGCTATTAAAAATAAAGGAGATATTTAGGTGGCCTCCTTCAGCTGGGACACCCTGTACAAAAATATAACGGAATAAAATATATATCGCGTACAAAAACAAATGAATGAAAAGAGATCTGAAATTCAGAGAGAATTCTTCGGTTTTTCTAATATTTACTAGCAAAATAGAATAAAACAAAATACAGTCTATATAAAAACATACAAGTCAAAATACACCAAAGTTTGTACAACGTTAATGGATTTTTCAAGTCTATCCAACCTGGTTTTTAGAAATCTATAAACAGATGGAAACACATAGAAAATATGTACATACAAAATAGTTATGCAATCATTTCGAAGATGTTCACAATAAGCGATAAGCTGAGTGATAACGCGAATGTAAGCTTTAATTCGATGTTTGTTTTACTTTGACAATTTTTGTAAATTGATTACAGCGCTCGTTGAAATGTCAAATAATTCGAATTCAATTAAACGATCCAATTAACGGATAAAGTATGAACAAATTTTAGAGGAAATCCTGCTGAATACTAATTCTTGCTTCGCCCAGGATAGAGAGTAATGTGTGTAATGGTTTCGCGGGTGGTTTCAACGATCCAGTACGATCTACAAACATATTTTTCCATAAATTCAGAGATACCACGATCGTGTAGTAGTGGTTTCGCCTGTCCCAACCCTGTTTATTAGCCTGATTAAGTCGTTTTTGGATCTATGCCAGCCCATATTCTTCTAGCACGGAATATTTTAGCGGACTGTATAGAATATTTTCCGCAACGATAACAAATGCTTCCTATAAACTGGCTGCGACCATTCGGCAAACTATCTTTCCATCCGGTCGAAATTATTCGTTCAATTCCAATATTCGTCGAGTTACATGGAAAATATTTTATTATTTAATTAGTAGAATATTTTAATTATTAGATATTAAATTACCGGTAGATATTAAATTATTATTACGAAAAAAATAATTAAATTATGTACTAAAAAGTATGTGGTGCCCACTTAAAAAGAAAAATGACCTTCACGTTTCATGAACAAATATCTTATCTGAATTTTTTTATATTCTTAAACAGCTATTTATTGTTAAACTGCTGGTTTTACGCGTTTGTAGGATTCGTCGATACATATCTAGTGTTTCAAGAAGATATTGATGTCTCGAAAGAAATGTCAACAAGCCTGCCGTTCCGTTAAAGTCATGTCAAGGTCATAGGTCTAAAAAAATATATAATACATAACAAGTTTTAAAAGAAATCTTTTTCTATTTCCTCGCCGATTAAAAACTAATCGATTCCGTTCGTTTTTGTCTGGCCAGCGGAAGTGCGCGAATAATTAACCACCGCTAGTTAGCAACTGTATAATTAAATGCTAGCCGTGCCACTACTTTTGTTCGTGACTGTATTCGGCAGTTCGGAATAGTTCTCACCAGTTCGAAACTAAAACGGACACAGTCTTCCGGCCTCAGAATGCGCAAGCTTTCATGTTGTCGATTCATTCGCCTAAACCATACTTCTTTTCATGGGAGTAGGGTTGCAAAGGGTGGCGGGATCGTGGGGGGGGGGGGGGGGAAAGGGGCTGGGTGTTAAGATTCCTTCGAACCACGTGATCAGCACCCCCAGGGAATGTGGCGATATTACTAGTTCTTGTGTTTCCTACGGGCAAGCATTCAGGCCATGCAGGTTTTGTCATCGAGCCTCTTTGTTTGCGTTCGAGCATAAAAACGCGCTCATTCCGCGCTCATCTCTTCCCCCTTAGCTTTCCACAGCGTGATGCTGTTTTTGATTTAGCACACGCGCAATCCACCGTGTACGTGCAACGTTCTACCACATTGTCGACGTTCCTTGCGCCAACGACAATACCGAACGAGCATTTTTTCTTTCCCTGTGTTCCCTATTGAGTTTGAAGCCGGCCCCTGTGCTCACCATCAGACGTCGTTATCACGCCCAATACTCCTCGAATTATTCTGGCAAATATAACTGTCCGGAACTGTCCAAGGATCCCCGTCAAGGTCTCCGACCAAAAGCTGTACCAATAGGGTGGCTCTTATTTTCGACTTTTGGATTTCTTTTACGGCACCCGGGGGGGGGGGGTTCTCTCCCACAACTGTGGGGAGAACAGTTGTTCCAAATTATCCAAAACAAATCTGTGCAAAGTTTCAGTGCCCATAGATAACGGGAAACAACCCTCAAAACGATTAAATATCAACCCTTTGCACTCGGAGGCTGTGTTAACTCGAAAATTAACCATAAGTAAAAGTAAACGAAAAGTAGACATCCCTTCCGACCTAGAATAATTCCAGAAGATTGAAGTTTCGATCCTATAGGACCAATGGTTCAGGAGTTATGCTTGCTTAAAGTTGAGCAATCTGCAGTGTTTTTGACAGGTAAAGGCGCCGCCATATTGGTATGTAGTGACGACTGCGAGTCGCTTACCTTTGCCCCCCCCCCCCTCCCGGACCTAATTACCAACCAACTACCACCCAGCGGCTTTGCTCGGCGCGTGACACTACAAACCAATATGGCGGCGCCCTTACTTGTCAAAAACACTGCAGATTGCTCAATCTTAAGCAAGCATAACTCCTGAACCGTTGATCCTACAGGATCGAAACTTCGATCTGCATCCGCGCCGGATACAAATCTACTGGATTACATACCAAATACATCATAATTCGTAGAAGAAAGGCACAAATTTTGAGTCCAGTAAAGTAAAGAGCAGCCTAATTCCATTCTATACGATATGAAATTTTAATACCTAATACACTACTTAAATGTTTAGTAATTGATTAGACACCAATATACAGTGAGTCACGAAAGTATTCGAACGCTCTAAAATGAAAATACTATTTTATAACGTATAAGTATCGTGATTATACATCTTTGATAACATAAACAATAATTATAAATTCGTAGTAACATCGACTAAATGAATGTCACAAATGTATTCGAAGCATGAAACTTGTCATACAAAAAATTTTGTAAAAAAAGATTAAACCGACTTCGAAAGAACTAAAAAAATGTACTAAAACGTATGAAATCATTTTTATTTAATTTATGTGAATACACACGAACTTAAATACAATACAATCTTTTCGGAGGCGGCGCAAAATTGAAAATTTTCCAAATGACAGATGTTGCTGATTATGATTTCATTGGAATATGGTGAACTTGGGAAACAGTATGTGGGAAGAGAAGATACATTAATATGTGAAAGCATATATTGTAGAAGAATTTAAGGATTTTCGTAATTTCCAGTGTCGAAAATTCTCAATTTTCTGTTCTGATGCTCAAAGCAGTTATCAATAAGAGAAGTTCATTTCGATCAGTCATAACTAGACTGCGGATTTTATGCATTTATAACAAAAATGGGTACGAACAATTTAAAACAGTGGACAAGTAAAAAATATTTAAGGACATCAATGTGTTCGTTTCAGCTTAATAGAATAATTTAAACAAGAATACAATTTTTATTTGGCTCCTGTGAGACTACTCATAACAGTTATCAGTGAAAGAAATTCATTTCGATCGCTCATAACAGTTATCAATGAGAGAAATTTATTTCGATCGCTCCTAACAGTTATCGATGATCGAATTTCTTTTCACTTGTTCATAATAATTATTGATGAGAAAATTCATTCCGCTTGCTTATTTAATTATTGAGTTGTCTACTCTTTTTCGGGCGGAGCAAGCCTGTGAAATTCATTGAGAAGTTACTGTCACAGGAAATAACATTTTATTTGATTCGAGTCTCGTAAAATTCGTCTACAAAAATTGCATAAACATCCGCAGTCTAATAATTTCGTATGAAATCATTTTTGTGGTCTTATTCTTACCTTTTACGAAGTATGTTTTCCCAAATCAGGAGATTATAAAAATATTAGAATCACCTACAACTTTATTTGCCTCGTCAATGGAAATACATTCTCATCGAATCGTACAAATTCATTCAGGACAAAATATTTATCATTAAGTATTTCAATCCTATTGTTTGTTACATTGACCCTTTATTGGCTTCCGAACGCAACTTTGTCGAAATTCTTTGAAACGTTTCTTCCCGAACGAGATGGGGGAAGTGGTCGATGGCAGAGTTGGGTAAAAATTTTATTGAATTAAAAATTTTTGGCGAACTCTAGTCGATGGGAACGAAAACAAAAGATGGCTAGATTTTTGTCGGGGAAGAGGGGGGGGGGGAGTAGTGCAGCTGTTTCATTAGTTCGATTGAATGTAAGCACTCAGATAATCGGGTCGCAGTCGGGTTTTCGTGGTCGCTGGTCGCCTTTACACGGCCGGTACTGAAATCAGAGAACCCTATCAAGCCCGGGGGAGCCGATTGTGTTTCGTCAAAATAGTTTCCGGGGTGATTCAAGTTGCGCCGTTTTTAGGAGATTGAACGTTTCACGCAGCGTGACGAGGCAAAGCTGCCAGCGAATTCGCACTGTTTCACCGCGAAAGCAAACGATGTCGGACACACAAGTGACCTTAATACGTTCAATTGGTACGCAGTTGGCCTTTCATCTGTTTCGTGTGTTCCATTTCTGGGACTGGAAATTCGTCTGGAACGAATGCAGCTTCTGGAAATCACGTTTCCTGCACAGATGGCGCAAGCGGCTCGGTTCCGTTCTGTCCCGTTTCGTTTCCCGTTCTCCGAACCCGGTCTGTTCGGTTGAACGGCCCGACTTAGGCTCGTTCGGTAAATGGTCCGCCTGATTTACTTCGAAAGGGACCAGGAAATCGTTGAGAATACTGTTCCTTTGAAATTTTCGAATTTATGCGCGAACACTTTGACACAGTTCACGTCCCGCGAGCATCGCCAAAGAAAGCGTTCTTTTGTTGTTACCTGGGGCATCTCGTATTCAATGTCGTACACCGGTTCCCTTTCTCTCTCTCTCTCGGTACTCTCTCTCTTCGCACGGAATCCTGATCGAATACGTACCAGGACTTTTGTTTACCACACTGTCCGGTACACAATGAGCGAAATTCGTTTAAACGCACACACAAAAACAAGGATTTTGGGGCTAAAGGCTCAAAATTTTAATAAGAAACGTTTAACAATAACTGAGGATCATAAATATATTTATATACTATAATATTTGTGCATGTATATATTTACCAAAACATTTATGTAAGAATTTTTACAAACGAAACCATATTTTACGTGCGAAATTCGTTTAAACACACACGCAAAGAAAATAATTTACAATTAAAAATACATGGACATTACTAATTTAATATTTTATGTAGCCGCCATTTCTTTGAATTAAAGCGAGAATTCGATTGTTCTTTGAATTTACTAGTGGTATTAGGAATTTCTTTCCAGCAGCGTTTCATTTCTTCTTCTTCCTCTTCTTCTTCGGACACGGGACAACATTACCTTTATGATCACTCTTTAAATCAACCACTTTTCTTTATAATTTTTATCAATATCTGAGAAATAAGCACTTAAAACGAATTTAAACGAATTTCGCACTTGTAGACGGCGTTGTAACCAGGGACCAAAAATAACAGTTATTCTAAAATTTTCTACGATAAAAATCATTAATGACAAGTCTTCTAAATAAGCATGTAAATTTCTAAATTTTAAAGTGCGTTTAAACGAGTTTCTTTCGCATATAATATTTCTGCACATACAATTTGAGGTGTGTTCGAGTATAATTAACCATCATAATCAACACTGCAGTTTACATTTCATTAACAACAGTAAAGAGATGTGGTATATGTCGACAAAGTATTCACGTAACATATTTGCATAATATTTAACCAATCTAGTTTTAATATTTCGGGCGTATCCTTTTGCGTGTACACAGAGTTTTCCATTAAAAAGTACAATCTTAAATTATAAACAAACGTTTCGTTACACTATGTATATACATAATTGGAGATTATCGATTGAACTGTTCAATGGCGATAGCTAGGCTGCGGATTTTATGCATTTACGACAAAAATGAATAGACGCAATTTAAAACGGTAAAAATATTGGAAGAATTAATAAAATATTTTTATATTATTTTCGACCTATTAAACGTATTAAGAAAGAAGACAAATTTCTATTTCACTGCAGTTTGTTGCCATTTAGGCTGAAAACGTTTATTTTGCATGAAGATCCGCTGTCTAGACATTTTACTTTCGACCTAGCAAGGTACCTTTGAGTGTATGATCCATTAACTCTATTAAAGGGTAAACTTTACTTTACCGGACTCAGAATTAGTAGCTTTCTCCAACGAATTATGATGTATTTGGTATGTAATCCAGTAGATTTGTACCCGGCGCGGATGCAGATCGAAGTTTCGATCCTCTAGGATCAATAGTCGAGGAAATATGGTCGCTTAAAGTTGAGCAAATTGCAGTGTTTTTGACGGGTAAGGGCGCCGCCATATTGGTTTGCAGTGACGACCGCGAGATGCTTACCTAGCCGCCCCGTCCTAATCCTAACCAACTCAGTAAGCGGCGTGCACCGTCACTACAAACCAATATGGCGGCGCCCTTATCTGTCAAAAACACTGAAAAATGCTGAACTTTAAGCAAGCATAACTCTTCAACCATTGATCCTATAGAATCGAAACTTCGATCTGCATCCGCACCGGGCACAAATCTACTGGATTACATACCAAATACATCATAATACTATTAAAGATTATTAGTATCATATGCTCTATAAAAAATTATTAAATTTAAATTGAAAATAGTAATGTTCTAAATTGTTGCGAGTTGCATCGCATCATTTGTAAACATTAGAACCATTTACACGTTGAAGCTCCTGTTTTGTAACATTAATTCGTTCGGTTGCAAATATAAATGTGTTCTAGTTTTAATAATTTAATTGTGACTCGTTGCAAACGCGGATTACTGTGATTAAATCAAACCTGCTTATAGTAAACGATTTTATAATCGATTGGTTGCAATTCTCTACTTCGTTGATAAATTGAAAGAAGATATTGAAGACAATAATTTATGTTTACGTGGAGCACTTGATCAAATGTTCGATTGGGAATATTGTTAAGAATTTGCTGGAAATTTCTTTGTTGAGGAATTAAAGGAAGATGTTGAAGACAACCTAGAATGCGGCTTCACCCAGAATTTGTGTGATCAACGAAGTTTATTCTCGAATTCGCGTTCCCTCGGGTTTATAATATCGGGTTACATTGACTACATGTCGCTCCGACATTATTTTGACTGACAAGAGCTCCGCGCGTGACTGACAGCAACATTGACTGACAAAAATATAGTCGGCAACAGTCTTCTCGAATTGTCAGTGATAACACTTTCATCGCGAAGTGAATACCACTACAACGTACAGGAATGATTCTTTTTAGATATTCGTTGTACAGGGTGTAAAGAAATTATGGATCCGGATCGATGAAGAAGATCGACGAAGATCTCTGTAAAAAGAATTGACCTTGTTAAATTTATCAAGGAGGACTTCGTCCTCCGCTTAAAAAATCTTTAAAAAAACCTTTCTCTTGACTTGGAAAAACCTTTATCCACCTTAAAAAATTTAACCTTGGGATTCAAGGCCAAGGAGGATTTCGCGGCAATGTTTACAGATCCTCATCGATCCGAAGATGTATTTTACACTCTGTACAGGGTGTTTCATCTCCATCTCTGGATCGGTGGAGATTTGTTTTATAAAAAACTTGACCTTGACCTTGAATTTCAACCGTGGGTCAAAAACAAACCGTTCGCTTGAAAATTGACGTTAAAGCTCAAATAAGTTTTGAAGTTGTTCTATTTCCACGATACGTTTCTTTTGTAGTTAAATGAAATCCAAATAGCTGTGTAATGTCTCGAATAATTTTAGTTTACTCACAAAAACGCCAATAATGCTGTTCAATTGTTATTGTCTACTATTTCGCTCGCCGCTTATCTCAACGTGGCTTCGAACATACCGAACCCCAATCACACTTAATTTTCAAGCGAACGGTCCGTTTTTGACCCATGGTTCCTCTCAGACTTTTGTTCCCCCCTGACGAGTACTATACGACGCAATGACAAAAAAATGTGTTCAATGTCAAGGTCAATTTTGCCGCAAGTTTCTTTAACAAATCTACACCGATCCAGAGATGGAGAATCATGCTAGAGTAGTCACGACATATAATCTTGCAACACCCTGTACATACAAGCAGTCTTTTCACGAGAGTCATTTTTAATTTCATTTTTCGAAGTGGCACGAACAAAAATTCGAACCCACGTTCCGCTTCGAGGAATTTGTGTTATTCATCGTGCTTCGCACATGAAGAACGGCGAACGCTCGACAAGAAAATCATTTTGTAGAATCACTGTTGTGAGACTTAATTTCGAAATATTAATAGCGCCGTGCAAATACGGTTCGCGTTCGAGCGTGTACTAGTACGGCGAAAAAAAAATAATTTGTCTGCCTTTATTTCTCCAGAGAAATCAAGCAGAGCGTTCCTGCAATTTGAAACTCGCCGAGACTGAAAATACAGCAAAAATTAACAGCTGTGTTTAACGTACGCCGGATATTATAACACCGCGGTTTTACCTGTATCACTTTTCTCCGAGCGTCTCCGCGAATGCCCCGAGGAGATCCAACTGCTGCGAGACTAGCTTCTTCGGAAGTAAACTCCCGTGTCACGTGTCAGCCGTTAATTATTCTTCCGACTGCTACAAATGTGCAGTCTGTAGTCTTCATTAGTCCCCGTATGTATCTAAAATCTTGCAAGGCGGCCGACAACAGAGTTTCCTCTCTTCCAAGAAGATCTCCTTACATACTTCAGCAACTCATGATGATTTATTCATCGTGTTGAAGGATGGACCCTCCACGGTCCCTTTTCAATCTTGACACTCCCTCTTATATTACAAATCTTCCCTCGTCAAATTTTCAATTTTGCTGTCTCGAACAATTCATCCTAGCTGGCCAAGTTCCGCCATGGCAAGAATGACGCTCGTGATCCTTCCACTGAAACAGCCGTAAACAAATGAACGATTAGAAATCAATTTCTGCGTACATCATTTTGTATGTGCCCATCTTTTGTGATATGAACATTGTCAGAGGAAAGTTGAGTCCTTGGAACGTGTGAGTGGTCGTGGATCTACTGCGCTGAACAGGACCATCGTCCTCGGTGTGTGTAGGAAAACCTAGCACGAGATCATACAGATTTGTCTAGCTAGCTAAGTGACCGTGAATCTTCTGCGTTGAGCAGGATCATTGCCCTTGACGTGTGTGTGGAGACCTAGCTCAAGATCGTAGATTTGTCTAGCTAGCTAAGTATGCCTGATTCTAATGCGTTCAACAGGACCATCGCCTTCGGTATGTCTAGGAGAACATAGCACAAGATCATAGAATTTATCTAGCTAGCTAAGTGACCATGAACATTCTCTACGTTGAACAGGATCATTGTCCTTGGTGTGTCTAAAAGACCATAGCACAGGATCAGAGATTTGTCTAGCTAGCTAAGTATCCCTGATCCTAATGCGTTCAACACGACCATCGTCCTCGGTGTGTCCAGAACAACATAGCACGAGATCATAGATTTGTCTAGCTAGCTAAGTGACCGTGAATCTTCTGCGTTGAGCAGGATCATTGCCCTTGACGTGTGTGTGGGGACCTAGCTCAAGATCATAGATTTGTCTAACTAGCTAAGTATGCCTGATCCTAATGCGTTCAACAGGATCATCTTCCTCCGTGTGTCTTTAAGAACATAGCACAGGATCATAGATTTGTCTAGGTAACTAAGTGTCCCTGATCCTAATAGGTTGAACAGGACCATCGCCCTCGGTGTGTAGGATACCATAGCACAAGATCATAGATTTGCCTAGCTAGCAAATCGACCGCGAACCTTATGCGTTAAACAGGACCATTGTCCTTGGCGTGTCTAGGATACCATAGCACAACATCGTAGGTTCGTCTAGCTAGCTCCCCTGGAGTCTCTCTAATAAAGAATAATACACAGCGTCTTCCGAAATGCGAATCGACGAGACATTCGAACGATGCGTCAAGGCCAGCTCGATCTCGCGATATGAGTGACCGTGAACCTTCTCCGGTGAACAGGATCGTTTTCATTGATACGAGTAGAAGAGCCTAAATTTATCCAGCTAGCTCTTCCAGCATCATTCCAATAACGGGTAACACGTAGCTTCTCTTGAAATGCGAATGGACGATAGTCGCGAGCAAAGTGTCACCTCGATCTCGCGATGTGAGTGACCGTGATCGTTGACCAAGTGAACAGGACCATTGTCATCGATGCGTGTAGATAACCACGGAGGAAATAAGTGACGATGTAGTGGATCGCGTGTGCGCGAGTCGTGGCGTGACGTGCAGGTGGCCATTGGGAAGAGGAACGCGAGGGTTCTTGATGCGATGTGAAGATCGTCATGAACCACCCTGCGACCAGGGACCCGCTTGGCTCCAGGTCGCCGGGATGCTGTTACCACTCGTGCAACCCGCAGGTGTACCCGCCTTGCAGGGTGTGCCAGAGGCCGGTACTGACGCTGCAACAGTGCACCCTGCGATACGCCGCGTCCTACGTGCGTCCAAACTATCCGGAACCGGAGTACCAGCAACAACAACAACAACAAACACAGCCGCAACAACACCAGCATCAACACCAACACCCACAGCAACAACATCAGCACCAACACCAACAACAGCACGAGGAACGTCCGCGAAGACAACGATCGGCGGATACCCCGTCCCCGCGAAGGCATGTGGATATCATTGACAGGCGACCACCATCGAACCCCTATTACCACACGCATCCGCCGCCCAGCTCATCCTCCGGCCACCACCTGAGCAAGTCGGTCAGCGCGGCTAGGCTCGGCTCACCTGGCAGATCGCTCGGTCAGCGTTCCCCCGGTGGATCACGGTTACCGAAACCGCCGGCACTCGAAACGCCCGAGAGATGGATAGGCGAGGAGACCAAGAGATCGTTACCCTCCCACGTTTATAAGTATTACCTCGCCCACACCAAGGAATACCGGCGCCAGAACGTCAAGGTAATCCGCGAATTTCCAACACTAGCTCCTCAGGATCGACCAACCATTATCACTAGACTGCGGATCTTTGCGCGAAGTAAAAAGTCAATATCCGCAGGATATTGGACACGGTGGAAGATCAAGTTCAAATCAGATTACACAGTCCAACAAATTTCAACTTTCTTTTCACGTTGCGATTTTCACTTTGCTATTCTTATAGAGTTTCTTGTGCTGATCCCGAAGCTGCCCTTAATTTTCTCCCCTTTAAACAATTTTTTTCTATTGTTTTAAGTGCAGGAATTTTTATTGATTCCGAATCTGCCCTTAATTTCCCCCCCCCCTTTTTAAATTTTTTCTTTATTGTTGTAAGTGCAGGGGGTTTAATTGATTCCAAATCTACCCTTAATTTCCCCCCTTGTTTATTGTTTTTTTTTTAAATTGTAGTAAGTGCAGAGGGGTTTAATTGATTCCGAATCTGCCCTTAATTTCCCTCCCTTGATGCACAGTTTTTGAGAAATTTGACTTTGAAGAAATTTTTTTCAACTTTAAACAAATATTGTGATGTTATTATAAAAGATTTTGAATTATTCTTTACAGCAAAAGATTCTGTAGACTTTCCCGAACACAGTGATCATGTTCAAGGTCAATTTTGCGGCAGGCTCTTCTCATATTTATTTCCACCCTGTACAAGATAGGACTCGGATAGACATGTCATTCTTTCTGGAATGATTTTAAACGGCTGAAATGTGTGTGTGTGTGGAAACACTGATATTTTTAATAATTTTAAATTCTTTTTTAATATTTTAAAACTCTTTCTAAAGTTCTAAATGCACCCACTTTTAGATTATTTTTTCTACAAATTATCTGCTAACAATTAACTTGCACATCTAATAAAAATAAAACAATATAATCAAATTAGATGCTTGCATTCTTTTATTATTATTTTATCGAAACATAAGTATGTACTTAAAAGCTGCAGTATTTCAACATTTCATTTTTAAGTTATTAAATTAAATAGGTACTTTTCAAAACTTCGTTTCGGTGGGAATGTTTTGTTAAATTTATGACCTTGTTATTTTGAAGGTCTGGTAATGGAAGCGAGTATTCGTCGCGGAATGTCTACACTAATATATTTTAACCAAGTCGGAATTAATGCTTAACATTTACATGCACTTATTACTCACAATTAAGGGAACGCAGTATCCGTGCAACACTGTGCAATCCTATGCAACCCTGTGCCGGTTATACGTATATGGCGGCATTTAATATACGTATTTCACAATGGCTTATGGGGTGGAGGACCGGAGGGTTGTGGGGTGAACCGTGTAGGCAGATACGTGTCATAAATCATTAGTGAAAACAAAACTATACGGCGTGCTCGTTCCAAAATAAATTCTATAAGGACACTGAAAATTCTTCCTACAAGATTCAACATTTAAAAAAGTAATAATAAATTTAATTTAATTTAAATATAAATATAATTTAATATTTATAGATGAATCAACATATGCAAACAGCAAACTTCAAATCAATCCTCGAATGTTCCTAGGAGTAAACAAATTCCCAGTTTTCTTTATTTAAACACTGTAACACTTGTTCAACTTTTTTTCTGTTGGTGTTGCAACATGCACGTCTTTATTAGTCTTTATTAGATATACGTCTTGTTTATACACAGTGTAAAACAAAAATGAATGAGATTACCCTAGATGGACAATCACAGTGGATTAAAATACTTTTCTTCCAAATTCTTTTTTCAATCTTCTGTATTATAGGATTCCCCTAGAACATGTAATAAAAATGGAACATAATTGGTCGGTTCAAATTATAAAGCAGAAATGGATGAGGTACTATACAGGGTGTCTCAGAAATGTATTTCCTTGGGAAGGGTGATAGCTAAGATCATCTGAAATAACTTGTTCCTTTATAAAAATATTCTCTGTGGCCTAGTTCAAGAGTTATTCACGAAAAACACGGGCCAATCGGAGCGCAGCTGCAGCAGACGGATTCCAGCTCGGCCAATGCCAACGCCCGGCTCAGCGCGAGCCGCCAATAGCCGTGCTCTCATTGGTCCGTCTTTTACGATAATAACTCGTTAACGAAGCCGCGGAGAACATTTTCACAAAGGAGAAAGTTACTTCAAATAACCTTTGCGATCACTCTGCTCAACGAAATATAACATTTTTGGAAGATCCTGTATTGTCCTAGGATTTTCTGGGGATCATGTAAAGGTTAAGAATCGAAATTGTTTGAGTTGGCTGCTCTTTACTTTACCGGACTCAAAATTTGTGCCTTTCTCCTACGAATTATGATGTATTTGGTATGTAATCCAGTAGATTTGTACCCGGCGCGGATGCAGATCGAAGTTTCGAACCTCTAGGATCAATGGTTCAGGAGTTATGCTTGCTTAAAGTTGAGCATTTTTAGTGTTTTTGACAGGTAAGAGCGCTGCCATATTGGTTTGTAGTGACACTGCACGCCGTTTACTGAGTTGGTTAGGATTAGGTCGACAAAGGGGGGCCGACGAGGTAAGCGGCTTACGGTCGTCACTACAAACCAATATGGCGGTGTCCTTACCTGTCAAAAATGCTCAACTTTAAGCGACCATATCTCCTCAACTATTGATCCTAGAGGATCGAAACTTCGACCTGCATCCGCGCCGGGTACAAATCTACAGGATTACATACCAAATACATCACAACTCGTACGAAAAAGGTACTAATTCTGCGTCCGGTAAATTAAAGTTTACCCAATGATTGTGTTAGTATTGCGTCGTATTAAATTCGCCGAGTCGGATCACGAACACCAATCAAACGAACAGCACAAAAGAGCCATTCGTTCCAATTTGTAATCTTATCCGTGAAAACCTGGAACGGCATTCGATCGGGACTGGTGATTCATTCCTAAGGTAAATGAGTTGGCGCTTGACGTTGAACGAATGCCAAAATATTTTTGTTGTCTGTGACCTTATCGCTCGGCTCACTCGCAACTGGAATGCTCTGCAGGATGAGTGACATAATTAGATCGGTTCGTTGCTTGAATCGACATTCAGAAATATTTGAAAGACTGCGCCGTGTGTCCTGCGATATCCTTTGTTTCTGCCCGCTTCGCTGCACATTGCACATACGCGAACTACAACTGCAGTTCTCGACGTCGAAATTTTTCAATTCCCGATCGCTCGGCTTGCAAAGTTGCATCGAGGAAGTCCCTTCAATACATTCATTTTATTGTAACAGTATAACTTAATCGATCCAGCAAATCGAGTGTCCATTATTGTAATTATTTATATTTTCAATGCGAAAAACATTTTTATTAATGATAGAACTCGACATACATAAAGCAAAGATTAATAGAAAAAATGTTGTTTGGCTCGGGGGCAGGTTCTACTGAGCGTAGCGTTGGCGTCGAACCGTGGTGAATCAGTGAACAAGAGGAGCATTTTCCGTGACTAATATCAGTCGAATCCAAAATACAGATGCTATTTAAAGTCTATAAAAATGCTGTATTATATTTTCGTTTTTATTATTTTCGTGTTTTGCCGTTAACGCAGACAATTTTTATCTTGCACAAAAATCTGCAGTCTCGCGATATAAAATCTTATTTTTATAATAATATAAATGATTAGATCAAACAAATCGAGTGCCCATTATTGTAATCATTAATATTTTCAATGCGGAAAACATTTTTATTAATGATAGAACTCGACATACATAATGCAAATATTAATACAAGAATGAATATGTTTATTTCGACTCGGAGGCAGGTTTCACTGAGCATAGCGTTGGTGTCGAACCGTGGTGAATCAGTGAACAAGAGGAGAAAAATTGATTTAATTAAAGCTCACTGTATAGTACTATTTTTCGTGTCTAATATACGCTGAATTAATTCGTTCAACAATCATATTCTCAATTTTGATCGAATATTTTCTAGTAGATCGAATGCAAAATATAGATAACATTTGAAAGCTGTATTATTTTCGCCCGATTACAATGACGAAGAAATAAATGTCTACGTATGTTTATCTCGCACAAAAATTCGCAATCTAGTGATGCAAATTGCTGCGACTCTATAAATTTAACAATACAGCGACGCGGCTGATTTACATTTCAATTTCTTTCATCCTTCGGGCAAAGCCTTTTATGCCGCGGCGTGAACTATAAAATCCGGCTTACGTGACTGTAATTACTCGGAAATGTGTGTACAGTGTGTGTGCGCGTAATCGAAAGTAGACTTAATGAATGACGACAATTAACGTTTCATTAATGTCGCCGCAAATATTTATGAATAAATTCGCATCCGCTCGCGGCCACGGATTATGAAAATCGAGCTCGCTGCTAAGAGCTACACACTTCAACGAGCAGCTTTGCCGATGATCTATCTATCAAATTAAAACATTTATTCAGACATAGATGTACGAGACCCCTACGCGCAATTTCGTTTCACTCGGCAAAATGCAGGTATCAATTATTCAACAACGCTAATTTTCTTTAATGTGCTTAGAAAGCGTAAAAAACATAATCAGATCCGTTAGTTATTTTATACAGGGTGGGTCTCCACACATTACTACTTTAATTTACACGACTATCATTATTCGTTCTGGCTATTCGTTCTTACTAGTTTTGTGACTATTCATTCTTAATAGAATATTCGTTTTTAATAGTTTTTTTGTAGGTGGATACGTAGAGGACATAGGAAGGTTATTCGCTTTTTTTAAAAAATTGAAATATATTTTGTATTGCCCCACTTGCTGCATATATTCGTTAATAATAACAGTCTCTAAATTATGATGTAAATGATCGTCACTAGAATGCGGATCTTTATGTATTTATGGGTTTGAAAAATTTTCAAAAAATGCTAGAAAATAAAATTTCACTGAATTTAGTATGATTTTTATTAATTTCAGTTCTACGAAGACTGCTACCAATAAATATAACATTTCACATGATCTCCTTTCTTAAAATTTACCTACAAAAATTGAAGGATGCTCTTTACTTTACCGGACTCAAAATTTATGCCTTTCTCCTACGAGTTATGAAGTATTTGGTATGTAATCCAGTTAGATTTGTACCCGGCGCGGATGCAGATCGAAGTTTCGATCCTGTAGGATCATTGGTTCAAGAGTTATGCTTGCTTGAAGTTGTACAATTTTCAGTGTTTTTGACAGGTAAGGGCGCCGCCATATTGGTTTGTAGTGACGGTGCACGCCGCTTACTGAATTGGTTAGGATTAGGTCGAAGGGGGAGGGAAGCGTCTCGCGGTTGTCACCACAAACCAATATGGCGGCGTCCTTATCTGTCAAAAACACTGAAAAATGCTGAACTTTAAGCGACCATAGCTCCTCAACTATTGATCCTAGAGGATCGAAACTTCTTGCACGATTTATAAATAATATTCGTGATTTATCTGCCTGTGTATAGCCTTTGAAAGAAACGAACGGAAGTTCTGACTATTTGTAGGACGATGTACTGTTTGCGATGAGCTTTTTAACAATTGTTTGTGCATCAATATCGTTTTCCTCTTGAATAATAAACAAACTGTCCATTTAGCCACGTGACAGAACGGACGATTTGTCGGTGGAACGAACCCGGTTTGTCGGGCGAATTAATATTTCAACGGTGTATCAATAAATTCCGACTATAAATAATAGATAGTGGTTAATTGAAGGGTTGGTTAATAGTGACGAGGGGAACGGCGTGCTCGTTGTACATAATGTGAAGTGGCCGAATTGGGTGGATATCCTGATTCGTGCTAATATTGACATCAAATGTTTTGCACGAGGTTGAAACGTAGACGGTTAAGCGAGCCGTAATATTTGACACGTGTATTAGTTTCAATTGTCGAATTCGCCGGTGCAAGATTTGTAGCGTTGAATCACTGTAACCTGAATCAGCTTTTCCTGCCCTATTGACACACGACGCGACGCTGGAATATAATCAATTTATCTGTACCGGGTGACCCGAAAGCCTCGTAACTAATAGAAGATCAAATGTCTCTTAGCCATTCTACGAATTCAGATTTTATACGTGACCGTATTCCATTATCCCATGCCAAATCGATCTTCGACATTATAAGGTGAATTATATCGAGGTTGAAAAAATTATTTTGTAATAGCCCCATCCTTTCCGATTAAAACAAAAAAAAATGTAGCTGAATCGGACAAACAGTTCCCGAGATAAAAATTCGTAAGTGAGACCCGTTTTCGCCAAAATGGTAAAAAATTGCAAATTTCGAAGGCCTGTCATTTCTAAAACAAAAAAAGCTATCGGCACTGCCGTATACGTGAAGTCAGCTGTGCAGTTTCTCTCCGAATGGCCCAGTGACACAGCAACTGCATTCACGGCTGAATAAGTGAGTTCTAATTAAATCAGTTTCTGCTGCTTCTCTTGTTCACTGCTTCACCGCGGCGCGAGGCCAACGCTACGCTCAGTGAAACCTGCCGCGGTCTTATTAGTCCGTATTTTTCGTTGATAACTTCTTAACGAAACCGAGGCGGACATTTCTGCAAAGGAAAACATTGTTAAGCATGCTGGTATCTAATCAATTACTAAACATTCATGGGTATTGCTGCATCATTATTGAAAATATTGTTCACATGGTTAAATACGTTGGCATCTAATCAATTACTGAGTATTTAAGTATTGTACGTAGTATTACATAACTTTGGTATCCATGGGTATTGCTGTACCATTATTCAAAATATTGTTTACAATATTAAATATGCGAGTATCTAATCAATTACTAAACATTTGAGTATTGTATGATGTATTACATTATTTTCATATCCATGGGTATTACTGTACCATCATTCAAAATATTGTTTGCATTATTAATCATTGTATTTAATAAATTAGTAAACATTTAAGTATTGTACAGTACTTAAATATCTAAACAAGGGTGTTGCTGTATCATTATTCAAAATATTGTTTACAATATTAAATATGCGGGTATCTAATCAATTACTAAACATTTGAGTATTGTATGAGGTATTACATCATTTTCATATCCATGGGTATTACTGTACCATCATTCAAAATATTGTTTGCATTATTAATCATTGTATTTAATAAATTAGTAAACATTTAAGTATCGTACAATACTTAAATATCTAAACATGGGTGTTGCTGTATCATTATTCAAAATATTGTTTACAATATTAAATGTGCTGGTATCTAATCAATTCCTAAACATTTGAGTATTGTATGAGGTATTACATCATTTTCATATCCATGGGTATTACTGTACCATCATTCAAAATATTGTTTGCATTATTAATCATTGTATTTAATAAATTATTAAACATTTAAGTATCGTACAGTACTTAAATATCTAAACATGGGTATTGCTGTATCATTATTCAAAATATTGTTTACAATATTAAATATGCTGATATCTAATCAATTTCTCAATATTTCAGTATTGTATAATATGAGGTATTCTATCATTTGTTTCATATCAATTTCATATCCATAAAATAATAAAATCATATAAATAGAATGAACTTATTCTAGGTCGGAAAAAATGTTCAATTTTCGTGTTAAAATAGCTCCGCGTTAAGGGTTAATTGAAAATTTACGTTTATTGTGAATGTCCAGATAAGGCCAGTGTCGATTCGTCGGCTGACCAGTATGGTCGTGTTTTCATTTCGCATGAAAGGACTTCTAAGAGAGCCCCCAATAAGAACCGCCCTAGCCTGTCGGTGACGTATAATGTGCCGATGTTCGATAGCTATCCCGTATCAGAATTGTTCCCGAAGTTTTCGTCTCGCGTCGGTAACAATAAAGGTTTGTCGGTGAAAAACTATGTCGTGCCAGGCGAATAAAAAGCAGCGTTTCCGACAACGCTCCAGTTCACACAACAAACTGAACGAGAATAGTTCTTTAGGATCTTAGACGGGCGTTTCTCCAGAATCCTCCACGTTGGATGGACTAGACTCCACCGATGGTGGATTATCTCTTCCATTCTCCCGAAAACGGGCAACTTCTTTTTGAGCGGAACTTCCTTCCACAATGATGTACAACTGCGAAACTCGGACACTGATCTCGGTAAAAAATCGTCAAACTTCCGAAACCTGCATTAAGATGTGCCCCGAAGTGGGTGAAACAGCTTGCGAACTCTGGGAAACGTGTAACCGACGTCATTTTTTTAACAGCTTTCGCGAAACCTCTGAATTCTCCTGGCAAACGTTATTCGGACGCTTTTAACGCATTACCGACCAGTGATTATTGCATAATTTTGAAAAATCTAGGGTACAGGAAACAAACACTTTTTAATGGAACCTTCAATAGCAACAGCAATTTTCATTTTGAACTAACAAGTCACCCTCAATAACGTTATAACGTTAATAGTTTCATTTAACATTGCATGATAAAAGAAAATTTCCATGCTTTCTTTTGGTACAGCACAATTATTGAAAATCCTATTGATAGGCTTCCGGTAGGTAAAGTGTTAAAAATCGCACAATTTTGTTACAATCGAACCAAACTAATTCACATTTCTCAACATGTTAGAAGACTTCGTTTTCTAAGTAATTGATAAACGAAATTTATTGCTCTTTTTTTCAGCAAAAATAGAAAAAAATGATAGAGGAATTTGTCATGATACGTCCTAACTTCCTATGACCCTATTTTTGATGTGTATGCACCGATGCACCCTGCAGGTGCAATTGTATTAATACTTTTTTCTGTAACACTAACCGAACCACTACCGGTCGAAAGACAGTTTACACATTTTTTATTTTTTAATTATTGAAATTATGAAAAGATGCTTTCATCAGAAATTATTCAATAAATCAATTTTTATTAAGTCACGTATTAAAAAAGTTCTGAGAAATCTAAATAAGTTCAGTCTTGTAATTTTTCTGATTGTGTTAATGCAACCCAATTTGCTTTTGTTAAACAAATCCCTTTCATTGTCCTACGTATAAAATTACTAAACCAAGGTTATTGAAATGTCGATACTTCAGGAGATATTTGACATTTAGTGTCAGAAACTATACTACTAGAAGTGCCCAAACTTTCGATATTAATTGTAGGAACCAGGGACCAGAAATAACAATTATTATAAAATTTTCTACGATAAAAATCATTAATAAAAAGTTGATAATTATTGAAATTTCAGAAAATCTACTCAGAATATGAAAGAAAAAAATTCGTATAACAAAATGGTTAAGAAATATCGATCTTTATACTTTTTGGTTACAAGTAACAGTTACTAGTGTTCAAATAGTTAGATCCTCCTCGTGTTTCGATTGCACAACGCAGTTATCGATGAGAGAAATTTATTTCGATCGCTCATAACAGTTGCTAAATTGGAAGAACTCATGTTTGTCACATTAAATTTTGACTGTAGCAATTAATTTTATGAATAAAATATTTATGAGATAATTGAAAAAAATCGTGACCTTTGCTATTCCCTTCGCAATTGCGACTAATAACAATTTACAAAACAAATTATTTACACGTTAGCTAGTGAACTAATTCTTCTTACGTCTGGAAAGAAGCTGAAGCTGTTGGGTCCAATTTTGAGAAAGTAATTCGTTGTTTTAATGTGTACGAATACTTTGTACACCGACTGTACGTTGACACTCGATCACCATAAAAGGAATGTAAACTACGTCAACAGGCTGCGGACTTCAGAACGATCTGCGTCATCTTCCGCGAAAGATTTATAAGTAAGTGACCTCTTTGGTAAATTCTGCAGAAGTTCGGAGAATTAAAGTTTCTTGTAAAATTGATCGTTCGACAAATTGAGCTCCGATAAATTAATTAGCGGGTTACGAAAATGTAGGGAGGTCGATAAAGAGGAATAAAAAACGTGGTAAAAAAGGGGATCGCGGTGTACACGGCAGAATGTTCGATATTTAACATAGGGGTCGTTTGTTTTCGCGGGGGCGGTGTACATATCGAAGTGTTTGTACGCGTTGTAAATTAGTAGTCTAGACCCGGCCCGGACCGGCCCGGCGCATACATGCAATCTGTTCCGGACGGGTTATACACAGTCGTCGAAACGATATAATGATGCATCTGAGGTGAGGTCGCGTAACGAATATCAAAACGCGATACGTGTGTACTGCTCTTGAATATCAAGCAGCCCTTAAGTCCTATCTAACGAACGTGGCAGCTGCGTGCCAGAGCTCTTATCCGCTCCTCTACTCCGTAAAAGTAACTTCTCGTGAATGCATGGGATCCTCTCGCTTCGATCCACCGCGCAGTCGGGTACTTTCCCCGAAAAGTCGGAAAAAAAACAATTTTTCCGGTATTTATAGGCTCAAGGTCAGAGTATAGCAGGTCGTTAAACTCGTCTTAACGTCAGCTGTAACTAGAGAGCGGATCTGACGAATTTTTTACAAAAATGGGTAGGTGTAGTATGAAATAATGAAAATATTAGCACAATTTAATAATGCTGTTACGTTATTGTCAATCTATCAAACATATTAAGGAAGAATATAAATTTCTATTTCACTCCAGATTGTTGCAATTCAGCTAGGATATTATTATCAAATTTGAAAATTTGCTACCGTTTCGATCTATTAATATAATATAACAATTTTGCAAAAGATTTACTCCTTTCCTGACGTTTCGGTTCTGTTTTGAACCTTTATCAAAGGTGGAAAGGCTATAGCCGGGTTTGATAGTGAAATTCGCCCCCGGCGGGATTTTAATCGAGCTTGGACCATTCGATAGCCTACCCAAAAAAAACCTCTCTCTGCCAAGTTTCAGCCCCCTATCTCATCTGCAACGGTAGTTATCGAGAAAAAACGAGAAACAACCAAAAACCAGTTTTTCGCCCATTTTCCCTATTTACTAACAATTTAAAATTCTGAAAAAATGTGACACATTTCGGATACCAAGCCACATATTAGGTATCATGTCCAGATTTTTCCGCTGCAAGCTCTGCTTGTAAAAAATGAAAAACACCAAAAAAATCGAAAAAATTTCCAAATGTCATTTTGAGAAACATTTCGTAGTTTTGAACACCTGTCTCTCGGTACCTATTGGGTCAAAAAATACGTTGGACCAGTAAAATTCGAAGGAACTTTAATGCTCTTTTCAAAAATGAAACGAAAAAGTTCGTAGGACCCATAGTTTTTGAGTTATAGACGAAATACCAATAGCACAGGTCCTCGAGGTCGAAAAAACTCAGATTCGACTCCCCAGAGTACCCCCAAATGACGTGCCAAAATTTCATTCAGTTCGGAATACTTTCCAGATAGACGCCCTTTTTTCGACCTGGCGACTGGACTATAGAATTGTTTATTTATAATAATTTTTTTTATGGAACCTTTACTAACTTATTTCTGGCATTTCTGTGATTAAAATGACACTAGACACGATATAATTTCAACTGTATTTAATGGTTTAATCGACGATGAAAGTTTCGAACGCAACGAAGGACAGCGTAAGGGAAAGAAAGGGACGCGGACAGTCACCGTCGCCGGCACAGTTCAAAAGCCATTACAGCATTACGACAGTAACGGTGTTTTATTGTTATTTAAATTGAAAAATCTCCTGAACTACTAACTTTTCGACATACATAGGTTAGTACTTTTTTATAACGAAGTCCAGCTGCATCGATTGATGTATTAAAAAATACCTCATTCCAGTAAAAAAAAAAATGAAGTTGACCTTCATATGTCCTTTACGCGTCCACCTATAAAAAAGCTACTAACATCAGATTAATGCCCTCTCGAAACCAATCAGGTTCCGTCTAATACATTTTTTCCTAACACCAATAGCAGCCGAGCTATTCAGATGGCCTGTTTTAGGAGCCTCATCCTGTATTTGTATAAATTCGTTCAAATGTTTTCTTTCAAATACGACAGTACTTTCCCTCCAACATAATATATTAATTATCAGACTGCGGATGTTTATGCAATTTTCATATTTTTCAGACGAATTTGAAGAGAGTGGTACACCAAATAAAATCCTACTTTTATTGGTAATAATATCTGTAGGTCCAAAATAAATAGAAATCGTGCAGACTTTGTCGAATTCGATACTCCAGTATTTGTTTGAAAATTTATATAAACCGCAAATGCATAAAGATGCGCAGTCTAATAACTATTCTTCTAATTTATTAAACGATTGTAATGCTAAATTCAATTTTTATTAATTTGCACGATAAACATAGTTTATAAGTATAGTTATTACTACTTGATAGTTGAATTATTTACTTCTGCATTCATCAATTCGTTTCAACATATTGTTGGAATATTGTTGAATGCTAACACAAACAGTTAATTATGTATTCGTGTGATAATCATGTCGCGAAAGTAACGATTGTGTCGCGGAAAGTTATCTCGGCAATAAAGTGGTGATTCAACAATTCTCACCATCTGGAGCAGCTGCGTTTATTTGCGAAGTGTGCGTAAGAAAGCAATTGACGAATGCAAATGACTCGAGAGGAACAGGAGAAGGTTCCATCAGGAAAACATAAACGCGGCGGAATGTGACCATTCAGATTCTTAACGTCTTGAACAGCTCTTGCTTCGACAAAGAAGTTTATGTCCTTTCGTGGTTGAAAGCGTCGGGGGCGAGAAATAAATTTCTTTCAGCTTGATAACGAGTTGCGTTTAAACGAAGTGGGTGTTTACGATTGAAAGAAATATTCATTAAGCGTGCTAACTTCCTGAATGTTTAAATATATGTATTTAACTCGCCGCGGCAGCGGCTGTGTCGCCAGAACGGGGAAATTGAGGGGAATACAGTTAGCCCCTCTACATTTACATTACAGTAACATTGGCTTCATTTAGGACCATTCGTTGCTGTGTTCATTCATTTTGTAAAACATATTTTTGAGCATTGAATATATCTATTGTTTCTAGCGTACAGTTGTACCAATTGTATACAGAGTGGAAATTATAAAGTATTACTGACGAATATCTCCAAAAATATTGATTGTACGCAAAAATGTTTGAGATGAAAGTTGTTCAGTGCCGACAGGGACATCATGTGGTGGGATTTTTATTTTTCCCGGTAGACACTCCAAGGTGAGGTGAAGGTCAATTTTCTTTTTTTTAATAGAAATACCTATTTTTTATATTATGGATCGATAGAGTAACAAATTCTGAGTATAAAAGTGTTGACCTTCATATGTCCTAAATCTAATAGTTAACGAGATATTATCGAAACAATTTTCTTTCTTCTTTGAACAATATCTCGTTAACTATTACGTTTAGGACATATGAAGGTCAACACTTTTATACTCAGAATTCGATACTCTATCGATCTATGGTATAAGAAATAGAACATTTCATTTGAAAATATCAAGGTGACCTTGGAACGTCCTCCACCACTCCACCCACAAGAAAACAATTAATACTACGTAATGTAGCCCGTCATAGCAAAGAATTTTTGTAGGAACAGTTTTTTGATAACGATAACGTCTTCCGAGATATACTGCTGATTTGATCTGATATTCATATACCGCATAATAAAAGAAATCGCACAAAAAAATATCGCATAAAAAAGACCGCACAAAACAGGTTTAACTGTATTTCACGATAATGTAATAAAAATAAAAAGAAGGGTTTTGCTCCAATTGGTGTGCATTTAAAAATGCTTTAAGGGGGAAGTTACCCTCTCTTTGCCAGTACCGGATTAGTCACGTGACATGGGAATGGGGGAATGGCGTCGTAGAAGGGATAAGGTAGAGTGGGATACAAGTCCCGATCTGGCAACACTGACACTGGCAATATGTATTAGTGAAACATCACCGTGGGTCAGAAATGACCCCGGCATACACTATCCAATGGTATCACCAAAAGAAATCGTCTTAATCTTTCTTTCACTTTGTTCGTTTCAGGTAAGTGAATCAAGTTATCTTCCTTCCGTCGGGACGAGTCCACAGTTTCCAAATAGGTAAATCAACTTTAATATTTTTATTATGAATGAAACGTTTGCTATAGAAAATACTTGAACTATATTTTAGCAAATTGCGTTCGAAACATTTTGTTAGCTGTGATTTTATTTAAGCAGCGTCGCTATTCGTTATTTTGATTGTATCGTCCCTTTCGCATACAGTCGGTTCTTAAAAGATAATAACTTCCTTACAATCGTACCAGACGACTTGATTTTTGCGAGCAATTTGAAACATTGCTTTACCAAATGCCGTTGCGAAAAAGAATTTTGGAAAAATTCCAACTGGCAGGATTTACACGAAAAAATCAAAATGGCATTTTATAAAACTTTCTTAATTGGGCCCGTAATGAAAATTTAAAATGTGCGTTTTTTATATGTATGTTCGTTACACACATGCTGAAAATTTCGTGGAGATAGTTTAACAAAAAGCGACACGCATCGAAAGATGTACGAATTTCTGGATTTTAATTTTTTTTTATTTAAAAATCCACGATTTTGATTTAGATGAAATTTTCAGTAGGCGTATAACTAACACAGATCTACAGACACATAAAAAAGTTGTAAAAAGTGCCATTATTGTTTTTTGTATAATTCCTACCAATTGCAATTTTTCCAACAATTGTTTTGCATGACGTTTAAAAAAATTAGGTCGTTTGGTACAATCGTAAAAATGTTATGTACAGGGTGCCTCAGCTGAAGGAGGCCACCCAAATATCTCCTTTATTTTTAATAGCACAAAAAATATTTATGGCATAATTTAAATGGTATCGAAGGTGGAATATCATAGAAGAACAATTTCTTTTGTCCCGCTATTTTATCATAGTTTTGTCAAGGTCATCGTTATTTTGTTATCGGGAAAACTTTTTTTTTATTCCATCTTATAGCGGCTGAAAAAATATATTTGAATATGTTGAAGTCATTAACAAGATGGAATAAAAATAATAAATTTCTCGATAAAAAATAACGATGACCTTGAAAAGAACTTTAAAAATAACCATACAAAAAAAATTGTTCTTGTATGATATTCCTCCTTCGATACCACTTAAATTATGCCGCAAAAAATATTTTTTTTGTGCCACTAAAAATAAAAGAAATATTTAAGTGACCTCCTTCAGCTGAGACACCCTGTACATAAGTTTCTAAATAGATAAATCAACTTTTATAGTTTTATTATGAATCACAGGTTCGCTAGAAATATTAGAACTATATAGAAATTACATTCAAATTCTTTTGTTGATTTTATTTCAGGAGGCTCGCTATTCACAATTTCGATTGTACCGTCCCCATCACATATATTCATTGAGCGCAATGATAATCGTAATGATACGATTAACACATACGCTCGTTGCATTAATTTCTGGTCTGAACATGCATATGCATGCGCGATAAATCTTTTAATGCGCCTATCGCTAAAATTTCGACACATCGATCTGCATGACAAATAAGTTATCAATTTCAGTAGCAAAACACGTATCGCGATTATCCCCTCCCCTAAGTGGAGGGTAATTTAGATTCTACTTTTTAAAGTGCGACTCTGGTCAAGAACAACCCGATATCTCGAAGCCGGAAATATTATCACAATTATGTTTGTCGTCGTAATTATATAATGAAACGTTTCGGTAGAGCGGATGGGGCTTAATTAACTATCACCCCAAATTGTGGAGAAATTAACTCGATTAACATTTATATATGTAATCTTAGAATTCACGGTGTCCTTATCAATTTCGAAAATTGAAAAACAACGTGCTCACGGGCTTGCAAGATTTATTTTGGAATCTGCAAATAAAGTAGCTCTTTTTTTATTCAATGCAATTTAAATCTCCAGGTAGAGGTTATTTTTGTGATACTTTATATAATACAATACAAATTATAAATAAACGTTGGTCAATACACAAGCAGTTTTAAAGACAAATAAATTATTGAAGAACTAGTTGGAAATGGCACAGAATAAAAATAATTAATATTGCTAAATAACTTCGTTTAGTATTTATCTAGCTCCAACATCATTTCGGTTTCACCTTCTTTTTAAATCCATTACTAAAAAGTTTGAAATACAGTCAGTCTCATAATTAATGGCACAGGCTTTAAATTAGAATAACTTTTTTGTAAATGGACCGATCGACTCAAATATGATTACCAATTTAAAAAATATGTTTTGTATATATTTCTAGAAAATTTCATCCTAATTGGTCAATTGGTTTACGAGTTGTGATCGATTAAAAATTGTGAAAATAATAATTTTTTATTTTATTATTCCACGATTTTCACAATTTCTGATCGCTTGTAACTCGTAAACCGTTTAATTAATTCCGATGAAAATTTCAGGATATACACACATAACTTCTAACAATTCACAAAACACATTTTGAAAATTCTCGTTTGAAACTCAAATAAAAAAGCAAAAGGTAAAAAGCAATTTTTTCAAATTTTTTTTCTTATTCAGACTAATCGCGCTTTTTCGTAAACTAAAACTCAATTATGTCACTGACTGTATGAAAGAATAAAAGAAAATAACGCGATGGAAGTAAAACCGAAAAATTAATTACGGATAATGTTGAAGCATTTCGTTTATTATCAGCCGATCCTAAAATAATTTCATGTTTCTTCCCGACGATAGGGAAAGTCGCAGGGAAAACGGTAAATTAGAAAGTTTCTCGGAACTTTCGTGTATATGTCCGAGTTTTTTACTGCGCGAGATGATGAAAATGATCTCGCTCCAGGAAGGAAGCCCATTCAATACTTCCACGGAGGAAAATCTCAATCCGCCGAAAAACTTCTTGCTTTGTTTGTTCACAAAGTTAACCCGTTTCTTGCGTTTTCGTTTTTATGCGTTCCGCGAAGTCTCATACCGGCGGGCACGTCATTCTATGTAGTCGTTCCCGAGATAATACAAATTCCGTATGTCAATTCCTTCGGATTCCCTTTTTCTGAAACAAAAATTCCGAAATGAAACGGTGTAGAGAAACGTTTTATATTCTGTCAATGGATCTCTTTATTCTTCGAACGAGAAACAATATTTTCTACGCCATTGTTCGATTTTATAAATTTCCACTTATCGTTTGTGCAACGTTTATCCAATTTGTCAACGTTGCAATCAGCTACAAACGTTTCGATGTGCTGAAAATTTCAGTTTCTCACGATTTTCGGCCTTTCATATCTTGATGAAATTTTCAAAATATATAATAATTGACACTGATCTACAAAACGTGTTTTTAAATTTTTTTAGATATTCCCACAGAATAGAACGGTCGTAAAAAAACAACTTCTTAGTACTTTCTCCGCAATTTCGATCAATTGCAATTTTTTCAACAGTTTTCTCGTGTCGATGAATTCAGATGAAATTTTTAGAATGTATGACAATTAACACTGATCTACAAAACGTACTTTCCAAATTTTTAATATTCCCCACAGTATAAAATGGTTGTAAAAAATAACTTCTTACTACTTTTTCTACAATTTCGACCAATTACAATCTTTTCAACATTTTTCCCGTGTCTATGATATTAGATGAAACTTTCAGGATGTATAATTGACACTGATCTACAAAACGTATTTTTCAAATTTTTAATATACCCCCACAGGATAAAATGGTAGTAAAAAATAACTTCATACTACTTAATCTGCAATTTCGACCAATTGCAATTTTTTCAACACTTTTTCCCGTGTCTATGATATTAGATGAAGCTTTCAGAATGTATAATTGACACTGATCTACAAAATGTATTTTCCAAATTTTTATTATAGCCCCACAGGATAAAACAGTTGCAAAAAGCAACTGCTTAGTACTTTCTTTTTAACATTTTTTTGCCGTGTCTATGATATTAGATGAAATTTTCAGAAAGCATAGTGTTGTCCAGCATAACGATGAAGTCTAAGAGTGGGGGAAGAATCCAAGCTGGGAAGGTGCCTCGAATAGCTCGCGAGCTACAAGTTGGAACTCCTTGCTCTAACAAGTCACGTTGTCATACATATATTTGTCTGCAAGTCATATATTTCTTATTTTGAGATATTTAAAAGAGAAGAAACCCGTAAATGAATTCGGTTCATTTTTCACAATACATATCGTAAAAATTACCTTGCACTTCCTGCCCTACAGTAAATAATTACCAAGAAAACGAAATTGTTTTTTTTTTGAAAGTGTACCCAGGAACACTTTCGCGAATGTTTCGAATAGCAAGATGACAGTTGGTTCTCTGATTTCGATCCATTATAATCAGCGGCACTGTAATCTGTGATCCGTGTCGAACGAGCCACGCAGCTAATATTTTAGTGTGCCGAGCCACCGTCGATCCATTTGCACTAAGCGCTCAACTATTTACGAGTAAACAGTAGCCTAACCGCGGTGTACATTGTTCATTATCATTCCTCCTCGGCTAATCTGAAGTTTGCGAGATCGATGGCGGGTCGAGTCGTTAATCTTCAGTAACGCAACCGCGATTCTCCCCTCAGCTTGCACCGGAACCGCATTTTCCGTATGCGAGGTCTTCCACTCTTCCACGGCGGATAGGTTCCTCTGCTAACCGCCATTGACACCAGGCCGCGTAAATTTATCCGCGGTCGCAATTCACGACGGCTCCAAAAAAGTTTCCGTATGCCCCCGCCATCTTTTTCTTCTGCTCTATTTGCGAAATAACGCCGGCGCCCGTAGGAACGCCTCTCTCTCTCGGCTAGCTTTGTGCTGGCGCGCCGTAGCAAACGCGGAGATGTGTCGGGGGTCGTTGCTAATGTCCTGACACGATTTTCGGTTTATCTTCGATTTGCTCTTTATTACAAAAAATGTTGCGATCAGCCGATTAAACGGCAACCATCGTTCTGATAGGGTTCGTGTCACTTGTTCGTAAACTGACCGACGCGCAGTGGGGCATTTCGACCAAAAAGCTGGCCAAAATTGTTTTGTAAGATTCCGAAAATTTCGAGAATATGACATATGACACTCTTGAGAAGAATTCGTGAATGACAACACTAACATTCCTTCAATAAAAAGCACTGTATAATAAACAATTGCGTAATAATTAAATTTACTTACTTTAAAGTGCCGAAATTACTTTCTTGCTAACCCAATAGCATTATCAGAAGAACGCATGCGGAATTGACATGAAAAGTGAAATAAAAACAACAATTGCAATAAAAATCGCAATAAAAATAATAAAAACTGAAATTACATTTACAGTTAAAGTCACTATAAAAATTGAAACTGAAACTGAAATTTTAATTAAAATCGAAATTGGAACTGCAATTGAAATTGAAATTGGAATTGAAACAAAGACACTAACCCGAACAAATAATGCCAATGCTAATACATTGCTATTTTTTATACCATAGGTCGATAGAGTATCAAATTCTGAGTATAAAAGTGTTGACCTTCATATGTCCTAAA